>JAUJYV010000014.1:0-230254 GCA_033995625.1 Ophyiulus pilosus | reverse complement strand
CCTACGACGGCTTTTCCAAATTCGCCAACAGTACGGCAAAATGCCAACATTGGCCCAACAAGTATGTGCTTATTGGGCGTGTTTCAACACATCTGGAACGATATTTTAGGAAAAACCGGTAATAACTATAAAAACCAAAAAATGCAGGTTCCGTGCTTAGATAGTTACACTTATTCTGTGTATAGTAAATATATATGACAAGGATAAGATAGTCATTCAGACACAGTAAACAAGGAAACAAGCACTGAAAATTCTAGGAAAAAATATGTGAATATTAATATTCCAAAACTTGATATATTTATATTTTCATATCATCCTTCCGCAATTTTTATGAAATATATATAATTGTAATGAAGTTGCTTTGGAATAAAAACTATATGTAAGTTTAGACAATAACACCTCCATAATATTAATTAATATTACTTTAATCGACAAATCACCACAAAAAACAAAAATATGTCCTACCTGAGTTTGGAAAGATTTTTTTTAGAAGTAGAGCAAATTCGCAAACGTCCATCCATTTCAGCCGTTACCTCTAAACTGATATAGTGCTGCATCTGAATTGGAATGTGGTAGCAGCGTTGCTACCTAGATGCCAGGGTCGCCCATACATTTCGTCCGCATAATATGAACATTATTAAACGAGAGTAGGATATTTTATACTGGATGCAGTCTTCTATCCTTTTGGTATTATTATGGTACTTTATTCTTACTTTCGATAAACTAGAGAATTGCTAAATTATATACAAAAAGATTAGTACAGTGCATGACGAGTTATCATTAATGATCAGAATTTGGCGAATACAAATTTTGTATTGTTGGTTTTTTTGGTTCTATAGACCACATAAATCAGCTAACATATATTTTATTCAATTGAATGAATATAAAATAGCGTATGATAAAGTTTTCTGAATCACAACAGATAAACCATAACTCAAAACAAGTGAAATTCTCGAGTCTTGATTGCCACATTTATGAAATAAAATGGTCCTGGCAGATGATTCTCTATCTACGAGAGTTAAAATTAATTTTGAACTTCCAAAACCGACACTAGATCACAATATTATTTTTGCATTAATTTCAGTGGTTCACCATATATATTTTAAATACACAACTACAACAAACAGAACCATTGTTCTAGCTGCAGTATACCTTATATCAGATTGACAATCATCGAAAAAAAATTCATTGTGGTTGATAATTGTATTGCAGCATAAATTTATTTATTTTATTTTCAGTTTTCCAGATTTTTTCAAGAAGTGCTTAATATTATGTTTTTAGACATTTTCGTAACTTAAAAGAACTGTATACGTAGAAGTAGTCTTACGTTAGAAATATTTGCTGCCAGTTCACTGACACAGCCCGGTTCCCTTTTTATATTCAAGACTGTCGATCTTTATTTACTATTAATTTTAAATGACATTTTCATAAATCAGATTAGTTTACAAAATCATCTCTCGTTTAATGTTCATTCCATAGTAATTTTTTTTTTATATATTACATGCAGTTTTCAAATCAAGGGATCATCAGCAAGTAGTGTCTTAAATGAAAATGGAGCAAATTGGTAACCAGCACCAGAATAGAATTTTCCATTAAATTCGACCCTAGAATATTAAAATTGAAATTCACGTTAAATGGCAATTTTCAATTGGGAAAAAACCTTTATAATTAAAAAAAAAAATACTTACCAGTGCAATCTCAATGCATGCAAGAAAGCTGAGAGTCCTTCCATAACCAACAATATCCCAAGTGTCAAAACAGCCCAGAATGCAAAGATGCCCCATAGAACAATTCCACCAACCCAGTAATTATCCCCTCCAACTGCAAATCCCATTCTCATTACCAACGTCCATAACACATCAGAAAGTTCTAAAAAAAATTAAATGTATCAGATGTATTATCACACAACCATTTCAACACTACCACAAACTGATGGTCTATGGAACCTACGGTTATGTGCCAAACTGAGTGCCCACAAACGAAGATAAGAAGCAGTGTAAGAGATGCATCCCAGACAAAACTCTATAGTGTGAATACACTGATGAACAAATACTTCTCCCATCTCAAAATGTCCGTCACTGTTAACAGTGTCCCCAAATCTCGCTTTCACTTGTTCAAAACTACATGTAGCTACCTGAAAAATGAAAATATATTATCTATCCTATTGTCATTTGTATTTTTAAAACACTATTTAATTTCAACTATGTCAGTTCTGGAGTCGCTTAAGCACTACAAAGTTTACATAGACACTAAATTATTTTACTATTCTCATTTATGTTATGATTTGTTGTCTTTAGCTTTGTTTTTAGTTGTAAAATTGAAGGTTCCAAACTGATTTTAGGTAAGGCAGCCATTAGAAATAAGAATCCAAACAAATTACATGCACAAGCTCAATTTTTAAATGCCATAACTATCCTTAATTTGTTAATCAAGTTTTGCTTATTTTGCAAATTATCAAACATGTTAAAAGCAAAAATGTTTAATTCATTTCAATATGTCATATGTAAACAGAACGATTAGTGTCACAGCAATTTCGCAAAATGTATGCAAATGCAACTTACCGCCCTTTTAAATTGAAAACGAGTGACAAAAGGTTGAATTAGAAGCAACCATGGGACGCAGACGAGTAGAATTATCAGGATTATACTTTCTACGTCTCTCTAAAATATTTTAACTCAATTATATTATGAGAACTTCTAAATTATAGTTTAATAATATCAGAATAATAATTTATAAATACAGTTGCAATGCAATGTACTTATTTTAGCTTTTAAAAATAAAATACTTGCCTCATTATCATACATGTTTAAGTCATTTTCTTTTCCTAAGTACATGTTAATCAAATTGATCAGCAGATTTGGAGCTGTACCACTGTCATCTGGAGTAAACTTGAACCACTTCCAGATGATAAGAAAATCAAGATAACCAAACATCAAACTTAGGAAAATTATTTGAGGGATCCATTGTAAGAATATCCTTGCATAATCTTTAAAGTAGCTATCAAAACAAACAAAAAATAAACATTGTTATAATTTTTTTTTTGGCTTCATCAAACTTTGAGTGAACATTTTAAACGTGTATTTAAGTAACACAAATACAGCTCTAGCAAAGATTGCCCACAGTTTGAATTTCGCTGCAGTTTTTCTGTAAGGTACTTACACGAAATTGAAAATGCCAAGAAATATGCCACACAACATGTGGATGACACCAATTATGACCGAAAGTTTCATCTTATAGGAATCCAAATAATTGAGTTTGTTGAGTCCCATTTGCCAAATCGGATCAACGCCAAAATAATAAGGATCTCCGTAAAAGTTCTGACCCTCACTATCAGGATTCAAGGTTAAGGATTCAGTTGATGTTAAAAGGTCGTCTCTGCAAATACAATCAAAACCAGAAAGACGTTAGGAAAATTATATGGGAACCTAGGAAGTAGCACAGAACGCATAGAATCACTACATACGAGTAATTTGATCCCCATCTTGAGCCAAAAATGTTCACAGATTTAGCAAAGAAATCGTTGTAGACCATGCCAGTGTATATTGAAAACATTCCCATGCACAAAATAATGTAGCGGCCAGAAAATATAATCGTAAATATCTAAATATATTAAAATTAATGTCAATAATAGAAAAATCTAAATCCAGGTCAAATGCAAGCTACTTTTTATGTCAAATGTACCTCATCTTTGATTTTCTTAGCAATTATGGGTTTCTCCCAGATGCACAAATAAGCTGCAAACAAAGTCATGAGAATTCCATGACCTGCATCACCAAACATAACAGCAAATAGAAACGGAAAAGTCGTGCTATCGTTGTAAAAGGAAAAGCACAACATTAATGCATTCACAAATTTGTAAAATAAAACTTACAGGGACCATTTTATTACCATGTGTATGTTGCTAAAAAAAAAAAAAAGAAAAAAAAAAAACAATTAGTAAATTTGTTAGAAGAATGTCAAAAGAATTTTTTTGACTAACTTTAACTTAAATTACCTGGGTTTACTTCTCGGTAAGTCGCCATGCCATATGCGTCCACAATTGCTTGAAAGGATCCTGAAAATTTGTTTGTTCGAAAATGAGTCGGAGGAGGTGCAAAGGTCTCCACTGGAGTGCAAATGGGTGGCATAGAACTTCCACTATCAATCTATTGGAAAAAGTTATTACAGTATATGTAAGTACCCAATCAAAAAGATTATAAAACAAATTAATCCCAAGTAAAATGCAATCCCTTACATGAGCTTTATTGATAGTTTCTGAAAACTGCATCTGAGCATGGTTTGGAACCCAACACTCGCCAATCAAACACTTCTGAGTGACATCAAAACTGAAGCAATTCAATGTGTGGTAAATGGCCTTCATTTTTTTCACTTGGGTAAACAGAATATAGTGCTTCTTAGTCGTTTCTTGTAGCAAGCGAAAGCGATGATCCTCCGATTGTTTTAACACCTTTTTTAACACAGAGGCAAACATTTATAGCAAACTGTTACAGATTATATATATCAAACATGGTACAAGATTACTTACTATGGTAAGGTCGGCAATGCGAGTTTGGACACCACTTATCATGTCTTCCCTCTCACTAGGTGTTTCAGGTAGAGGATAGACAGACGCCCTAAACCTAATAAAACAAATAAATACCGCATTATTATATGCTAAATTAAGGCGTATTAACAAAAACGATAACATTTATTACAATTAAGTCACGTCACACTACATAAAAGTGTTTACCCGTCACAGATCTTCTTGACTCGCATTTTGTATTGATCTCCTTGAGAGAAAATGATGAAAACCGATTTACGAACATAATTTCCCTATCAACAACAAAATAATAAAAATCAATTCAGTCATATTCTGCGCTAATGCAACACTCCTAATATACAGCAAATGTCACAACGTACTGTGGTCACATCCAGAACTTCTTGTTCAATGGGCACAACACGTAGATATGCGTTACCCTGGCATACGCGAAAGAGCATGCGTTCAAATCCACTCACACGTTCGTTAAGGATTACACCAGCAATAAAACTGAATTTTACTGAAGTCTGCGTACCATCTTGTACAACTTCTTGTAACTCGTCAAATGAATCCTTTGCTATTTGCTCACACTATTAGAGGGTTAAAAATAATTTCAAAACAATATTCAATCACATCTAGAAATGAATTCGAAAAACAAAAAAATATTACCTCATCAAAATAAAACTTTGTCTTCTCGAGAATGTTGCACAGTTCAGTTAATTCCACCAAATTTCTAAGTAGCATGTTGAGATTTATGTTGACATGCTTCAACTCTGCATCAGCAGTGTCAATTACTGCCTGTAATACAAAGGGAGTTTACCATCAGTTCAAATACAGCAATCACTCATATAGACAAATGTGGTTTTTTTGAGAGTAAATCTATACATTTCATCCTTGCTTTAGACTTACCTCCAAGTCAATCATTTCTCGTTCTGCAGGAGCTGGAGGTGGATCAGACTCTTTAATCTCAATATTCAGTTTTTCAGCTTCAACCTCAATGTAACCTAAAAATAGAGAATTTCAAAATTCCCAATGGAAGTTTTCGGAAACGCCATTTGATAGTTTAAAGATTAGTTTAAGCAGGCTCTTACGAAGCTTTCTTTCCATTTCATCACATCGTTTAACTTCATGAAAATATTTACGTTCAGTTGAAGCCAACGTGGGGTTTAGCTGAAAAGTAAATTCAGACAGATGAAATATGTTGAAATTATCCAAATATCTAATAAACTAACAGTCTTGCAGAACACAAACTTTAGATTGTAATTTATAAAAAAATTAAATATATGTCAAAGTAATATTTTTTATCAAATCTCAAATCAAAATTTTCTATGGACTTTCATATCTTCAACACATCTTTGAGGCTTATTATCAGGTAGATTTCTATTTAAGGAATTTATTAGATAACAGCAATCGACGTTACTTTTGCTATCAAATGAAAGTTGTACAAACATAACTAGGCAATGACCCTATTACCTTGGATAAATGAGAAAGAATGCCGACCTACACACAGTTAGATTAGAAATCATATATGATGTTACAATCCGTATCTAATAACGCTATAAAGACCCACTTTGGTTTTTTTAGAACGTGATTGCAGATAAATAGATTAAGATAAAAACCATTTACGTATTGATGTCGCACGCATTGTGATAACATGCCAAATAGTTATTTCTCAATGCCAAAAATAACTGCTGATGCATCTAATATTTCGAAATAGATATTTTGAAAAAGCATAATAATTTTCTATGAAGTTCATCTGAAAGTTATTTTTAATAGAAAGTATTATTTCCGAAAATCCGAAGTTACGCTTGTGATTAGTAAGCAGATCCTTACTACACCACAAATTCGGATATATATATACACATCCTGGGGATTCGCCTATATAGAAAATAACGCAGGCCGACAATACAACCCAAACTTGCATTATATCTACGGACCACTATTAGAATAAAATATTCCATAGTTGAGTTCCAAATTCGGTTTTTTTAAGCTTGGGGCTGTCCCCATCCTGTAGATAATTCTTCACAAATTAAAATTGGTAATCAATTGATAAAATAATTTATAATAAATTATGAAAAGCATTTGCAACTACAATATTAATCAAACTTTCAGCTGACTTCAGTTTCTTAAATTACAATTGCTCATTTAGTATCGAAAAATTTCAAATTTGGATAAATTCCCAATACATTTGAAACTAACAAGGGATAAATACCAAATAAATTACAACCTCCCATAATATCCCACAATTATCACAATAATCAAGCTTAAATACTTACATCAAGGAATTGAGCCGCACCAATTTCTCCAAGCTCCGCCACAACATTGTAAGCAGATTCTTGAGGAAAAAATATCTGCCATAGGGTCATCAATTCGCTCCGAAAAAGAAAAGGCATTTTGAAAGTTATCCAGGGAGCAAGCTTCTTGAATAACCTGCCAGAAGGATCTGAACGCACTGCTGCAATTGCTTTAATTAAAATAGGAAATGAAACATTACAATTGAGCAATCTCACTACTGTGCCAAATCAGATAAATAGATTAATGATAATACCTTTGATGTCATCATTCTTCAAAATATATGATTTAAAAAACGTGTATCTATGTTGTTATCTTATCAAATTGTTAACTGAAAAAAAAACCTTGACGGATTTGATAAAATCCAAATGAATAGAAATGGACTAGTAGAAAGTTATTATTACAAAAGTCGTCCAAAATAAATGTTAAGGTATATTATGACAATAAACCACGCAAGTAGAATGCAATGCTGTTTTATTACCCTAATGGTTATACTACATTTAAGATCGTGCTTTCTAAATATGGAAAACTAAGTTATAAACATATTTGAATATACGAACATTTTTTTTTAAAGAATCATTTTCACACTTAAATTTTGCAATTGTTTTTCGTTTAAAATCGTGCCAAAAGTAAACAAAAAATGGAAAGGACTAAACATTTTTTCCCCCCAAAATCCTTCAAATTTTAGTTCTTTGCCAGTTCGCTGAAGTAGTATAAACCAGGTACACCAAATGTTGCAAGACTTATCACCTGTCATCTGTCCAAAAGTCCATATCATTTTTTTAATGCAAAGATTACATCCTCAGTATAATGTAAAAATGAATTAAAAAATAGTGGATTTAATAATTTGTTGCTTGAGGTACACTTAAAAAATTCTACTTTCCAAATTTTTGATAATTATCGATCACCATGAGAAGAATAATTACCAGTTTCATATCCACATTGACAAAATGATAGCTGAAAATTTTCTAAACAAAAAATGTTGAAAAATAGCAACAAATAATCTAAAGTTTTATATTATTTATGAGTAGAATCAAAACTTTCTAAGAAGGTTTATATTTTGCAAAAAAAAACCATGAGATTACTCGCTCTGATTATACAGTAGTTCATCTTATCTCTGCATAAAGCCAGTTAAATTGTACAGTAAACTAATCTTCCATTCCTCCTTGGTTTTCCAAAATAGCTTTGAAGGAAAATGGTGCAAACATGTGGCCAGCACCAACATAGAACTTGTTATTGAATTCAACCCTGCAAAAGCACAATAAAGCAAAATTTCATACAAACTTGACAAAATTAGTTTGTTTAAGAGAGTTGTTTTCACTTACCAATGTAGACGTAAAGCGTGCAGAAACGCAGAAAGTCCTTCCATTACCAAAAGAACAGCAATGGTCAAAACGCCCCAAGCAGCAAACACAGCACAAAGGAATACTCCTCCAGCAGGTGAGTTAAACATTGTAAAACCAGGTCTCATCACCATGCTCCACAAAACTTCAGAAAGCTCTGAAAATAGATATTTCTCGCGGGTTGAATATAAAATAGCTTATTTGCATTAACAGAATGGAAACCTTCACTAAACTAATTACACAAACTGTAAATTAATAACACATTCTAGTATAGTATTTGTCAAACTGTTCTGGGGGTACCTGAAACTATTTCAGGGAGTCCACAAGTGCAATATTAACATCATTATTGAAATTTTTTTTAAAAAGGGGTGCAATATGACATTGTTATTTTAAACGAAATAAAATATGATAGATATAGCCCACATAAAGAACTTTAGGGAGTCCTCAATGATTTATAAAAGCGATAAAGTGTCCTCAATAATTTGTGTAAAAGGATAGCAATTTGAAAAAGTTTGACAAACGCTGCTCAACCAGATGATATACATGGTAAAATCAATGAAAACAACACCTAGCATATTATCTGGGTCAAATGCAGCTTTTGTGAACTTGACAAATTGTAAATCAGCACATCCAAACAATAAACAACAAAAAGCTGTTATTTCCACTTTTAACCAATATGAAGATTGTTTTAACTTTTGTAACTCAATGTCACATTGTCAGAGCTAGTCGCGAACATCGTTCATCTCATCACTTTCATCCTTGAGATGTCGTCCACACAAACCATCCTTACTGGGCCAAAAGAGATAACCCAACTGCACATATCTGGTTTACAAATATGATGAAGGAGATTGTTCCCATCCCATAGTAATGATTGCCTCACATGTGAAACAGCCTTTTTATCAAAAAGACTGCTACTGAGAGGAATTATGTAATAACAGTTTCAACTTTGCTTCCCCCCCCCCCCTAAATTCCGCTTAGAAACGTACAAGATATGAAGTATACATTAATAATTTGATTAAAGTTTTATCACTATCAATTGGAATTTCTACGCAAAGTGTATAGAGTTGAATAGAAATATTTTAAACTTCAAGCTCAGTGGTCTGCAAACATCTAACACTGGCGTAAACACATGTAATAAAACTTTTTTATCTATTGTGGAACTCTTGTACAAAAAAATGCACCACAGGTCACAATTTTTAGAATTTTAATTTGTATTTTAAGTATGAATTTAATTTTGATCAAAATTTAAATTGTATAGTGCTCTCTAATCTCGCAGAACAACATCCCAAATGTTTTGCAAGTAAGATGAAATAACACATTATTTGAATTAATTTCTGGAGAACTTGGCAGAAACCCAGGCATAAATTGGTTTTAAATATTGCGAAAATAACAAGATTGCCCCGCATAAAATATAGTATTGGCAATTTTCAATTTGTTTCAAGACAAAGACAGTTATTTTTTGGCTAAACTATCCATAAAAATGTCCAACGACTTTATCAATTTATTTAGAATTACTGTGTTACTTACGTGCATGAGCAAGACTGAGAGCCCAGAGACGCAAGTAAGAAGCTGTATTAGAGATGCAACCCAAGCAGTATTCAATTGTATGGATAGCCTGATGAACAAAAACTTCTCCGAACTCAAATTCCTCATGTTTGACATGGGTGCCTCCGTCAACATGACCAGGTCGTGGAGGTGGTGCTTCCTCATCTTGTTGCAAGGTTTCATGAGAAGCTGTATTGTTCATGTGAGACCCAGCCTAATCAATGAAAAGAAACCAATGGTTATTATATTAACTTTACCACACTGATCGTGCAATTAAAGTAATGAGAGTGTGGTGCATACCATTTGAGATTTCATTAAATGTTCACGTCGAAGCATGAATGGTTTAATCAACAGCATGACAGGTATGCAGAGGAAAGCCACAATAACAAAGAAGGTTTGCAGTCCTTGCTAAAATAATAAAAATATGTTTAGTAAAATTGGAAAAAAAAACAAATGTGTAAGATTTAGGCAAGACTAGTCTTATTATTAGATGTTATTACCTGACCGCTGAAGAATGGCAAATTGTAACACAGAGTAGTCGGATCAGTTGGATCGGGGTATTTCATCAAGAACATGTTGATCAGTGTTATAAGCAGACTTGGTGCACAACCAGCTTGATCAGCCGTATAATAGGTCCATTTCCAGAACACCAAAATGACTAAATAGCCGAATATGGCCAGCATGAAGACCATCTGTGGAACGAACTCGCAGTAGATGTTAATTGACTTTCGAAAGAACCTGAACCAAAGGAAAAGTTAGTTGCAGCAACATAAAAATTCAACAAAATTAAATGCAATTTACAGTGGGATGCACAACTGCCATAGTTTTTTTTTTTTTTTTTTGTATTATTCTACTTGAAAAGAAATCTTGTTGTTTATCTTAAAATTTTCAAAAATCTTTTGCAAAACATCAGGCAGGTTCAAACCACGCACATTCAAACGATAATAGTATAACTTGCCTATGATTCCACAAGCTTAACACTACTCCAAATAACATCTGTAGAACTCCAAGGATTACAGAGACCTTCATCTTGTATGAATTGAGGAAATTCAACTTGTTGACAGCTACCTGCCAAACAGGATCTAGCCCAAATGGATATGGAGTTTCATAAAAATCTGTAGATCCAGTGGTTGGATTAAGCTGCAGCGCTTCATTGTTTTCCAACGTGGATGTACTAAATAAACAAAATATATATTTACAGTTCTGATAAACAGCATTCGTGTAAGTGGGGATCGAATAGAATCATTTTACTTACGAGTAATTTGAATTCCAGGAAGAACCAAAAATGTTAAATGCCTTGGAAAATATATCGTTATAGATCATTCCAGTGTAAATGGAGAACAGACCCATGAGCAAAACTATATAACGACCTCCAAAAATTGTATTCCAAATCTATAACCAGAAATTAAGTCAGCAAATAAGCAAATAGAAGAAATATCAATTATTAATAGTTTAGGAATTTAGTAAATCTAAAGCTTACTTCATTGTCTGTCTTTGCTGTCATGAATTTCTTTTCAGATAAAACCATCCAAGCAGCAAACAAAGACATGATGATACCATGTCCTGCATCGCCAAACTAAATGTATAGAAATAAATAAATAATGCATTTACTAATAGTTAAAATAGACAAATTATGGAAAACGTGATGAAATGTATAAAGTACATACCATAACACTGAACAAAAACGGAAACGTGATGAGTGTGAATGGAGCTGCAGAAAAAAAAATATACCAAGTTTATTAATATTACAGTTATTATTAATACAACTCAAAAGCTGTAATTCGAAATTCGTTCTAAGATAGAATGTAGATAAAGGGAGAATTTGTTAAACTAAATTAAAATAGCTTTTAAAGGTTAACTTCGGATATTTACATATGACAAAAAAAACAACTAGCAAAAACATTGCTAAAAATTAAAAACCAAGAGGTTCTACAATTAACATAAATTTAAAAGTTTATCCACGGAAATCTCAAGCAGAAGCTTTACCTGGATTAATTTCTCGGTACGAAGCAACACCATAAGCATCAACAATATTCTGAAATGCTACGGTGAATTTGTTAGTCCGGTTGTATGTTGGAGGGGACTCTGGTGTGTCCATGCGATTTAATATTGGAGGAACAGAACTTCCACTTCGTTCCTAGATGTGGAAATAAATATTAGCCCACGAGTAATGCAACCGTGCAAAGACAAGAGAGAAAAAGTCTTACAGTGCCAGCACGCAATGCAAAATGAATAGTCTCCAAATCGGCCAATGGACACCAGCATTCAGCAATCAGACACTTTTGAGTGACATCCAAGTTGAAAAGGTTCAAAGTGTGATAAATCGCTTTGATTTTGCGCACTTTGACAAACCAGCCACAGACATTCTTTGCAGCAGCTACCAAGACACGGCGTCGGTGATCTTGGGTTTGTGCAAGAACCTGAAACATGAATCATAGCCAGATATTTCTTTAACACACAGTTGGAAAAACGTTGATGTTAAATAAATATTAAAGAGCACAATAATTACAGTATTCAAGTCTTCAATGCGAGTCATTACACCAATAGCCATCTCACGTCTGTCAGTAGGGGTCTCAGGGCAAGGATAGAGAGTTGCTCTGAATCTATACAACATTTAAAAAACCCACCCTAAATCAGTCCAGTTTAAAAAATATTAGTGCAAAACGCCGTTCAAATACAACATTTTTAAACATACCCTTCGCAGATCTTTTTTACTCTAGATTTCAGTTGATCTCCTTGGAAAAAAATGATGAAAACAGATTTGTGAACTTGATCCCCCTGTAATTTTTTGTACGTGGTGAGAAATTATGCAGAAATGGATTAACAATAAAAATGGAATACCAACAAATTAAACTAACCGTCACAGGATCTTCCAAAGGAGAATCGATTTCAGCCTGTCGTAGAAAAACATTTCCTCGACAAGCTCTCCAGAGCATACGTTCAAAAGCAGGTATGCGTTCTCGCAAAATGACACCAGCAACAAATCTACACAAATCCATTTTGTTTAAAACTCGAAGCACACAATTTAAACTTCTGTGCACCACATCATTCAGAAATTAAAACAACTGCTAGTATTTTGCAATACCAATATTATCTCACAAACAAAGTTAAAATAGTAACGTTTTTGTCATGGTAGTAGCACTGCAATATGTCAAATTGAAACCATTCACCAAATAAATGAAAATAACTATTCAAAGCTTCACCTTGTATGCCTTTATGGCTAGTGCTAACTGTTCGTTTCACGAATCGGAATTCTCACATGCATTCAATCACTGGTTTTAGGTACTTTTAAAAATACACAAAAGGCATTTTTAAAGCAAAGCTTTGCTGGAACATAGTTTTAACGCATGCTTATGCAATATAATACATATGTTAGTAAAGAAGAAACAAAAGCAATATTAAAAACATACTGCAAGTTCAGCCAACCTTAGTAATCGCATCTTTCAACGTTATGGTCATGCATGGAAGCATATTAAAAAATTAGTACAAATATTAAGAAGCATAAATAGAATGAGTTAGTTGTCAATGGAGGAGATCAGCTATGAAGAATGGTAATATTTTTAGTTTAAGACGATTGAGTGTTAGTAAAAAATTTAAACTAATGACAGCTCTCAAAATACCTACCCTAACTGTACAGAAGCATGCTGGACCTGAAGAGTGTCTTGCGAAAGGATGGATTTAGCCACTTGTTCATCAAATGCCGAATTTTCGCGCTAATAAAAATATTAGAATGTAAAAATAATTTGAAAACTTGAAAGCATTACAAGCGTCCTTCGAATGATGAACAAGTTAAACAGAACTGAAAAACCAATGTTAAGTAAATTTCTCTCTTTTTTTTTTTTTTGGTATAATAAGCTAATCACTGGGTTCACTAACTTAAAATGCATATACAAATGATACCGATGCTTTATAGCAAAATTACAAACCGTTTCAAAGTGAACAAATAATTCACCAGATACCTCATTTTAGTATTCTAAGGGGTCATTCAAAAAAAGGACGTCATCAAGAGGGGGTTAAGGGTTCTGCTGGCATGTGTACACCGTGTGGACATGGGGAGGGGGAAAGCATTTACGGAAGTCAACTAATGGTGGTATTTTTCAGTTTTTGGCTTTTCTGCTTAATTGTGTGGGAAGAAAGGGACACCAGAAGAAATGTGTCAATTTGTGAAGGAATTTCGGGGACGTCCTTTTTGAATGGCCTCGAAGCATGTCCCAACTTTCAAAAAATTAATGCGAATGTTTGGCCATTGGATTGCATGTGTGAAAACCAACTTGTCAAAAACCTAAAATAACAATGTAAACCATTTAACCGTTTTCACAAATTACCCATTACTATTTCTAGTATTCCAATTCAAAAGTGCTTCAATAATTTTAAGATTTTAAAACATGATAGGAAAACTATTGCAATTATAATAAATTATTGTGTGATTTGTCGTGATTTCTGAACGTGCATCTTGGAACTTAAGTTGATGCCAGCGGACCATCACTTCTGTAAGATTAAAGCTTTCACAAACACTTATTGCAGTGATCCATTATTTCTGTACGACAGGTGAAAACTACTTCACAAACAACATTAGTCTGTACATTATATATGATAAGATTGGTCACAGAATGGTCACCTTACTCTGTAATGGACTATTACTAAACTAGGTAATGCAATTGAATTGTAACGCATAACATTTCAGCAAATCACAAGGCATTCATCAAAATATACTAACAAAAGTATTGCACAATCCTTCGAAAACAGCACTTGGGCGTGAATTCTGATTAAAATTACAGTAGAATTCACTATTTTTGTTCAATAAGCACAGATTTTCATTTTTGGAATTTACAGATAAGATTTAGAAATCTAAAACATCGAGTCTTGTGAATTAGAAATGTATCTACATAAAAAACTAAGACTTGTCTTTATCACACCTTTAATTTATGAATTATTCTAATTCATGTGCAATTTTGTAGAAATATCCAGACTTGAGAATTCCCTAAATGAAATTCATTTTGGGAATTATGAAGTAATGAAATTTAATTATGTCTGTTAGAATGCTTAGTCAATTTACTTGAGTCATAGTAACAAAATGAATAAAACTTTTTAAAGTTACAGTGGTACCAGCACGCACACTGTCCTTGTTGCATAGCTGGTTCGAGTCAGAAATTGCTGGTTTTAACATACAGGTACATTCATGCTTTCCAGTTTAGGTGAGTAATGCCAATTTTTTTTTGGCTTATGTACAAATACGTAAGGCTAGAGCAAAACTCCATAAGAATTAAATATATCTATCAAGGTTTCAATCACGACTTTGATCACCTATTATCATGGTTTTCAATATAATGGTACAAAATCGCCACCGTTAAACTTAATTATTGGCAAACATGGTGTCAATAAGAATGCAACGCTTCCAAATGCAGTACATTTCACAACAAGTACTTGTAAATAGTATATTAACAATCTAATATTTCTTGACTTGTCTTCTTAAGTTGAGAAATTCATCAGGCACATGATCGCTAAATGAAGGCTGATGACGATGACGAAAGTGCTTAAATACGCAACCAACAAGGTGATGCACATTACGAAAGGCCTCGTGTGCTTGCAAGCAAATTAAAAATATATGCATCATAAAGCTTTATCATTTCAATAAAGCAAAAATGAAAGCTAGAAGCAGGAACAAATCAAGAGTTGAATTTATCCTGTGCATGTCATACAGCGGCAATACTACACTTGTTACTACAGTGCTACTACCATAGAGGTCATCAGAAACTACAAGCATTATTCAAAAAAAGTTCAATTAGTTAAATTTCTACAGCATTGTAAGTTTGGGTGGAAGAAAATGAGATTAAATGCTTCTCGGAACTTGCCCAACTGCTTGTGGATTTGCCATATAGCTTATAAAATTAGAAAGGACAAAAGCAAAAGTATAAAAATAACGTGGCTGCAGAATTCTGCCAATATTTTATTTTAGTAATATTGCAGCATAAAGTATTACGAAAGGTCAAAACTATCTCGAGATTGCAAGAGCTCTTAAAACATTTGAAAAGCAAGATTTATATAAAGTTGCCTAGTTTGAAAAGTTTTCCCCGATCTACAGGAAAGTATCTGCAGCCACGTTTTCAAATTTCCAACACCAAGAAAATGAAGTGTTATTTTTTAGCAAGAGCTCACCCTAGTTTCATTGCTTGACCACCAGCTCGCAAACCTTCTTCACCCAATAAAGAGGCGCTTTCCTCTGCCATGCTAGGATCGTGCATCTGCACACGATGAAATTGACTCTGGTAAACAAACCATGTGTAACGAGAAAAAGGTGGCTCAGGCACGGTGTGTAAAATTATATTAAATTAAACTTAAAATAAAAAATAACTAAAAGTTACTTGAATGACAGAAGGACTTAAAAGAAAACAAATGAATCGAGGGCAGTACATTCTAAGGCCTACATAGTTCACAAACCAATACCACAAACAAAACATCAGCATCAAAGACTTGACACCAACCACTACACTGGCAATCCAAAATAAAATAGCTTAACCATTGTCACGAAGATTTTAACTGCAAATAATGATTCCACAACCTCCTATTTAAGATAAATTCATATTAATTACTAATTCAGAAATCGTTTTTACACCGCATATTCATAGTTATGAACAAGTGTTGTGTGCATGCACCATTGATATTGAGGCAACCTAAATTCTCACTGACAGACAAACACAATGTGAAAATGGAGGTTGTATTCAAAATGCAAAGAAATGGGTGCCGCTAATGTCAAAACCAATATCATCTTTGCTTGAAAAGTGTATTATTGAATTAAGGGCCTGTCTATAGGCAGAGGTAAACGCCATTTCAGTATAACAGGAAACACACCTTCCCATGTTGGCATGATGTCAAGTTGATTTATACAATATGAACAAAATAATTCTAAAATATTTGTAAGAAAATATAATCGTGAAATATATGGTTTGTTTCACATTGCTGCACGTAATCTAGGTCAAGAATTATTTGTGTCACAACTACCATGTGTGAAGCAATGGCGTTAAAAGTGGATACAGTTTATCATGTGTTTATATATTTGTATGTATTTAACTTAACGACCCTCACCATCTATTGGGGAAAAAATTAATTGCTCAGAAAGGAAGGCACGTAAAGAACACAGTAAAAAGTCAGCAGAACTGAATATCCATGGCGCAACAATCGCATAAAGCTAAAGGAGCATTATTATTTAGTTAATCAATCAGCTGACAATGAAGAAACGCACCAGCCATTTTTGGACTGTTCTCTACAAGCGTAAAGTTCCTATTCATCTTGCACGCTATCTTAGGATTCCTATTGGATTTGTTCGGACAATTTTCCCGTTTAAAGGCTGCATGAGTTAAAGAACTTTACATTCAGCATATATAAATATTATTGACATTCTGAAGATTTCACAATGAGCTTCACTTGATTTTTAAGCTAGTATTTGGTTTGGCTGCCAGCAATAATACACAACTGCTGCAACCAAAATAAATACTAAAGAGCAATAATTTCATCAAGTTTCCTTGCAAAAGCTAATGACACTGAAATTGTGGGGTAAAGCAACCAAGCACAGTCATGCACTATGATTATAGACATTGATAAGTTTGTTGATGGTTATGATAAACGGTGGTGGAATATGTTGGCATACTTGCACATTACATACGAACACTACTGAAGCAACACGAAGCTCGCATGCGTCAAAGTAAAGGAACAATGCTAACAATACTTAGTTAACTTATCTATTGCCACAAAAAAAATGAAAAACCAACAGGCACTTTAAAAAAGGCATTTTTTCATTTTAACATTCTAACGTTCACATTTCATTCTAGCCACACAACTGCAGTAGGCCCATGCAAATTAAATAAGAAAGAAAACCGTACAAGAAGAGAAGTAGTGACCGAAATGTGACCAAGTGACGATCAGAAGCGACACCGTGCCTACGCCACAAACAAGAATGGTAGGCAAACGCGTGTTCATGTGGCTACAATGCTCGATTCTTGAGATAAGCTAGTTACTAAAAAAGCTGCAACAAAATTATTATTCGATTGCAGTGTGAAAGCATTCTAATTTGTCGATTGAAGACAACAAGTACTGTTAAATAAAGCATATGGCTTATTTTGTGAAATAAGGGAAATGTCTTAAATTTTCCAGAATAAAATTAATTTGCATACATGGATTAGCAAAAACAAACACATTAATTCACAATGGAATTTATAAGCAGAAAGTACAAGAACGCGAAACATTTTTAAAACTGTGTTTAAGAATCAGTGACCGGTGAAGTGCACCCAATGTATTTCGACCCATGTGCAGTTTGGACCCAGGGGTCACTGAACACACACCACTGGTCGTTTATTATTAATACACAGATAAAGCATAGAACCAGATGGATCACAAATAGACGTCATAGCTTATTCCAATATGATGAAATAGTTTACAAAATAAATTTTATGTGGAGCACATTAGTAGCCCTGTGCAAATAATTGATTGCAAAATATTGACTAGCTCTATCTTAAATCAATGCTTATGTTAGGTTTAAACAATTATAAAATGTTGGACTTACCTCATCGAAGAATACTTGGGTTTTTCGTAAAATATGCTTTAATTCCGTCAACTCTAAATAATTTCTTTTTAAAGCTTCAGCATTCGTATTTACTTCTTTTAGTTCAATTTCCAACTTTTCAAAGGTTGCCTAAGCAAAATGAACACAAATCGACATTGATTCTTTTCCACGATAACTAATATAATTGATAATGACACCTAGACAGATAACAGAACATTGCACTCTTACCTCTAAGTCGATCAACTCTCTTGGCTGAGGAGCCTCGGGATTATCACCAGTGTCCAGCATTGGAATTGCATCCTTTTTAATCTCTTTCTCCAAAAAACCTGACAATACAACAAGGTTTCATTGAGAAATCCACAGGCCCCTTAATGAGGATTAAATAGAGCTACATGATATAGTCTTACGAAGTTTTCGTTCCATTTCATCGCAGCGGCGTACTTCATTAACAAATTTCCTTTGGAAAGCATTCACATCTGGATTTAACTAAAAAGATTTGTAGATCATTAAAAACAATTTCAAGACATCATGACATAAATTTTAAAACAAATTTTCAGTTGACTATTTCCAAAATAGCCTTTATTATCTAACAGATTGGAAATAGCTAACGATAGTGATCTCCTCTTTAAACCTATTGTGGGATTGCTGGAAATCAGAGTGAGGACAAAATGCTGAACAATGTCTATTCTATTTGGCGTCTATGGAGGACCATAGTTATCCCTAGAAAATATTTCCAGTCAGGCATGACTGATTAGCCATCGACTCGTGGTCACTCGCCAGGTAAAGTACCTGGGCAGTTGACCTGATGAAGTTCTTGGACAGAAAATATGCGCTGTATTCTAGTAGATAACTGGGACCATCACTAGACACTTGGTCTGACAATGACACATCTTAAGTCTTGGCAGACATCAGTGAACATGCTTTGGTTGATGAAGACCCAGCTTAAAACAGGCAAAGTCCTTTATTACAATGGCAGCATTCATGAATGCCTGGAATGTAGAATACTATTCATAGCATGCCAGATAGCTGTTGTGGGGCAAAGAAAGCTCTACTTTATAAAATATTTAATGGGGGTCAGCCCACATAGCTGCTACAAGCCTACAAGACCCAAGGGATAGGCAAAATCCTAAATACACAAGGGAGTACGAATAAGCAGGCCACGTGCAGTTAGAACTAGATTTATACAGGAAACTTGTGACAGGTCACAGACTGAAGTGACCTGGCTATCAGCTATGAGAAGTAAAGCACATGGCAGATAATAGATTACTTTTGAGTGGGTACATTATGTACATGCCATTTAAAACTTATCAGCAATACACATCAACATCAACAAGTCAACAATATATTTCTAAAACTCTGAAAAGACAAACAGGTAATAAACCAATTTTTCCCATTTTTAAAATGATATTTCCTACGCTACCGGAATTCGACATCCAATTATGATTATGGGCAAAACTAGAGGAGTCACGGAGTGATACGAATATTTGGTCTATCGATAAAATTGACACATAAGTGCAAAGTCGTTAATTAGACCCAAACGCACTTTCGCAATGCGGCAAATTAGACCGCAAAAACGGCCCGGCTATATATATTTTGAGATCGACAATACACATTTCCTGTTACTAAACTAAGTATAACACAACTACTACGAAAAACTAAAGGCTAACTCAAGTGTTAAATAGGCAATTTTGACGTCACATGGTGTTAAACGCGTATACAGATTGTTCTAAATAAGAGGGTTACTTACATCTCGAAATTGCACAACGCCCAGTTCCCCCAATTCCGATACACAGGCGTAAGCCGCTTCAGACTGTAGAAATAGCTGACAAAGAGCCATTTCTTCACTTCGAAATAGCGACCCCATGTTTTGGCCGATGTGTTTGCGATTTCACGAACGATTCGATGTCAAAAAATTAACGAAAACCGAAACCAATGCTTCGAAACAGCACCACAGCAACAGTGATAAAACCAAGATGGTGACGGTCAGGCGAAAAAGATAATAGAGGGGCGGGCTGAGGTGGTCACGTGTATGTGACGCACGGATATCGAAGGCCATTGAATTTAGCGCCCTCTAGTTGCCACAAAATCGTTATTTTTTTCCATGAGAAAAATTAGTTGAAAAATGTATCGTCGAGTGGCGCTGGTGTAATAGTGAACGAAAGAGGGACAATTCTATGCAAAATGGAAGTCGTCATTCTAAGTTTTTTCTCGTAAATACTATAATATTGTGCTGCGTAATAATCGTCGAAATGATGACATTTATCGAAGGAGTTGGAGATGAAGTAATTTACTTTGTAGGAGTTGCGGTTGTAATTATAATTTTAGCTATAGCATGGAATTCTACCTCTGTCATCACCGTGTACGATGGTCAGTATCGTGGTTCAGTGTCAGAACATGCACTGTTTCGAACAGCTTTCTTCTTGATTGAAAGACGCCGAAGATCCCTTAACAACAACAATACAAACGCACCAGTTGGAGTCATTAATAATAATACAGAGGCCAGGAACAGACCCAATAATGTTACAAATTTAAGGGCTGTCGATCCCCCAACTGTTAGTTCACATGAAAATGTAAGCCAGAATCAAGACGCCAGTGTTCCTGTTTCCGCTCATTCAAACGTGCCCGTGCAGCAGACAACCCCAGATACTTCCTCAGCTGCCACGTCTTTTACGGGAAATGATTTGCTAAGCAGTGAAGGAAATGAGAATGTATTGCTATCTCAACCGAAATGTGATGGCGGATCATTTGTTCAAGGTCAAGATGCACCTGAACTCGGGTTTGGAGGTATACATCCAAGAACGGAGACTCCGTCTTTCTTAGAAAAAGTAGCATCACCACCTGAAGTTATTCCCGAGCCAGTCGAAGAAACCCCACGATCGACAGAGACGCCAGCAGATGGACACATTCGAGTTCGATTAAAGTTCCTCAACGACACCCAGAGATTAGTTGAAGCTCGTTTGGTTGATCAGCTTGGTCAATTTAAACAGTATGTTGAAGTTTAGTTAATTTAACATTTGTGAGTTTTTGCAAAAACAAAATCTCACAGGCTCAGTATTACAAGTAAGAAAATGCAACACATTCATCTAATCTTTTATACTTTTACGGCTATTAGGCAACATTTCAGAGAAGAACTTGGAAATAACAAAATAGTCCGACTTATCTTTAATGGACAGCTGCTCCAGAGAGACCAGGAAACCCTGCAGTTCCACGGCTTGTTTGACAATTGCGTAGTTCACTGCCACATATCAAGTACGACCAACATACCAAACACACCTGTGTTTTCGCCCCAAGTAGAATTGGATCTAAGTCGCTTGATGCTCCCATTATTCGGGTTAATATTGGGTATGATATGGTGTTGTCGCATACAATATCGCCAGTATTTTAACGGAACATCTACATTTGCTTTGTTGTGCATCACAGGATTTTTTGCATTATCTGTAGTGGCAATGTGGTTACCAGCACGTAACCGTCAAGTTAGAGGATAAGCTGCCTTTGGTTTATTATTAAGCAAGTGAACAAAGGTTGCAAACTGTAAAATGATCCAAATGTGATTACTTAAAAATTTCAGAAATTGTTTATTAGCTTACAGAATAAAATAAGCTTTATCATTTTATTTATTAAATACTGGGAAATTGTTTTTAAACAATAAGGGTAATAAAGCAAATTACGTCACTTAATCACTTATTTTTAAAAATTTCAAAATTGCTTCTAAAACGATATTATAAAATGTATTTCAAAAATAAAGTATTGCACTTAAGATAGTTTAATGTCTCTGTATTGCCAAACTGGAACACTACATATAGTGGGCATCTTGGGTGAAAAAACTTCACTATGCATGGAATGTTTAGTAAATTTTCAATACGTGCTGAAACTGCCTACAGAAACAATTTCAACATTTGTACTGCATGGGATGATTTAAACAATGTTAAATATATATTTTTCTTATGATGTACAGTGCACAACAATATATTAAATAATTTAGCAGAATAATTGGATTTGTTTATGTTGTTTTTTTAAAGTTTTTTCATTTTCATTAAATGTACTATTTCAGGCTTATGATGCATGAAACTGTTTTGATTAAATACATTAAATGAAAATCACTCAGATTTACTAAATACAAATGTGGTTATTTCGAAAATTGCTATTGTACTGAATACAGAACATTTTCTGCTACTATTTTACTTGACTAGAACACGTTATGGCCAGTGTTCACTGAGCTCCATTCAGTCGCAGATTTACGCTTATTTCAGTAGAAGGATCTGCATTCAAAAGTTTGCCATATCATTTTTAAACATGGGATGTGAAAACTTCCAAATTAAATTTTATGCGTAAATAATGTTTTGCTATTGCTTTTGGGCGATTGCCAAACTAGAACTCATTATTATCGTTTTTTATTCTGTTCGTGTATGGGCATTCTCTTGCTACCAGGAATAATCAAACGTGGACTTCAAAAAAAGAGAAAAATTGGGGACAATTCAATTTGACAGGTTTCTGTACGCTTGGCTTTCTTTAGTACATGTAGAATTTGAGAATAAACTTCATGGATTTCTCTAGCAAGAATTCATGAGAAATAACAACAATACCCTGCACGTACAAGTTTGGTATACGGTTTTGATCACACTTTATTAAAATAACTTATCAATATATATTTTAAGTCTCGTTGAAGTTTGCTCGTAAATCGATGCAAACCTGAAATGGAACCGCTCTAAATAATTGTATACTAAGCTGACCTTAAAGGTGGTTAAATGAAGACGAATGATTCCATCAAATATCCTTTGAAAGATGCACATGGTCTTATGGTTTTTCCACATCAATTATAGGATGCTCAACTAAATGAAATAAAATTGTTAGTGATTTCA
This sequence comes from Ophyiulus pilosus, assembly GCA_033995625.1. Taxonomy (NCBI): domain Eukaryota; kingdom Metazoa; phylum Arthropoda; class Diplopoda; order Julida; family Julidae; genus Ophyiulus; species Ophyiulus pilosus. The sequence goes on along the minus strand of JAUJYV010000014.1, from coordinate 207,142 downwards.
ACTGTTGCAAACAAAAGTGCTAAGAAATGTCCGACTGAAAACAGAATATACAGGTAATTACTTGAAGTTTGTTCTCCTTGAAAGTGCATTTTAAATCCGGTACCGTTATTGGATGTGTCCGTAATGTATTTTAATATCATGGAATTCGTTGCAGTTGTAATTTGTGCTGGGTATTGCTATTCAGGTAAACAAAGAATATGTTTTTAAAGTGATATAATATCGCTAACGTGCAAGTGGTTTGAAATCATGGATTATGATCTTACTGTTCCACAATAAGTGCCTAATCGATGGCTGTCGTCGATATCTGTACCGTCATAAATCTCTAAATAGTTTGTTGTACAGTTGCCATCGGGAAGAATTGCAATGTGGGCAAAATTAAAACTAATGACATCACTGTGAGGTGTTGTCACCTCCCACTGGCAGACACTGTCTCTAGAATAGTTTCCAGGGTAAAACGGGCTGGTAATAATTCCCCTTTGCATAAAAAGTCGCCCTCCACATCCAGATTCTATGTTAAAAACAAGAAAAAATGATTAATTGAATTATAAATTAATTAACCTCAACGCAATTCAACGTCGCCTAATTATAACAAACAAATGTGGATAACATTCAAGTTGGTTAAATTCAAATTTTGTCCACATTTGTTTATATTCGATCTAGAGAGCGCTAATTTCCAAGTTCTTTGTTTGCGCTTTTACTGCAGAAATACTGCATTTTTTATTTTTTTTTTATTTACAGGTTTTGTTGTATTTATCCTACAAATCGAGTTATCTTCCAATCTCTAAAACAAAATAATGATGCAGTTGTTATGCCGCGTTTCAAAAATTAGAAGTTAAGTCATATGGGAGTTTACTAGATTAACGATGATAATAATAAATTTATATGCCATTCAATAGAGAGTTTGAGCCATCCAAGGTTAACGAAACGATAACGATAACGTTAACGAGAAACAGCGCGGGAATTCCGGAATGGCATTCGAATGCCATGCTTCGCATAGGGTAGTTCTTGACATTCCGGACCGTTAACGTTGGATGGCTCAAACTCTCTAATGTATATTGTCAGTGGGCCTGTCGGAATTAGGGACTGACGTCATACAATTAAACGAGTGTATACTGACTGTATGCCTCAAAACATGCAATAAATGCATATTCAGTATATAGTGAATTAATATAAATTTTATATGTACGAGTTTCACTTATGCTTACCCTGAGTTGAGGTGAAGTACGCCACTTCAAAGAAATGATATCCAAGACCACTGCTATTTAACATCATCCATACATTATTTGTAGTCGAAACAATAGGAGTCGGAGTATACCAGCCGCAAAACCTGCCAAGTAATGGGGCTGATTCGTTGGTGCCATCTCTTACCTAAATAAAATTCGTGCATCAAGTGTTAAAATTAAAACAGCATTTTAAAGTCAAAACATGTAAAAAGTGTGTGCTTAAATTGTTGTGTTTTGGCCGGATTTCGAGTAGGGGAGACTTGGGAGCATTGAGAAACATTTTACTGAAACATTTTTTGCACATTCAATAATTGTCTTATTACTCTAAAGTTGTATGGATATGTAGTTTAACTAAGTGGATGTGTATGAATATTTTATGAATCGAATTCTATGAATTCTCTGTTGTAAAATTTTAAAGTTTGAACATTTTTTGTGGAATGTTTCATTTTACCCCACTCCTGGGGTAAAAAGTTTATAATAGCTTGTATTTATCATTGTTAGACTAAAAACGTAATGAGTTGCAACTGAAATATGACGAAATTAAATTATTATGCTTCTAAAAAGTTTGTTCTCACAAAATATTCAAGTAGAAATAACAATGATTTTTCTAAGAAAAAGATTTCATTTTTCATGTTTCAATATCGTAAAGCTCAACTTAAATTAAAATACATGTAGCCTGATTAGAAATAACTAATAACAAACTGTCCGAAAAAACATTTCTAAACAAAGATTTCTCGTTTCTATAATTTGATTAGATACAATTAACTTTTCCGTTTTTTGTAATAATTAACATGGTGTAGTGGCATGGCAATTCATTAGTTTATCAATAAGTTCATTTTCTAACACAGATAAAGAAATTATTCCATATAAATGCATACAGTGTATTTAGCATTCATTTGTGTAGTTATCATTAAATAATCAGTAATAGTCATTAAAATTTATATTGCAGCCTCAGATTAGTTCTGTTCTGATTTCGTAATATATAAACAGTGAAACAAACAAGTAGATTCAATTTTGAAAGATAATCCATCCAAGAAGACATGGCTTTTGCTTACCTCAAGATAATCCGTTGAACAATTTACGTTGGTGTTAATATAAAATTCCATAAAGTTCAGAGTGATAATCATGCCTGTAGGAGCGTTGATTTTTTCCACACACACATTATTTGTACCAGTATTGTTAAAACGAGGTTCACCTATTATACCGCTGGATGCTGTGTACGTCATGTTGTTGCACACTAATTCAATGAGGTAAAATGAATATTAGCAAGAACTCTGATTTAATGTATGTTCAATAAACGTCAACATACTCGCTGTTGAAAATGACAATTTAAAGCCTTTGTCAGTTTGAGTCGAATCGCTCCCAAATGTCACGGTTATTTTGTTGCTGTTCATAACCATTGCACCAGGAACGGAAGACCCGCAATAAATTTTTCGATCCTGATATTCACTAGATGCATACATATAATTATACTGTGAAAAAAAAATTAGAACAAATTAATTACCTCAATTTTGCGTTGATTTTTATGCTTTGTTTTTTTAAAATCATAAAAGAAAGTTTCATTAAGAATCTACAACGGCTATCGGTATAATCGGTAAAAATAATTTATCATGCGTACTCAATTATTTTCCAAACATTAAACAGTTTCCGGATGGCGTGGCCACATTATAAAACATAAAATGTGGATATATCTGACGTTTTTTTCAGTAAATGTAGCACAAATAAGCGCCTGGTTTTATAATATTCAGTGGTCCCATTTTCCAAAATGCACTGTATATTGAATTAACAGTTATCAACGTACAGCAATGTTATATCATTTTTGCTTTCACATCCATTTAAATCTTTATTAAGAATTTCCGCCTAATTATTTAAACGATTTTTGCAATTATGAGGAAATATTACAATTTTTCGTGCTTTTTTAAGTTTCATCATTTATGTTCACTTTGACTTTATTATCAAATATTTCTTTTAGGATGACCAAGGGGTATAAAATAGGAATAACAACACAATATTTTATAGGAAATCTTGACGAAAATGTCACTTACCATTGGTTCTTCCCTTTCAATAATCAAGGAATCCTTTTGACAACGGCTACTATTTTCTAATTTCAATTCTTGGAAGCTAAACCGCAGCTTTAAACCATAAATAGGGTTAAAAATAATCCACTGGCATCTTATATTGACACGATAATTTCCAGGATAACCTGGGGATTCAATAGTCTGCACATCAGTCGTTGCATTAAAGACGCCTCCACATTCAGCTACAATTAGATACGAAAACAGAAAAGAATTGATAAAGAAAAATTAAAAGTCGACTAAATATCTTTGATTATATACAGATGATAAGAAGTTGTTTACCTTGCATAGCAGTCGTCAATGATTGAAATCTTACGTGATCTAATATTTGCTCTTACCAATATATATAGTGTAAAAAAATTGTATTACTTACGATCCACAACAGCGTACGTTGCTGAAAATCCGGGTCGATTAATGGAGTTATCGGTTACCAAATTTAACCATAACTTGTTTGATGACGATGTTATCTGAGCGGGAATATCGGTACCACAAAATCGTGAGATTAATGGCGAAGTTCGCGACATTCCATCTCTGATCTGAAAAAAAAATGGTTTAAAACGAAGTATGAAGAACACGAATACAAATGAGATACTAATTTGGATTGCATTCTAGGCTATTTTTAAAGACTCAAAGGTGTCCAAAGCCAAGACATTGACAGGGTAGACCCCAATCAAGGGATAAACAAAGAAGACTTACTTCTAAATAGTCCCATGTACAAGGATCTCCTGGATTCTTTGGTTCTTCCAAATTAAAAGATTGAAAGTTCAGTTGGATTGATTTAAACGCAATTGCGGAAATAATCCACGGGCAATTCAACCCGGGTTCATAATTTCCATCTTGATCAATATCAACAGATTGGATTGTTCCAGAAGTGGCGTTTAATAATCCACCGCAACCTAAACTTTCACCTACATTTTTTAATCAAAAAATAACAAGCATTTGTGAGACAATGATTAACAAAAAGATCACATTCAAGGCCGTATATATTGGGGATGGATACCTGGGCCAATTCTCAGTTTTGACGGGGCCTGCTTAATACTGGAGATCCTAAATATATGGCCATAATAGTCCATCCCAAGATTCTGGACCCTATCCCCCAAAATGTGATGACATACATATACGGCCTTGATCACATTCAGTCACTCACCGTAAGTAAATTGATATGCCATTCTGAATCCTCCACGATTAATAATGTAATCGGTAATAAAAGTTACCGTAGCTAAATTGCCGCTTGTTCTTAATGGAGGTGGCAGTGTGCTACCACAATACATTCCTAGCGATGGACTGCTCGTGCTATTGCCATCATAAATGTGAACGTTGTCATAATAGCAATAGGGTCCTTCCAGATCAAAATACAGAAATCTGAAAACAAGTTTTTAAGAACATACAGTATTCTCTCATTAATGTTGGTCGTCTTAAGAAAGTTTTGAAACATTTCATATATGACGTAAATAGCGTTGCGAAGAAGAGGCATAACAAAGCTATAGAGTTCACAATTAATGCATAGAAATAACCATGCACTTGCATCGAAATAAAACAATGGACCTTATGCAGATTTTATAAAAAACAATTTTTTGTAATCTTTCCACAAGATGATTATTGTACCACTGTAGATTAAATCTACATGTAGTGTCATAATTGCTTAAATTGTAACATACTTGAACATTGCTTAAATCATGTAGTAGTTTGAATTTGGAACATTTTTAAAAGTTGGTTACTATAGTAAGTAGTTTTTTAATACCAAGCAAATTGCGTAATTTTAGCCATATATTCAATCAAAATGTATACAGTACCAATCGTCTTACTTACTTGAAAGCAATAACGCGATTAGGTGGTGCGATGACAGTCCATGTGCATCTCATATTGGAAAGATAAGAATCGGGGTGCAAGGGAGATGAAATCACCCCAAATGGTTCTCGCAAAATCCCACCACATTCTACACCAATAAAAACAATGAATTAGAGAAATTTACAATCGTCAACTAATTTTAAAATTTAAATAGGACTGAGAGGCAACACATATTTTTACCCGAAATACGGTAATTTACTCGAAACCCTGAGTGCGTTGTTGAACCGTCAGTGGTAAAGCGGAGCAACACAGGGCCTAAACTGGTAATGTTGGAAGGGGCAGTGTTAGCACTGCAAGTCCGCGTCAGGAGTGGGGATGTTGTCGAATTTCCACCATAAATTTCTAAAACGTCATATCTGCAGTCGGAATACTCTAAAGAAAGCATCATTAAAAATCATTCAGAAGCGCTATTCGGTATAATATTTTCAAATTCGACAGCCATCTTACCTTCAAGTCCAAAAACTCCATCGAACGATAAGGCCACGTAATGTTCTGGACCAGAGTCAATTAAATAATTGCAAGTTAAGTGATTCGAATATCTATCGGGATAACCAGGCGATTCAAAACTGCCTTCCTTATCAGTAAAGATGCCACCACACACTACGTATGCCAAAATAAATATTTTAAACATCAGATTGTGACGACATGTACATTGAGGAATTATGCGAAATTATTGAAAATTTACTCTACATTTCGTCCAGTTGGCCTTAAAACCATCACCGTAAACTCCACCATTCGAACGGAACAGCATCCGAAATCTGTTAGCCGAACTTTTGAATGAAGGCGGGAGAACACGACCACATACTCGCCCAACAGATTTCCAAGCATTATTTTCGGTGTTGAACCCCTGTGCAACGAAACAAAACAGTTTTTCAATTCGAAAATTAAAGTTAACGCTATGGTAGCTGGATGACTTCCAAGGAAATGCTGGTGCATTTGCTTTTATATAAAACCACATCACTTAAGGGTATCCATGTCTAAACCCCTTTCAATATAAAAAATATAAATTTATTCACAACTATAGATTTTTAAATTGGGAAAATATTGTATTAATGACGTGTACTTGATAAAATCAGGGTATCTATTTAAAAAAAAACGGTATGCAGCTATCCAAACTTAATAGCGTGTATACATTGATTGCCACCTTTAAGGGGCAGCACACAGAGAATTCAGCCTTATTCAAATTCAGCATCCCTAGTGGTATTTGGGCCTATATCATGGCGTTTGTAACATGGTCGCGTACTTTAACATCAGAAATGGTAATTTCCTGCTGCAATGTTATAATTACTGTTACATTCGAACATCTGTAAGCGAATATACGCAACCAGGGGCAAACTCCATTGAATCTGTTATGCACATGTACGTAGTTTTACAACTTAACTATACTAATACTAAAATCTACTGCAATATATTGTCAAAATTTGAAATGAAGGCTTATCATGTGAGATTGTTTCTGCAACAGCTTATAAATGTTGCATTGCCGAGTGCATCATTTACAACAGAACCATGCAAGTTTAATTATAAACCATATAGAGGCATAGCTACCTCAATGAAATCCTTGCTGCAGGAAGCGTCCATCTCCAAATCAAACCTTTCAACGAAAGTAATATTGAAAAAATATCCAGGGTCAGCATCGAAAATCCACTCGCATTCAATGTTGTTCGGATAATTGTTAGGATATCCCACACTAGTTAACACGCCCTCGTTCCCGTGGAATACCCCTCCGCAACCTACAAATATCTTGTACATTAGATCTTGATCTATAATCAACGTGCATGTATATGAAAATTTTAAATAATGGGTACCTGAAGCCACTGGGATGACATTTAATTGAAAACCTCGACTCGCTGAACTAGATTCTGAACTAACGTGAAACTCAATGAGAGCTTCGTGAACTTGGGTGCGAATCTCTTGCGGTATGGTGCTACCACAATAACGTCCGATTATTGGGTGTTGCATCGATATGCCGTTGCGGACAATAAGAAAAGCTTTGGTGCAATTTATGCTGGATTCCAATTGAAAGTCCTGAAACGTAATCTGGCAAGGAAAAGTTAAAAATCGTCAATAAGATATGATACACTTTTGCATATAAACATGTACTTATATTAAACATTGTGTTAGACTGTAAACACGTTTGTCGAAAAAGCTCATTGATATACTGTATGAAATCATTTTGAATCGTTTTGTATTTACCTGAACCTGATGTCCTTCGGGAAAGTTCACAGCCCAAGCGCAATGAATATCTCTTGGATAAGTAGAAGGATAATTCGGGCTGTTTATTGTCGATCCCGTTTCGGGAATCTCACCACCACAATCTTAATAACAAAAAATCAAAATTAGCTAATCGTTTGTAATAGAATTCGGATTTAAACTACCTATTAATCATTTGGAGTTTGGATATACTAAACTAGAGAAATATTATTTACTTGAAATGGAGTAGGTCAAAAAGAATCCAGAATGTGCCACAGACTGATCTGTTTTGAAATTTAGTTGCAACTGTGAGAAAGGTACAGCAATCGTCGTTCCAGATTTGACTCTGCCACACAGAGATGTGATTAACACATCCGTACCTAAATACAATAATAGAAAAAGATTGCAATAAGTTTAAAGTACACGAAGGGTATAAAAAATTATATTTCTATAACTTGCCTCTAATAATTTCAAAAGCATCATACATGCAACCAGTGGATCTAGGGTCCTCAAGAAGGAAATCATGAATTTTAAAAACGAAGGTTGAATTTATTTGGGGATTTTCCAGGTCCCAAATACACATCATATCGTGGGAATAATTTGCAGTGCCATAACCAGGAGATGACAAATTGCCAGCTAAATATGGCAAGTCACCACCACAGTCTACAAAGAATTTGAGAAGCAAAATTAAAACTTGTTCCGCAACTTAAACTGAATTTTTTTTAAATCAAATTTATATATGATAATATCAATAATTTACCCCATGCTAAGTCGGTATCGTAAGTGGCTCTAAAACCGGTTCCAACAACTTGATCCCCTGAATAAAATCTCATCGTCAATGCGTTGCTTGTGGACATCGTAGGAGATGGTATCGTATTACCGCAAATTTGGTACGGTGGTAAGTAGTGATTAGATTCGCCATTGAGAAACGCTACAAAGCTGTTATCGCAATAGTCACTGCTTTCACTGTTCAAGTTAAAATCTGTGAAAGTTAAGCGGACTTTTCTTCCTTTAATTGCTCGAATTTTCCATTCACAAGAGCGGTGACGAGGAAAAGGACGAGGAAAATTTGGACTAGTGATGATACCAGTAGGTGTTGATAATTCCCCTCCGCATTCTGAAACAAGAAAATATTTAAAATAAGTAAAGCTCATCGCAAATTCATCAACATGAGATTGACGGGCTTATACTGAAACTTTGATAAAAGTTGGGAAGAAATGTCATTTTGTAAAAAAGTTAAAACTTAACAGAGTCAAGAAGTTATTAGTATAGTCGAAATTATTCAGATAACGGAAAAAACTTGCCAAATACGATCTCCATCTACCATAAAACAAAGCTGTGCTTAAATGCCGTCATTTACCTGGGGATGGGTGCAAAATATTTCAGATAACCAGACGGAGGCCAATATACATACAATTTTATAATACTTTTTCGAAAAATATAAAAGTGTCAGAATCAAACTTTTCAAATCCACTAGGTCGTAAATAATTAATTTTCAGTATATTTCTGTTGTTGTGAATAATTGCCATATTACCAGAATATTACCAGAACATTATTTTAGAACTGGAATACACGTTTTGATAATAAGGCACTTTTGGAAAAACAATAAAGAACAGGAAACCATAATATCGCCAAACACATTTTAAGTCTTTTGTTCAGTCTAATTTGACTCTTGTTTTTAATTTTAAAATATTCGTAAGAAATTAGAAACCATAACGCTCTATTTTCATGCCCATGTACATTGTATTTAAGTTCGTCTTCAAATATTTTATCACAAACGAAGTAAACGTTAAAAATCAGAGTCTGGATCTACACACTGTGTATACTTTAGTGAACTTCACTATCGTTTACAATTACTCGTGACTAAGTTTTCAGTGGATTTATAAAAATAGTTTAACTCCTGTTTATACCTTCTGAACTTCTGTTGAAGTATAATATAAATCCTCCTTGGTTTTCAGTATGCGCTGATTGCTGTTGAGTGCTAAATCTGACATAGGCCACGTTATCGGCTGTCCGTACAATATCCATTGTATTTCGAGCACAGAAATTTCCCACAACCCGGCCTATATATTTAAAAAAAATATGTAACCCGTGATGTAAAAACGACAGACATGAACATTAGGAACAACGTCTTACCAGTTGCATTAATATCCCGAATTTGAACAAAATCCGAAGCAGTGCAATTGCCAAATGTTCGCAATTGTAATGCTGGAAATGACATTAATAAAAAGTGCCCTGGTGGACCATGGATAAACCACTCGCAATTTAAGTTAGATGCATATCCGTTGGGGTAATTTGGACTTGTAATAACCCCTTCATCGGCGATGATTGTTCCACCACAATCACCTAAACAAAATTAGTAGTATTAGTGCTGTTATCGGAATAAGGGAAAAATAGAGTTTGAGCCAGCCAACGCCTTAACGTTAACCTTAACGTTAGAGGCGGGAAGGGAGGAGCCACGGACTGAACTACCCAATGAACTAACTGAACGTCATGAGTGCACATGCGTGGTTCTTCCCTTCCCGCCTCTAACGTTAAGGTTAACGTTAAGACGTTGGCTGGCTCAATTCTCTCTATTAATACAATTAAAATACCTATTTTAACCGTAGCTTTAAATCCAGTCGAAAGTATATGACTCGTACTCGAAAACTCTAAAAACATAAAATTAGATGAAGATTGCAACGTTGACAGATTTTGATGAACACCACAGTATTTCTCCAGCAAGTGAGAATGAAGTGATCCACCGTCATGTACAACTAGATAATCCTCTTGGCATCTAAAGATAAAATATTTTAATCCTTATTCATAAATGCCTGAAAATTGAAAAAGTTTGGAAATGTTTTGGAAATAAGAGGGTTTAAAGTATAAATATAAAATACCGGATATACTACTAACCCGTCGGTGTGCGGAATATCAAAAGAACCTTCAAAATGCAACTGAATCCTCTTTCTAATTGGGGCCATGATTCTCCATGTACAGTCCGTTAGGTATGGATAAGAGGATGGGTAATTAGGAGTTTGAATTTGAGCGATTGGATATCTGTCATTGAGCAGAATGGTACGTCCACAAGATGAAGAGACTTCACTAAATGAAAATTGGAACCCCTTAAAAGAATTAAAAAAAAAAATGTTATTCTAATTATATGAAATGCAAGCGATAGAACCATTATATAAATTAACTTACTTTTGCCATTATGACATGATTGGTCACAAACTGGACGTAAATATGATTGCCAATCGTTTCAATTGATTCGGGTTTGGAGTTGCCACAGTATTTACCAGAGCCAAATGGTGGAGAGGTACTCGTCATCCCATTGCGCAACTATTGAAAATAAAAATAAAAAAATTTAAAAAGTTCCAATTTGGTAAGAATCTATGTAATAAGATTGATTTAATGCAATATAGAATTTTGGATGGTTAAAAATGTTATCATTTTCTGTAAATTATACTTACAACGAGATAATCATTAGCGCAAGCTGGCATATCTCCTTCTAGTTGAAAATCATTAAAGTTCAACTGAATTTGTCTTCCGGGGCGAACCGTTATTAACCAGTCACATTTTAATGAATTGTAATAATTATTAGGATAATTGTATGACTCAATAACACCAGCAGAAGCGGTTATGTTACCACCGCACACTATATTGAAACAGAGTAAAACACAACATAAGAGAAAACAAACAAAAAATAAGAATTTTATATGACAATTTAAAAAAATTAGTAATGGTTCGCAAATATGGTTAAAAAAAACTATGTGGTTTTGTACGCACATGCATGCAAAGTTATGCAAATTTGAATTAGTCCCTAATAGTCATTTGACATAATTGTCAACGACCAATGATTGCGTTATGAATGGAGATAAACATACTTTAAAATAACGTGCTAAATGTCTACAATTTAACAGCATCGTTCTGCACTATTTTGAATTCTTTCTGAACCATTAGTCTTGCACCACGACAAGGATACAAAGATAGAATCAGGACATTTAGTAAAATTACCTGGATAAACGTGAGCAGAGAATCCTGTCATGTTGATGCTTGAATCCGTATCGAAAGTGACTTTCATTGAATTGCCATATGTACGAAGAAATGCTGTTGAATCACCTCGGCGACAATGTTTTCCAAATGATTCCCACTGACCAGTAACTGCATTAACTGTTTAAAAAAAGATAAGTAGTTTTGACCAGAGAAATATTTAAAAACAATCTTTTTTTCATCATTTGAACTTTAGTTCAAATTTGCTTTTATGACATGATTGTCAAATTTGGTTATTTAAATAAAATGTCTACATACGAGAATTTAAAATTGTATTATTTACACCGACAGATATTAAAACATTACATTTAATTATAATAACCGATTCATGCAAGAATTCAAATTTGTACTCACCACCCCATACTTCCACTGCATCAGAATAGCAATTGTAGGCATCTTCTAAATCCAAAACACCAAATGAAATGCCAACTGACATGGAAAGCGGAGCGTAAATGAACCATTCGCAGTGTAGATTTTGGGCATACCCGTGGGGGTACCCAGGTGATGTCAAAAATAGCTGAGAGTTTTCATCAGATACATTAAGGTAATAAGATCCAGAGCAACCGGTTACTGAAATAAAATTAATAGGATAACCATGACGCAATCGTACAAATTGTTAAAAAAAGATGTCCAGGCTTTGTCAGTGACACGACCGTAAATATTTCTAAAGCAAGCTAATACTATACAGTTTTATGAAATGTTAACGAACATGTCTAAAAACATTAATTAATTCCTAAAATATCGGAAAAACCGTAAAATTTAAAAAAATGAATTTAAATGAATTCTGCAATAAAATCTTCAAACACAAACGACGATTTAAATATGACATGTTATAAATATTCAAGTTATTACGTATACCATTCGAAAACAATGGTATTATTTGTAGTGATATTGGATTTTTAATAAACTTATTAAAACATACCTAGAATAGAAAAGAAAGTTCTTCCTTAGCATAATTGTGGATGGATTGTATTTATTAGGAATGAATGGATTCCGTTTTTGGAAACAAATTTCCATCGTTTGCAAAACTTTGAACACGCCTGAATTTTGAACAAATCATCTGCGCATGAAGGAATTTAATCAGTTCCTTCCGTTACATGACGCGTACTGAAACTTACCCCCTACTCCAAAAACATGAAGTCATTTATGTGTAATTTAAAAGCTTACTATTAGTTACTGCCGGTGGTGGCTCTTCAACGTAAATTGTTTGGTGTCTTGTGGCATTCCAATTCAACAGAAACTTTACAGCTCTTCGCGACCAAATAGGCGTACTCATCACGATGTGTACTACATTGGTACTCGAAGCTATTGGGGCTGGGATCGACGATCTACAAAAATCTCCAATCACGCTAGCAGTTTCATCTGGACCGTCGTATATCTGTATATATATTTTTTTAAAATTAAATCAGTACATTTTTTTAAAAAATGCAACTAATTTGAAAGGTGCACTAACCTTTAAACCGAAATAACAAACTGTTCCCATAGTGGGAAAATGCGAAAACACGAATGTTATTCCAACAACTCTATTTTGTGGTACGGTTACCGTCCATGCAACTTTACCAGTCTGGGTATTCCAATCTGGATACATTGGACTGGCAATCTGACCAGAGGTGCCGCTCAAAAACGACCCATGAACTTTGAAATAATTAAAAGATGATAAACATGACGAATAAAGACAATAAAATACCTTCATTAATTAAAGAAGATCTACATACGCAAGTTATAACTGGCGACAAATCCCTGTCCAACCACATCTAAGTCGGATCGAAATTTCACCCATAATTGTTGTTTGGCTGTGAAATTAAGCGCTGGAGTTTCTGTGCCACAGTATCGTCCTAATAAGGTTCCGTATGCATTCGTTTCTCTTATTTCAAGGTAATCCTTATTGCAGTAATCACTATCCTCTAAATTTAAATAGCTAAAACATAAAAATGGCTGCAGTCAGATTAGGAAAAACCACGAACCATGAATTCAAATGCATTTATGGTAACAAGCATTCCGGCAAACAATATTTTAGATAATGTTATAGAATACAAACAAATTACCTGAATGCAAACCCCACTCTATTGCCAGGTGAAGCTATAATTGTCCAGACACATTCGATTTCAACCGGATAACTGCTCGGATATTCAGGAGAGGTGATAGTTCCCTGAATAGACCTTAAATCGCCACCACAAGCTAACAAATGAAGGATGGTTATTAACATTTTAAAATAACTAATATAAGTATGTATGCAATATGATGAATAAATATATTTTTAACGATATGGCCTCACTATCCATTCCTATAAAATATTGATATAATAAAGCAACGGTTGATAATATTTTGCTGTAACCAAGATACTTAAATTACTACTGTCTAATCAATATTAACATGTACATTAATTGTTTGAGAGGAAGTTGAAAGCATCGATTTTAAAAGGAATTTTACCCCATTTTATATCGTTAGATAATGGGGAAGTTAGCAAACTCCAACAGTTCATTATTACCGTTACGGAAGGGAGGAGCCACAGACTGAACTACCAATGAACTAACTGAGTGTCTTGAGTGCGCATGACGTTCAGTTAGTTCATTGGTAGCTCAGTCTGTGGCTCCTACCTTCCGTAACGGTAATAATGAATGGTTGGAGTTTGCTAAATTTCCCTAATAAATCGACATAGTTTAACTGTATAATAAAATCCATCATTAACCAGTCCCAGAAAACTTATTTTCTTATACGTGCTTTTCTAAAAGTATACCAGAATTTCGCACCCCTATTAAGCTTGCCATACAGGGTGATGGACAGTTTCGTTAAGGGTCAGTTCAAAATATATAAAAATAAACTTACCCGATGATGCTTCGGCATAAACTGCCCTAAATACCACAGCAAGTAATCTGCTGTTGAGAATAACACGCATTGAATTTCCATGCGATGTATAAGTTGAAGGCGCCGAACTATTCTGACAAATATGGTCTATCAAAGTGCTATCATTGCTTTCACCGTCATAAATATTTATATAATTAGATAAACATGACCTAAGCTGTGGGCTGTAATTCGTCATGAAAAAGAAAAGCGACGTTACAGTTAAAGTAACCCTATCCTCTGAAAAAAAAATAAAATGCATTACAACTGTGCATCTCACAATCCTTAAACTTGCAAAATAAGCAACTAATCAAAACCTAATTGCCGGGCTCGAATAATCCATGTGCAATTCTTTGAATTCCAATGATAGAGTTCGGGTTTTAAGTTGAATATGTACGACGATGCAGATATTTCCCCAGGTTCATCAGCATATATGGTGGCTCCACAATCTGGAAGTATGAAAAATATTGTAGCTAGGGTCTTCTAAGGGTCTTTATACGAGTACGGTGTTATCAAAATCAATACATATTATTGAAAATGGATTCAATTTTAATGGTACTCGGTAAAACTTGATTCTTAAAAACGATACTCTAATAGGATATAGCAATACTGTAGTATTCCTACCAGTGAAATAATTCAGATTAAATCCTAGACCCCTAAATTGATCATGAGCTTTCATCCGGATAAGAACATCGGAGGTAGTAGAAGAATAGTTGAAAGGGCTGGGTAGTTGCCGTCCACAATGTTTCATTAACAAGGTGTCGTTTTCTGTAGGTCCATCATAAATCTGCAAATTTCAGTCAATTAATTGAACAGCTTTCCCACATTGAATGAATATTTTGTAAACATTTGCAATAAACGTTTGACAAAGACATAAGTGCATTCAGAGTATAAATGTTAAATGGGGCATTCAAATAAATTCGATGTGTTGAAAACGAGACATGAAAATTTAATTAAGCGTACTTTAATGTACTTACTGCGACATAAACCGCTGAGCAATTTCCATCCGTTCTAATATCAAAATCGGTAAAATTTAAGAAAACGGTGTGGCCTTTCTCAACAGAAATCAACCAAGTGCAGTCATCATGGGCCTGGTATTGGTTAGGAAAATCTCGTGAACGAATAACCCCCGTAGGTGCCGTTATACGACCTCCGCAACCTGTAATGAAACACTAGAGCGTTAACAAGCATATCAAATTAGCATTTTTAGAGTAGAATGTTTTAGACCTTTCACTTAAAATGAAAAATGAAACTTAATTACTAAACACACTACCTCCTGGTTTGCTGATATACGAAGCACTAAATCCCTTTCCTGTTCTACTGTAATCGCTTTTAAATACGACGAATAGCTGATTATCGTGAGATGTGATTATGGCTGGAGAGCTTTGTGCATGACACAAAGATGTTAACAAACTGAATGGGGCATTCACGTCTGCGTTACCGTAAACCTACGTTACAAATAAAGTTAATTAAACCGACGAAGAAGACTTTATGGAATTCGGAATTCAATCTTAGTAAGGCTAGGTAGTTTCGTGCATAGCCCCTGATGATAGGCAATCACTGATAGCAATGGTGTAATGCTCCCGTTGCAGACGTGCCAAAAGTGATTGCCTACCTCCAGGGATCGTACATGCCAAATTCAAATATTTTACCAAGCGAGATGCACTTGCCTTAATCGAATCGAAATTGCACCCAGAACTCGATTCCATGTCATAGTCGTCAAAAGTTAGCTCGATGGCCTGACCATAATCCACTCTGATTTCCCACTCACAAACGGTGTTTTCTGGATAAATATTTGGATAATTCGGGCTTGTGAAATTCCCAGAGCGTTTAGTAAGCAATCCACCGCAACCTGAAAATCAATTGCGCATTGAAAAACTAAATATCAGCACTCTAGATAGATATTTTTAAGCCAGTATTTCGTCCCATATGGTCTATTTCGTCGTATTTTCATCATAAACATAGTTTGTTGTTGTTACAAATTTTCCAAATTATCAGCACCAGGTGAACAAAGAGTCTTTAGCACTCAAAATAATTTATAACTTGATTTAGGTATGGGCATTCCGTTTGTGCGGTTGTATTAGAAGTGAAATGTGTGAATTCCAACCCTATCGCACATAGCATTGTAGGTCACGTTCTTGGTTTGTGCGAAACGTCCAATTATAATGTTGAAAGTCGTCGCAAATATTAGTGCATAAATGTTGTGTGCATCCCAATATAAAAACTTAATGATGTTCTGTTCTGCTATGATTATAAAAGTTTTGTCTTATCTTTAACGGTTAATCTTTATGGTGTTATAATTTATTTTGGGTGATAAATATTTTTGTTTACCTGGTATAATATACGGATCACATTATTGTAACAGGCTGTATATATGAAAAACAAAAAAAAATACTACTTCTTACCCGAAGACACCCATTCCAATGCAAATCCATTGTGAGCTAAAAATTCATCGGAAGCAAAGTTCACTTGAACTCTATTCGTCTTCGAAACTAATGTTGGAGGTGTTTCAGTGATCCCACAGAACTTTCCCAGAGTTGTTCTATTGCGAAAACTAGCCTCTTTAATCTTGCCGCAGTGAAGGAGAAGCATTAGTTAGGATGAGTAAAATACAAATTCTTCCCCACGAAACATTTGCTAACGTGATAGGAAAATAACCTTACCTCCACATAATCAAAAGAGCAATTCGCCGCATGTTCCAGTCTCAGAACCGAAAATGACATATTCAATGTGGCACCTAATGGAGCATTTATGGTCCATGTACAGTTACGATTGTGTGGATAACTGTTGGGAAAGTTAGGTGATTCAATGATGCCTCTTTTGCCAGAAAGGGTGTTGTTACATACTATACAAATCATAAGAATGCATACGAATTATTATTACTACCCGAATTCACTATGTCTAATAAAATACCAATCAGTCATGCAGTGCATATTATGTGAAAGCACAAAAACAACTAAAGGTATATATAGATCGTGGAAAAAAAATCATATCATATATGGTAATTTAGGTTAGTATCTGAATATTCAAGTTCTAGCTGAAATGTTGTCAGTATTTAGCAGTAATGAACTCACGTGTTGAATAAGTGAGATGAAATCCACGTTTACTACCAGCCATGTAGTTATTACAATAGGAAGTTATATAAACTTCATTGCTCGAAGAAGTAATTGGATCCAAGATTTGAGTTCCACAAAATTTTCCGAGACTTTTACTCCGTGTAGTACTGCCATCAAAAATCTGAATATTTTGTGTAGAAAAAATAAATCCTAATTTCATTTTTAGCTCAATCAGCACCACTATGATTTGAAATAAAAATGTAGGATCGACGGACCTCAACCCCCCAAAAGCAATTCCTCGATGGAGTAATATCCATATCGGTAAACAACATTCGAACTTTGTTGCCTTTATTTACAGTTATTCTCCAACTGCACATCCCATTGAAATTACAACCCATGGGATAACCTGGTGAAGAAATAGACCCTTCGCTGGAAGTCAATTCACCACCGCAACCTATTGTGAATAAAAATAGCAAGCACATATTAAATGAAACCTTGAAATTATATTTACCTTCAAGCATACTATAACAAATTCAAAACTTACCAGAAGCAGTACCATCCCAAAGAATTTTGAATCCTGAACTTCTAACCATTGTATCTGACACGAACTTTAAAAACAACTGGTTACTGTGAGATGTGATCAATGGTGGGATTTCCCCGCCGCAGTATTTGCCTATTAATGGCGATGTCGCATAACCACCATTTCTGGAAATAAATTCATCAGAAACGCCTACACTCAAATTTATTCAAACGTAAAGTGATCAGTTACCTGATTTCTAAATAATCGAATAAACAAACAGAGCTTGGTTCCAACTGAAAATGTGTAACATTCAGTAGAATTTGTTGTCCACTATTAACGTGTATGGTCCAGGTGCATTGCCGACCATCAGGATAAAAATTAGGGTAATTGGGGGATTGAATAACACCCATTGGGCTGTAATAATTGCCACCACAAACTGCGAATATATAAGAAAATACATTAAAACAAAGTTCACTCTTTTGAATAAGTTCTCGTTCTTGGAAGCTGTAACTGACACTTACAATTCGTTGCATCGAATGCTGTGAACTGTGCAGAAAAACCGTCATATGTCATACTGACATCAGAGTGAAACTTCACGTAGAGCAAATTGTCAGAAGATGTTAGTAAAGGTGGAATTTGTGTACCGCAAAATCTATTATAAAAAGAGATTATACGAAGAGAAGTAACTAAGTTCTGCTTTACATTTTTTGTTTGTTTGCCAATTAAAATACTGAACTTTCTAATAGTCGATATTACTTAAAATAACCTCACTTTTTCCATTTTTATATTTAATACACAAAGTTTTAGATTAAGTAAGAATTAATTCATGAATTCAATTAGAAATATTGAACATTAATTTTTAAATAAGTCAACATGTAGGGAAACATAATAAAAAGCACACAGAGACTCCAAATTAATCTAGCTTACTTTCCCATTCTTCTGTTATTGTCTTCTGTCGTTACATTGTCATACACCTCAACGTAGTCAAAGTTGCAAAATCTTGAAAATTCCAGAGCAAATGCAGTAAACTCCAAACGAATCAAATATCCAACAGGTGGCCGAATAATCCACCTGCACGTGGTGTTGGGAAGATAGGTTTCCGGATGACTGGGTGAGGCGATAACTCCACTGGTTTGATTGATATATATTCCTCCACAAGCTTTCAATGAATCAGAAGGAAATTGTTAAGTTTAAAACAAAGCAATTGTTTTAATGTGATAAACAAACTGCTTACCCAAATCGATGGTAGTGTAATTGGCCAAAAATCCAAGATTTCGAACGGAGGAATCAGTCACAAATTTCAGATAAAGAATATTATGCGTGGATATAATTGGATCAGGAATTTGGGCGCCACAAAATTTACCCAAAGACGGAGAAGAGGGAGTATCTCCATCAAATACCTATGGATAAAGATTGGTTTTCTCTAAATTGAGTCTTTCACTACCTTCTACAACATTTTGAATGCAGAGCTTACATTACCTGAATGTAGTCAAAGTGGCAATACTGTGAGGGCCCTTCGACATCAAATGCCTCAAACCACAGCTGAATAGCTTTCCCAGGTGTTAAATGAATTGCATAACCACATTCTTTCGAATGGAGATATGGATTTGGGTAGTTTGGTGAGTGAAATGTGCCTTGTTCACTCGTAAAGTAACCACCACATGCTGCAAGGAAGACGATTTCATATTTAATAGATGGACGGAGATTCATGAGATTCACTAACAATTGAATTAATAATTACCAATTTCATATGTTGCTCTGAAACCCCCTCGAGCAATGGAAACATCAGATTTAAATTTAATGAAGTAAACATTACTCGTGGAAACACGTGTAGGTGGGATAGTGTTTCCGCAAAACCGTCCAACGAGTGGTGACGTGTCATCGGACCCATCGTACACCTGATCAAATATTATTTACACAAATATTTGAAAATTGAGATGAAATATAAAAAAAAATATATACAACTAGTAGCCTATAGCTTCCATAAAATAAATTTGCATAACGGTAGTTGTGCAAAGGTTTATTAGCGGTCGATTCTGAGAGGGTAATTATCTAAAATGGCAGCAACATTGTGTTCAAACGTGTTAATTTCTCTAACTTTTAGGATTACTAAACTTTTAAACTTCCAAACTTCCATAATTGAAAAATTGCTGTTTCTGCACTATGTGCATATACTTTGTTCAAATACAGTATTGTTCAATTTTTTAAAAAAAAATGGAATGGGCCTTGCTATTATAACTTTTGCTAAGATAAAGTATTGAATGGCTTTTTTCTTGCAAATACTTACTTCAACGTAATCAAAGCCACAATTAGAATGTCGTTCCAGGTCCATAGCTGTAAATGTCAATTTAATCTTGTTATCTGGTCTAAGGCGTATTAACCAATCGCACTCCAAGCCGTGGTCGTAATTATTTGGATGATCCGGTGAGGCTAATGAGCCCTGTTCCCCAGTGAGTAGGCCACCGCATCCGGGAACTCCTAATTTAGAGTAGTTATAATAAATTAACCTATCAATCATAAAATTGATGACCTAGGCTTCTCAATACATACTGATGAGCAAAAATAAATACCTGGAACGCTGTTAAAAGAGATAACGAAACCCTGTGCATTCAAAGAGTCGTCCGAGTGAAAATATAATCTGGCAATGGACCCAGACGACATCACGGGTGGTATGGGCCGCGTATCGCATATGGTGCTTAACACTGGATCTGTTTCAGAAGCACCGTCACGAATCTGGAAATTTTTAAATTGAATTGGTGGCTGGTGAAACTGTTTTAAATACGAATTTGAGAGGTACTGAATCCCATACAGTTTATAAAAATGTTTTTAACGGTAAAATTTCACTTCTCTTATGTATACATTTGAATGAATCGTTCGTCTCTAAAGCACTGAATTTTATGTTGAATTTCAAGATTCACACTTGGAAAGCATACAAAATGAAATTCTGCTAAAGTAATTAACTATTAAAACAAAACAAACCCGTTAAAATATAATGAAATTGTTGTATACCTCCAAGAAATCGTAATGGCAATCGCTATGATGTTCAATTTCAAATATTGGAAACATGAACTGGATGCGTTTTCCATAGGGCACTCGCACAATCCAGATACAATCTCTATTCATCGGGTATCTTCCTGGATAACCGGGTGATTTGATGGATCCATGATCGGCAGGTGGATTGATTTGAAAACCACAAACTGAATAAAAAAAAAGTTGATAAATAACCTAATTGAACAAAACTTCAAAGAGAATGTGCGTCATTTCATACCTGGATTAATACTTTGCCAATTCACTCGAAAACCAGCTAATGCAACAGTAGAGTCGGAATGAAACCAAATGTAAACCGAATTATGCGTTGTTATTATATTTCCACCATTGGGTGCTTCATTTCCACAAAATCTTCCAATAACGTGCGCCCCAGCTGAATTCCCGTCGTGAAATTGAAGAAAATCGAATGCACAGTTGGAAGTATCTTCTTCCAGATTAAATTCTGGGAAAGTGATATTTAGTACCTAAAGTAGATGATTATAAAAAAAAAATGTTATATTCATGGAGATGGGATGTGACAATAAGGAGATTGAAAATCAAAAGTTGTATTACCTGATTTGAATTAACTGTAATAACCCATGCGCAACTTTTGTCGTGAGGATACAATGCACCAGTGTTGGATGGAAAACGAAACGTTCCGTTAGCATTGTTAAGATGCCCACCGCAAGCTGTTACAGAAATTAAAGAAAAGTTGTAACATTGATGCTGATGATATTATGTTTTCCAAACAAAAAAATAAAGCACAAAAAACTCAGTTAATTATTTCACAACGCCCGTTTCCATTGTGATCATTTTGTTTACATTTTGTAGCTCTTACAAGACTTCCAAGTCTGTTAATGAAATAGGACAATCCAGATAAACCAATCTCTCCATATTTGTTGTAGTATTTGTTTAGTTATGTGAAAATTACGATGTTTAAAATATCGGGGTTGGATTTTATCGAGCTGCTTGTTGTCCTTTTTAGTGTAACAAGACTTTTGGTTCTTCTAATTCTGCTTTTTTCCATCAACAAGTTCTGTTGGGATTTTTCTTGAATTTGCATACTATCAGATTTTTCAGTAAACGCACATATAGAGTTACAGGAGAACTGACTTTAGGGTCAAGAATTGACCTTCTTCAGATTTTACAGTTTGTTTAGACTTTTAGAAGTTTACAAAATTGCGTCATACCGTCTATCTCTTGCTCGCAGTTTAAGCCGGTGAACTGTGACGTGCATGTGCAGCTGTAACCGTCTACTTGATCCGTACAAGTGCCACCATTTCGACAAGGTTGACTAAGACATTCATTAACACTTAATTCGCAGCGTTGACCACTGAAACCAAGTGGACAGTTGCAACGGAATTCGTATGAACTGAGAGTCTGAAAAAGTCACATTCAAAACAATTGAGATGGAAAGGGTATATATGATAAATAATGCATAATATTGATAAATATTGCTGATTTACCACACAGGTTCCACCGTTGCAAGGATTCGGATTACAAGGGTTACTACCAATGACGGGTGTTACACCACTCGAAACACAGCCTTGAGGACCGTATCCTGAACCTACGTACCCTGGCGGACATTGGCACTGCATGTACGAACTAGAGATTGCTATTTTTTAAATTAGAAAACACTACATCAGGTAATTTTATACATAATTACGTCGTTAAAAAAACCATAGTTTAAAGTCAGATGTACAAAGGTAAAAAATAATTGGTTTAAAACGGCGGTAAACTGTTAATAAATTAATAAATGCACATGTGAATACATAATTGAAAGTATGAAATTCAAAAATGTGTAAGATCCCACAATTTCCGACAAAAAAAGTATCATAATTACCAGGATTTTCGATGCATGTGGCTAGTGGATGACAACCACCATTGAGAACCGCGCACAAGCCACTATGAACACAAACTTGACCATTGCCTTGGAAACCTAAGAAACACGAGGTTCATTTTTAAAATGTCGGAATATCTTTCAATTTTCACGTTTCATAGATACTTATTTACGTGAATATAAAGGTAAGGGAAAATCGAGTAACCTGTAGGGCATGGACCACACTGTCTGGATCCCGGTGTGTTGATGCATTGAACAAATGGAGAAACCGAACAGCCTCCATTATTAATCATGCACTCATTAATATCCATGCAAGTAAAACCACTGCCGATGTATCCTACGAAAATAATTTCATGGTAAATTAATTGCGAATAAAATTATAAAAGTGAAGCAAGAAAAAAGAATTCCAACAAGTCCTTGGTTATACATGTTCATCTCATAATTGTCAAACCAAAATTTGAATGAAATTTGAATGTAATACCTGCAGGGCAAGGTCCACAACTAAAACTTCCCGGCAAATTAATGCATTGCACCATTGGGTGCTGAGAGCAAAGGCTTCGACCTGTTTGACATTCATCAATATCAACCTCGCATTTGGGACGTATGCCATCAGTTGTCCATCCCTCATCACAAATGCACGCATATGCGAGCTGGATAAAAATTACGACTGAATAAACGTCATATATTAACCAATTCAATGTCAAAATCTATAAAAAAAATATTTGCTAGGAGACAATAAAGAGTTTGAGCCATCCAACGTTAACGAAACGATAACGAGAAACAGCGCTGGCGGCCGGGAATGTCAAGGGCTTCCCTATGCGAAGCATGGCATTCCAAAGACATTCCGGGCCGTCAGCGCTGTTTCTCGTTATCGTTATCGTTTCATTAACGTTGGCTGGCTCAAACTCTCTAACGGGAGCCCGCCTACTACTAAAAGACTATATCATTTTTAAAGGCAATATACCGGCATTTAAGGGGACCCGATCCATCAGGGGTCCACTTGCCATTGGGCAAGCTGACACACTGGCCAGTTCGCCAATGGTCATAAACGTTTTTGAAACTTAAGTACCTTTGGTTTAGTAAAATTTCTGGTAACTTATGTTGAAGATCTGATTAGGGGCCATTCAAAAATGACGTCCTCAAGAGGGGGTAGGGGAATCTGTTGGCATGTGGACACCATGTGGAAAGGGGGAGGGGGAGGGTGGAGGCAAGCAACTATGAACGTCCACTAATGATGCTATTTTTCAGTTTTTGGTTTTTCTTTTAATTAAGTTTTAAAGATCAGTAAAAGGAACCCCAAAAGAAATGTGTCCCCAAGTCCCATATTTACTTTAATTTTTAAAACCTTGAGAAAGTCGGGTATTATGCTTAAATTTGTGTTCCTTGGTGAAAGGTTTTACTTTAATGACTTACTTGTCCAGATTGAGACCTCGGTTGATTGACGCATATGCCATGCCCACACATATTTAGATTCGAGGAATGGGAGCAATCGTCGTGTGTTTCGCTGCAATGGATTCCATGATAGTTTGGTGGACATTGACAACTAAGAATGCAAATAAACTCAGTTTACATCCAAATTATCACGGGGTTATTGCATCGTCATTTGAATTTGAAACAAGATTTATACCTGAAACTTCCCAGCGTATTCACGCAGGTGGCGCCATTTTTGCACCCTAGATCAGTGCCAGCATAATACACACATTCGTTAAAATCCTCTTCACATGTTGGGCCCTTTGGAGAATGGACATTATTTTACAATTTCATAGTAAAGTACAGATAAATTTCATATTTCCCGATATGACGATATTTAAACGAAACGAAGTTATTTTGCCATGTACACTGTAAAAAACTTCGACCAGGTGCTTTCGTACCTCCCAATTACTTGGACATCTACAGGTAAATCCTCTAAATCCGTCGACACAGGTGCCTCCATTGCGACATGGATTGCTACTGCATTCGTTTTTGCCCAACAGCTGAAATAATAACCGTCGAATTATAACTGATATCAATCAGAAAATAATCCTCCGTTAAATTCGCTTTTACCTCCTCCAAGTTATCGAGTCTTGTTTTCTGTCTCTGGATCTTTTGTAAATGGAGAAAAAAAGGTTTTGAAGTGTTAACATTTTACATATACTACATAAACAGATAACCGAACAAAAAAGTAACGGATTTTCTACAAACTCTTTGACGCAATCGAGCTATGTCTCGATTTTGTATTCTTGTTGTATTTGCCCTTTGAGCATTCTAAAAAACAGTGTTGCAAATTTGATATCAGGGAAATTTAGAATTCATGAATTGAATGAAAATTTAAAAAAAAAGTATTTGTCTTACCGATTGGGAAATTACACGTAACGTTTCCTCAGCATTACTGACCCTGGTATTTAAATCATTAATACTGTTAATTTGGTTTTGAAGTTGAGTTATGCTTTGACGCATTGTAACCTACAATCAAAACAAAGATTTAGTCTCTGCAAATTGAATATGCAGTACTTATTCGGTATATAAACATTAAAATAGTCTTACGATTTCTTCATCTTTTATTCTTTGAAGATCAGATACACTTCTTTTTGCCTATAAATCAGATGAAGCATTGAGTTCTAACATGCTTTAAATTTGAGTTATTTAGATATACTGTATAGGGAAAAGCCACGCTCAATGCTAATCAAGTAATGTTAAAAAAGTTCGTACTCACAGAAGACACAACTGCACTTAAATCATCACCATTAATTCTTATGGATCCTAAACCCTGAGACTTAAATGTAATGTTATGATTATCGGCACTCATGAAAATCAAATGCCCATTTTCAGTTATGATCTTCGGCCTGGAAATTAATAACAAAACCTTAAACCATGCATATTTTACCTTTAATTACATGTGTAAGTTGTATAATAAATGGTTATATAACAATTCATGAAAAACAAGTATACGATATACCAAAATAACATTTCATCTATCAAATTTATTATGAAGAGCATTGTGAATTTGTATTCAAAAAGAGTGACCACAGAGATGTTTTTAAAGTAAAGTAGCATTATTTATAAAGTTGTATAGATCAACTAATATCATGTTATGAAAATAAATAAAGAATATGTTCACTTACTGAGATGCAAAAACTTCATTATCTTCTCTGTCCTGAGCATAAATATTAACACAGCAGCACAAACAAAGGAGAATTACCTCAGCTAACATGTTTAAGTTTAAAGTTAAGGGCTTCTCCAAATCCCTGATTCTCAGACCGATCTCACAGCACAGTTTTTAAATCCATTTCAAGGATGACTGAATGTTATCTGTGCCCACCGTATAAATATCCGTTTCGCTAATGTCGAAATCCTGCTGTTTCTCATCAAAATTAGTGAGTGACATTGACAAAGGAAAAACAAGATAATCATGATCATGAATCGCATTGGGGAATTAGTGGCATATCCATTTTAAAACATATGCCTATACTTTATTAATGCAAAAACGTATTGCACATATTCTTATAATTTTTATCTCTTCCGCGCAAAAATATAAAACTTTTAAAATACTTAAACCTATGCACCTATTTACTAAATCGTATACTAGTTATTATGGAAATCTATCAATATGCAAAGCATTCCGGATAATGGGATCACTGGTTATCAGTACCTTACACTAGCAACTTATTAGGACCAAATGAAAAAGAACTGAATGATATACAGTAATTTATCAATGTGGTCCCGCTATACATTGTAAATCTAGATTGAAAACTCGGGATAATAAAAAATATCACTTCACTTCGATTATCACATTGTCTTATAAATTTCAAAGCGCATACAAATAAATTATCGGATAAAGTTAATATTTAAAACTAAATACTTAAAATCAGTACATTTTAACGTTCAAATGGTTGGTTGGTATGGATCAAACTTATTACATTTCAAAATGTGAATAATTTATTGATTCCCTGCAGCTGGTTGGAATTGAAGACTTGCAGAGATTTGAGGAGCTAAACCGCATATTATTTATATTTCGATAGAAATTTACCAGGATCGCATTTCAACTAAACAAATATCAATGTTACAGAATGGCATGACAATTGTGCTGTGGTTCCTATCATATACTATGAACATTATATTGTGTACCGACACATCTAACGCCTGGTACGATCCCTCCTTCCCTCCAAGCAATTGCCACGGCCCACTAAATTAGGTTAAAATGTCGCAGCACATTATACTAGGTCTATAGTTGCTTCGGCACACTAACTAAGGAGCCAACATTTCAATGGCACACCAGCATATCAATGCTCATATATCTGCGGTTTTATATGTCCATATCGATATTTGCATTTCGATGTCCAGTGCTTAATTCACCAAGCTCACGATAGACTCGATTAAGTCTAACTTCGTAGCGGCACACTAAGCTATGCCTAATATTGTCGTAGTACTCTAAACTATGTCTACAATTATCTCGGCTCACTAAATAAGAAGCCAAAATTTCAATGACTAGATGTTGTTTTAAAGATGTTTCCTTAAGAATTTACTAGAATATCAGATTTAATTATCTTTATTTTGCGGTCAACAATCAGAAAATATCATGTGCAGCTTATAGTGTATAATGATAAATAAACTAATTATTTAATTGGGAAATATCAGCATGCTTTGTTTAGGGTAGTTTTACCATGAATTGAAATAGACGAAAAAACGGGCAAAGATGCTTAGGTTACTACGTGATAGCTTTAAACCACCATATTAATCAAATTTAAAATAACAGCGCATTCTAAGCTATTCAAGAAGCCGTCAGCGTTTTGGATGCAAGAAAACGAGAGTTTCCAAGGGTAACGTTTTTGACCCTTACCCCAATTTCAAAGAAATAATAAGCACTGATCATTAAAAGTGTTTAAAATAAATAATAACTTATCTTATAATTTGGGTGAATTTTGAACCATAGCTAAAAATTTAAAAGAAAAACAATACTCCTATACACGCAAAATTTTCTACAATAGCGTTTTGAAGGGAAATAGTTCATATTAATCAAAAAAGAAAGTTTGCAAACGATTTAAAAATAAATTCCCATGTACTTAGAAAATGCACGAAACTTGAGAAAATAAACTTCGTAATTAATGCAATTACCAGACTATATCTTTCAGTATATAATTGTTTACATCTAATGGTATTAACTTTAGAATAGATAGAATTAATATAGGAGTTTAGAATCAAATATGGACTAAAGTCTAAATTTATAGGAAAGACCAATAATAAAACACCTTAGTCGCCAGGTGGTACTAATTGCTGGGCGACGTTTTTGCTATGAAGATTTTGTCTATTGCTTAATTTTCTGTGAATAGCTAATAAAAAGTGGTTGACAAACTATTGATATTAAAAAAGATCATGACCGACTTAAATACCGCTTAATAGAAGCGCGATATTATCCGGTGGATATAGCCAATAAATCCAGGCAATAGAATCTTTCTAAACGTGTCGAAAAACTCTAAACCTGAATTTTTATTGGAAATCCCACCGTTTGCCAACATTTCCTTTACAGCACTCCAAGTTCCGTTATTGGGATGACCCTTTAGGTCTAACAGATGAACCATTAAATTGTAGACGTCAGTCATATGAATTGGTCCATGAGTTCTATTTTTCACAAAATCTAACAAATCAAAGCAAAGAAACAGTTTTTGATAATTCCATAATTTTAAAATCTAGGATATTTTCTAAATTGTTTTATATAATATTCACCTGGTCCCATAGCTATAAAAATCGCCCGCATATCCTCCATGTCAGCCGGAATATACCCATGAAATCCATTGTATTTCATTGGACTTTTAGTAGTGAAAGGTGGAATTTGTTTGGTAGTATTAATAATCTGTTAAAATAAAATGAACTTATTTCTTGGTGCAGTCTAGAAAAGCATACTTGTAAAATGCTATTGGAGAGCATAACACTATAAATAGGCAGCTACGACAATACAATTGTCATAAAATAACTTACTGGTTCAATGAAATATCCCTCTTTAGCAACCACTTGTAAAGGGGGAACTCGCATATTGTTTTTAAAATATAAGTTTTCTGGTATTTCGTCTTTTTTCCACACATGAATTCCGTTTAAGTTTTGCAGTTGTTCATACACCTACAGGACACATATTCATGTACATCAGAATTTGTGAAGACTGAACTGAATCAATCAACAACGATTATTTCCGGTCTGAAATGCTTATGTTCAGAGCGTTTATGGCAAGAAACATAACAAAATCAACTTACCGTATCAAGTTTTCCATCCTTAGGATGAACTCCTACTTCAGCGCCATAACCGAGTAAAAATTTAATATCATTCATCTGTACAGCGTCAGAAACTTTGACTCTCTTTGCAGAAGTAGTGTCAGTTTTAGTCATGCCATGATCAGATACGATGATAACGTTCACCTTTGAAGCAAACCATGAAGATGTATTTAAGACGCAATTAAGGCATCGAACGGTGGCAGTTTTCAATTAAAGAAGCTCACCTTGTCTTCCAATGAGTTGCTCTTCAAATGCTCAAAAAGAAGTCCAATGGTGGAGTCGATGTTTCTTACAGCAGCTTTCATTTCATTGGATTCCGGGCCATATTTGTGGCCTATTATATCCGTGTATTCGGAATAGACAATGCTCACTTCGGCTTCGTCCTTTGCTAACCTATATTTTGATTAAAATAATAATTGGAAAAAAATAATTTTAATTTTCAATTAAAATTCATAATAAAGTGCTTAGTAGACTATGCATTTAGTTTACGATAATACATTATCAGATGACCATTTTAATTGATTGATTGATGTATAGTATATGCACAGCAGTACGCCTGAATATACAATCCATCATTATAAAACTTATTTGACATACTCTTACGTCACAGACATACACCATCTATTAGAGGGAATTAAAAGTTAGTTAAATTACTAAACTAACACTATGTTGGCAATCCATCACAGAGAAAGTGGTCTTTCGTCTAACAGATGACAATAGAGAGTTTGAGCCAGCCAACGCCTTAACGGCGGGAAGGGAGGAGCCACGGACCGAACTATCCAATGAACTAACTGAACGTCATGAGTGCGAATGACGTCCAGTTAGTTCATTGGGTAGTTAAGTCCGTGGCCCCTCCCTTCCCGCCGTTAACGTTAAGGTTAACGTTAAGGCGTTGGCTGGCTCAAACTCTCTATTGTATAGCGTATGTCCATGTACAGTGCATGTAAATTTGACAGTTTCAACTCAAATTCAACGCAGTACCCTACAGTCAGTAAATAAATGCCATATGGTAGGGGTCGTACGAAATTTCAGGAGAATGCTCTTACGTCAGTAGCGACTTGGACATAATTGCTAGATTGAATTTTTCCTAAATCAGGAGAAGTGATTTCTAAAAGCAAATATGCATTTTTAGAACTTTTCTAGAAATCCTAAAGTCAACACTGAATTTAAGGCAATTAGAAATAATTTAAAGTGTAAAACTACAATTATGTACATAATCGGCGACCCAATATTGTCCCTCATTTTATGCAAATGTTGTGAGAGGTAAAATTCAGTGGTTTATCAACCGGAGTGCCGTGAAGGGCCTATAAATGTGTAGCAGAAGTTTTAGGTAGGGTAAAAAATTACACCTTCTGTGCATTAATTGGGATTAAAATATATAGCTGAATACTTTATTAAAAATGTAATTTTTATTTTTTTCATTGAAAAAATGGAAAATATCTCTTTAAAACATTTGGTGCGCCGCTAGAATTTTGGCTCTCTAATCAGTGTGCCGCGAAAATTTTGAACGCCATTTTGTGTGCCGTGAGTTGAAAAACGTTGAAAACCACTAAGGTAGTAGATTATTGCACAGACAACTGGTTTATGATAGAAAGACTAACTAAAACCAGTTATTTATTCAATGATCTACAAAACCTATTGTTATTCACCACAGGCCTTTACAGATCTTGATTCAAAATTTATTTCCAGGCAACAGCTAAACCATATTCCTCCCATGAACCAAATTTTGCTTTTGTTATCATTTTGACACATCTCAGTCGAACACATGCTCACTTACTTCTCAACGGCGTCTGCAATATTTCTATTTAACAACGACGTGTCATTGACGTATTCGTACTTCTCAAAATACGTGGGGAGTGTGTTATGGATACGAACATGACATCCAGGCCAGAGGTACACGAATGTTTTCCTGTTGGCTTTCGCAGCGGTTGTCCATATCGGTTCGGATTCTTCCCACCAAAAAGGCTGCGTTCCGTTCTCATCCGTGTCAGTCCAGAAAAACATATCTCGATTCGCATCATACATAGTGTTCTCGATGAAACCATGGCTTTCGGCATAAAGACCTTAAAAGATCAAATGAAATTAAAGTCGCAATCATAAAAAGACAAAGCAACAAATACCCTGCATTACCTGTTGCAATTGAATAATATCCAGGATATGATAATGACGGAAAAATCGGCTGCATATAATCCGCGTGAACGCCTTGCTCAAAAAATCTGGTAAAATGAGTCAGGTTTGCCTGATTAAAATAATTCCAACGAAATCCATCAAAGAGAATCAGAAGGAATTTTGAGGGTTTCCTTTTTTGTGGTGTGCCGTGAGAGACGGCAAGACCGAAGCAACACATAATCACGATCCAAATCACAGGCTTCATTTTTCAAAATAGCCACTTGCAACCTAGACAATTATCGAAAAGATTAACGAAACCATTCATTGAATTGACAAAAACTAAATATTAAGTACATGTTAGCAAATTAAATTCCGTGGCAAATATAAAGCTTAATAGTTTTGTTAAGAATCAGGGCCACTTTAAAGGTGAAGACCCTCAATTAACGATAGTGATAATAAAAAAAACAATAAAAAATTAATAAAAAAATAATAAAAAATTGGATGTTCTAACCTAGACACAATGCAGCTACAAAAACAACTGACTGATTTATTGAAATGCTGAACCTTATAAATGATAAAACTAGTTCAAAAAAGCAGCTGAATTTGACCTATAACCAGCTGCAAACCTGAACAAAAAATTAAAATGTCATTTGAAACAATTGGTCGCATGTCATGCCAGGAGCTTAAACCAATCCATTAAAATCGTTTGATAGACCAGTATAAAAATGTACATTAAAAGGAAATTCTTGGACAACTTAAAATTAAATTGCTGAAAGTGTATACTACCAATTCCTAACAACAAGAAAAAAATCAAAATAAATAATGTGGATAGAAAAATAAAAATTTATAAACCTCACAAAAAGACGGGGACACATGTGTTAATAACAGATAAACTGAGAAAAAATGGTACAAATCAACAAGCTGAAACAACAGAAAAACTTGAACAAAAAATCGTCAAAAAATTATGTTGTCAGGGCAATTTTGGACGAAACAATCATACATCATCTGACCAAAAAACAGGTCAACTAGGTCAAACTAGTACCAAAAACAGGATGGAAAACAGTTATTATATGTAAATGGCGAATCAGCCTTAGGCGGCTGGAATGTCATATATGAATGCCATGTTATTCTTAAGCAATTTCAGTGATATTCCAGCCACCTACGAGTACATGTATCTGGATGGTCCTGTTATTACATGCACATATTTTGTCAACTCTCGACTTGAAGCCAACATGTTCAGAATAAAAACTTCTGCATGTACACACTCGTATGTAGTATATGAAGGTACATCCAGTATACGACATTATTCAAATAAAGAATAACTGTATAATAAGAAAGTCTATAGCCAACAGTTGTACGAACTATTTGAACTAACATCACAAAGAGAATATGAAATGATACAAACCTGTGTTAGTGCATCAATTCAAGGTCTTGAAAACATTTGATGCAGCTCGTTAAGTTGTACATGAACTGTATGTAAAGTCAGGGAATGTACTGTAAAAAAAGTTGAATTGAAGCCGAATGCGCTGCCTTTTCTTCCTTTTTCACATTAGTCCGAGTGCAACATATTAAAAGCGTCACTGAATTAATAATAGGTATACAGCATATAAATTTCACCTTGAATAATGTATTATGCGTGGTATTTCATTTGTAACTTTACTCATGCGCAACAGGAAAGAAACACAATGTAATTCGCGGCAAAACTATAATGTACTAGCGCAACATTTCAAGGATGGAGACAATAAACACTGTATTCAATTATATGGTATTTAATTTTTAAAGCAATGTAGCATTTACAAATAACATGTAAATTTTGTTGGATTGCGTAATTTAAAATAAAATAAAGAGTTGCAAGGTTAGGACTAAGTTGCACTATGTATACGTATAATCCTTGAACTATTCATACGGTATACTATATATGATGCTCGCGACCAAGCTCACGACACACTAAATTAGACCTAAATTTGTCTGTATGGCTAATATTGTCGTGCCACTCTAAACTATGCCTACAATTAAATGATAGAAAGACTAACTAAAACCAGTTATTTATTGAATAATCTACAAAACCTCTTGGTATTCACCACAGGCCTTTACAGAGCTTAATTGAAAATTTATTTCCAGGCAACAGCTAAACCATATTCCCGTGAAACAAATTTTGCTTTGGTTATCATTTTTACACATCTCACTCGAGCATATGCTAACTTACTTCTCAATGGCGTCTGCAATATTTCTATTTAACAACGACGTGCCATTGACATATTCGTGTATCTAAAAATATGTGGGGAGTGTGTTATGGATACGAACATGACATCCAGGCCAGAGCATTTTGAGGGTTTCCTTTTTTGTGATGTGCTGTGAGAGACGGCAAGACCGAAGCAACACATAAGCACGATACAAATCACAGGCTTCATTTTTCAAAATAGCCGCTCGCAACCTAGACAATTGTCGAAAAGATTAACAAAACCATTCATTAAATAGATAAGAACCAAGTGCTAAGAATACGTTAACAAATTAAATTCTGAAATGTATATTCCCGCATTCAGTATATACACATGTACATATTCATAAAAAGGTATTAATTCCAAAACATTCTCCCCCCTCTGCTTTTTCAAAGCAGAAATATCCTGATTTTCGTTTTTATTCAGATATGAACTGATAGCGCAGTCTGTATGGTCTGCAGCTCGTGGACTTGGGTCGTTTGATGTTTTGATTCCGGAGTTCGAAACCACGAAGTTAATTTAAAAAAAAATATATTAATGAGTATCGCGTGTAAAGAATATATTAAATAAAGAATAAATATTAGTTCCTAAATTTGACATTCCCCCACCACAAACGCTGCAACCATGTCCTCCCAAAATTGCAACCACGTTTTCCCACCAGCAACACTACAACCATTTCATCTCCCTACACCCCATATATTTACTATATTTACTCTTCATCTTCACATGAAATCTGTCTCTGGTACTAATTGCTGGGCGACTTTTTCGCTATAAAGATTGTGTCCATTGCTTAATTTTCTGTGAATAGCTAATAAAAAGTTATTTACATTTAAAGATCATTACCGACTTAAATATCACTAAAAGAAGTGCGATAGTATCTGGTGGATAAAGCCAATAAATCCAGGCAGTAGAATCGTGTGGAAAAGCCCTAAACCTCAATTTTTATTGGAAATCCCACCGTCTACCAACATTTCCTTTACAGCTCTCCAAGTTCCGTTATTGGGATGACCTTTTAGGTCTAACAGATAAACCATTAAATTGTAGACGTCAGTGATATGAATTGGTCCATGGGTTCTATTTTTCACAAAATCTAACAAATCAAATTAGTGAAACAGTTTTTGATCATTCTTCATAGCAAATTTAAAATCTAGGGTTTTATTCTAAAATGTTTTAAATAATATTCACCTGGTCCCATAGCTATAAAAATCGCCCGCATATCCTCCACATCATCCGGAATATACCCATGCATTCCAAAGTATTTCAAGGGAAATTCAGTATCGAAAGGTGGATTTTGTTTGGTATTATCAACAAGCTGTTAAGATAAAATGGACTTATTTCTCGGTGCAAGTCAAGAAATTTAGCATACTTGTAGAATGCTATTGAATAGCATGGCATTAACAATAGGCAGAGGTGACTATATAATTGTCAAGAAAAACTTACTGGTTGAAGAAAATATCCTACTTTTGCAACCAATTGTAAAGAGGGCACTCGTGAATTGTGTTTAAAATGAAGGTTTTCTGGTATTTCGTCTTTTTTCCATACATGAATTCCGTTTAAATTTTTCAGTTGTTCATACACCTACATGACAAGTATTCAGATGCATCATAAGTTGTAAAGACTGAATTTAATCAATCAACAACGATTATTTCATGCCTGGAATGCTTGTTTTCAGATCATTATGTCAAGAAACATAAACACCCACGGTGACTTACCTTATCAAGTTTTCCTTCCACAGGATGAACTCCCATTACGGCACCAAAACCGAGTAGAAATTTAATATCATTCATCTGTACGGCGTCAGAAACTTTCACTCTCTCTACAGACGTAGTATCAGTTTTACTCATGCCTTGATCAGATACGATGATAACATTAACCTTTGAAGCAAACGATGAAGATGTTTTAAGGCGAAATTAAGGTTTTGAACAGTGGCAATTTTTAAGTAAAGAAGCTCACCTTGTCTTCCAATGAGTTGCTCTTCAAATGCTCAAAAAGAAGTCCAATGGTGGAGTCGATGTTTCTAACAGCAGCTTTCATTTCAATGGATTCCGGGCCATATATATGGCCTATTATATCCGTGTATTCGGAATAGACGATGCTCACTTCGGCTTCGTCCTTTGCTAAACTGTATTTTCATTAAAATATAAATTGGAAAATAATTGATTTCAATTTTCAATGCAATTCATAATATAGTGTGTAGTAGACTATACTGTACATATGTAGCATAACGTCAATGCATTAAGAGATGGCTATTTTAATTGATCGATCGATGCACATATACAATGTACATGTACAGCAGTACGCCTGAGTTGACAATCAATCACAGAATAACTGGTCTTTCGTTTAACAGATGACTTATTTTAGTCATATCTATGTACATGTTATTTGACAAATAAAGTCTTTTCTAAAACCAAAGATGCATTTTTAAATACTTTATAGCAATTCTAAAGTCAACGCTGTAAATTTTAAGGTAATTAGCAATAATTTAAAGTGCAAAAGTACAATCATGTTTAAATGTTGTGGGCGGTAACATTCAGTGTTATTTAACCGATGTGCCGTGAAGGGTCTGTAAGTGAGCCGTGAAAGTTTAAGGAAGGGTAAAAAAATATCTTATATATACATTAATTGTGAATAAAAATTAAAAACGTAATTTTCATTTTTTTCATTGAAAAAAAAAATGGAAAATATCTCCTTAAAACATTTGGTGTGCCGCTAGAAATTTTGGCTCCCTGTTCAGTGTGCCGCAAAAATTTTGAACGCCATTTTGTGTGCCGCGAGTTGAAAAAGGTTTAAAAACACTAAGGTAGACTATTGCATTAGACAACTAGTTTATTATATAGAAAGACTAAAACCAGTTATTTATTCAATAATCTACAAAACACCTTGATATTGATCACAGGCCTTTACAGATCTTGATTGAAAATGTATTTCCAAATTTTGCTTTTGTTTTTTTACACATGCTCACTTACTTCTCAATGGCGTCTGCAATATTTCTATTAAACAACGACGTGCCATAGACATATTCGTACTTCTCAAAATACGTGGGGAGTGTGTTATGGATACGAACATGACATCCAGGCCAGAGGTACACGAATGTTTTCCTGTTGGCTTTCGCAGCAGTTGTCCATATTGGTTCGGACTCTTCCCACCAAAAAGGCAGCGATTCGTTCTCATCCAAGTCAGGAATAAAAAACATGTCTCGTTTTGTATCATACATAAAGTTCTCGATGATACCATGGCTTTCGGCATAAAGACCTTAAAAGATCACAAGAAATTAAGTTACAATCATAAGAACACAAAGCAACAATACCCTGCATTACCTGTTACAAGTGCATAACATCCAGGATATGTTAATGCCGGAAAAATCGGCTGCATATATTCTGCACGAACGCCTTGCTCAAAAAATCTGGTAAAATGAGTCAGGTTTGTCTGATTAAAATAATTCCAACGAAATCCATCCAAGAGAATCAAAAGAAATTTTGCAGGTTTCCTTTTTTGTGGTGTGCTGTGAGAGATGGCAAGACCGAAGCAACACATAATCACGATCCAAATCACAGGCTTCATTTTTCAAAATAGCCACTTGCAACCTAGACAATTATCGAAAAGATTATCGAAACCACTAATTAAATAGACAAAAACCAAGTGCCAAGTATACGTTAACAAATTTAATTCCGTGGCAAATATAAAGCTTAAAAGTTTTGGTAAGTTTAACCATTGCTCCTGGCCTTTAAAGGTGAAGATCCTAAACTTAGCGCTAATAATAAGCAAAAACAAGTGGATGTTCTAATTTAGACAATTGTTAAAATGGTGAGCTATATATATATATAAATGATAAAAGTAATTAAAAAAGCAACTGAATTTGACTTAACTTCCCGTTTAAGAAAACCTGAACAAAAAACTTGAACAAAAAATTTGAAGTAATTGTATAATGTCATGGCCAGGAGCATAAACCGATCAGTTAAAGTTTGTTTGATAAACTAGTGTAAATGTGTAAAACATTTTTGGACAATATCACTGGAATGCCATAAGCATGCCATGGCATTCCATTAGTATTCCAGCCGCTCCTAATACTGATCCGCCATTTATATGTATGTATATGAAGGTACATACAGTATACAAAATTATTCAAATAAACAATAACTGTATAATCAGAAAGTAGACAACAGTTGTATATACAGTTGTATTTGAACGAACATCACAAAGAGAATTTGAAATGAAACAAACCTGTTTGTGTATCAATTCAAAGTCTTAAAAACATTTGATGCAGCTTATAAGCTGTACACGAACTGTATGTTAAGTCAGAGAATGTACTGTAAAGAAAGTTAAGTTGAAGCCGAATGCGCTGCCTTTTCTTCCTTTTTCATATTGGTTCGAGTGCAAAATATTAAAAGCGCCACTGAATAATTATAGGGTGCAGCATATAAATTTCACATTGAATAATGTATTACATGCATGGTATTTAATTTTTTTAAGTAGTGTAGCATTCACAACTAACATGTAACCAGCTGCAAACCTGAACAAAACATTAAGATGTCATTTGAAACAATTGTATGCATGGCATGGCCAGGAGCATAAACCCATCAGTTAAAATCGTTTGATAGACTAATATAAAAGTGCATATTAAAAGGAAATTATTGGACAACTGTAAATCAAATTACTGAAAGTGCATGCTATCAATTCCAAACTATACGTGAATTAAAATCAAAATAAATAATGTGGATAGCAAAATATAAATTTATAAACCTTACAAAACAACGGGAACAAGTACACATGTGTTAATAACAGATAGCTGAGAAAAAATGGTACAAATCAACAAGCTGAAACAACAGAAAAACTTGAATGAAAAAACGTCAACAAATTATGTTGTCAGGGCAATTTTGGACGAAACAATCATACATCATCTGACCAGACAACTGGGCAACTAGGGCAAACTATAGTAGTAAACCTTGGGCGAAAAATAATTATACAGAACTTTAAATATCGTTAAATTAGGAAACCATTCCTTCAAATTAAGTAAGACCATGTACTCGTATGTATGCGGCTGGAATATCACTGAAATGCCATTAGCATAACATGGCATTCCTATATGACATTCCAGCCGCCAAAAGCTGATCCGCCATTTACATGTATATGAAGGTACATACAGTAAACAATAACTGTATAATGAGAAAGTAGTCAACAGATGTATATATACAGTTGCATTTGAACAAACATCAGAAAGAGAATTTGAAATTAAACAAACCTGTGTTAGTGTAAGTATACTGTATAGAACAAATAACTTGTATTACACCAAACAAGACATTCTTAAAAACTAGTATTTGCAAGACAAATTAGTCCATATAGTACATATAACAGATAATACACAGATAATTTGAATTCTCTTACCTGCATTTTGTTGTATTTTTGTATAGGTATTTTTGCTTATTCCATTTCAGGATACAACTGTAGTGCTGTCTTTAATTTGATGCGCGTTATATAGTATAGCTTCAACTAATCCATATAAATAAAAAATTTAATTCCAAAATGATAAAATTACAGCCTAATGCCTATTTAGAGACATCGCCACATTAGCCCACGTTCCATTATTTGGTCGTGGCTCCAATCCACAAATATTCATCATTAAATTATACACATCCAGATTCTTAATCGGAGGAATCATCTCTCCATTTCTGAAACCTGTTAAACAAAAACAGATCAAATAATTTACATTGCATCAAACAATGCATTCTTAAAAAAATGTTAATTAAGTTTGGATAAAAACAAAATTAAATATAGCATTCCATTATTACAGCTATAAATGTAAATTTAAAAACATATATGATTAATAAACTTATTCGCGAATTGCCTTTAGAAGATATGATCTGATTAAAGCTTTAAACATTAAGTATGAGTACGCACATTTTCGTAAATTCATGTTACACAAGTTTCTTCATCTCCTCTACTTTTTCAAAAGCATAATATGCTAATTCTCATCAATACGACAATTTAAATAAATAAAGATAAGACTTACTCGGTCCAAAAGCCAAAAATATGCCTCTCATTTCAGGAAAACCGTTGGTATCATATCCATGATATCCCGAAGTGAGCAAATTGATCAAAGAAGGTGGAATTGGTCCAAGAGAAGGAACAGATTTTCTTGAAAACTTAAAAATATAACCAATGACGATTAAATTAATAATTATTCTAAAAACTATACATTAATATAATGCTACGCTTAAGTTACGCTTACTGTTTGTATGCTATAGCCAGGATCGGCCAATAGAACGATTGGGGAAGTTCTAACGTTGTTTTTATAATGGAATTCTTCAGGAATGTCATCCTTCTTCCATACTCGTGTGTTTTGTATCCGCGAAAGCCTTTTGTATACCTAAAGTCATGAACAATGGTCATTAAGACTGCCGCCTCAATTCATTAATAGGTCGTCAAGAAAGTTCATCATTGCGGTCGTTTTAAATACCTTTTCCAATTTTCCCTCGTTAGGATATATTCCAATGACCACTCCAAGGTCCACAGTTTTTTCAATGTCGTTTTTGTTGATGTACTTTCGAAGTGAAATGGCTTGTTTGTTTTTCTTTGCCATCCCATGATCAGAAATTATAATGACATTTACCTAAACGATTAAATTAAAATATATGTTCAAAAGCTCATGTCCAAATGATGCTAAATGCTTTCTGCATTAAACGGATTGTACATAATTTTATCCATACTATTAATGAACCTTATTCCACCTGGTGGCAAACGGATTTCCACAATGCGCACTTGGATATTGCTTTTGGCTCATACGCCTTCATGATGTGCTTAACCAGAATATGACTAATTTACGATTATTTTATATGTTTTATATTTAATGGTTAATGAATAAGTATTTGTTTAGCACAGTTAACTGCACCACCGAAATTGAGGGCACTAAAATTAATGATGCTACACTATTTAGGTCACTGTTCATTCCTAATTAAGCGTTCGCTTGGCTGTCGCTTTTTAACAGGTAAATACCAACTTGAAAAACAATCTAAAAAATAATTATGATTTGCGCAATTAATTAATCGTTTTTTTTAAAACTTTCCTCCTATTTTTCTGTTAAAATACTGTATGGTAATGGATGTGATCAGGAAAAAAAGGCCCTATTATGAAAAATGATGGTATCAGGATTTCCTGGATTCCCACTATATACACCTTTAGATACTGTTCACGTATACTCGGAATTGTTTAGATATTAGAGAGTTTGAGCCAGCCAACGTTAATGAAACGATAACGGTAACGATAACGAGAAACAACGCTGGCGGCCCGGAATGTAAAGGACTACCCTATGCGAAGCATGGCATTCCAGTGCGATTCCGGCCCGCCAGCGCTATTTCTCGTTATCGTTATAGTTTCGTTAACGTTGGCTGCTCAAACTCTCTATTAGCTTGAAAAATACGAACCTTTCCTTTCATGTCATGCATTTCAATATCATTCTGAAGGCCTTGTAATGCTGCATCAAGACGTCGAACAATGAAGTCAACGACCACGGAATCTGGTCCAAAAACGTGGCCAAACAAATCCGGTTGTTCGCAGTAAACAAGTGCAATATCAATTTCGTCGTTGGCAAATTTATCAACAGCGATTGTCATGTGTTTTGAAAATTCAGCAGTACCAAGTTTAAGCGAGTAGGGGATGCAAAACTTTGGCTTTACACCTTTGATAGGCACCTCACACCCAGGCCACAAATACATATCAACACGAAGTCCAGCTTTCGTAGCTGTGATCCAGAAAGGTTCAGCTTGTTCCCACCAATATGGTTCAGAACTGAACGTTTCACCAGTACTTGGATCGTACATATAATTGAGCATGATTCCATGGTTTTCAGGATAAAGACCTAAAAATAAATATTTCACCATTAAAAATGCATAACTAAAAAATAAAGTAATAACGTGAAAAACGATAACTGCACGAACCTGTCATAATGGAGTAGTAATTTGGATATGACATCGAAGGAAAAACAGGTAGGGAATAATCTGCTCGTACCCCATGCTGGAAAATATTGGCAAATCCAGGTAGATTAGGTTTGTTGTAATAATCCCAACGAAAACCATCAAGAAGAATGATCATTAGCTTATTGGCATCAGCATGAAGTACTTGTATGTTTGATGCTAAACATGAGAACATCAGCAAGAAATACACTGGAGAAAAATGAGCTCGAGCACAGCTTAGATTTCGCATGTTCCTATGAGATTAGAAACTTAACAACTTCAAGGTTTGAGAACATTCGTGGGAATTTAACGGTGGAGCATCAGAAAATCTTTTACATATTCATGCGTTTGTCACCATTTCCAATCGTAACTTCTCACCGTAGTGTGTTCCCGATTTTTGACACATATGACAGACAAACACCGATGACAGACAAACACTGCTAAACTAATAAAGTAAAAAGACAAAAATACTATCTGGCATCAGATCATACAATTTTGTTTACGTCAATGTACCACCAATCTCTTAAATCTCACATGCGAGTAAACAAAAAAACAACTACACACCTCCAGCTGCAGTAAAACTGCATATCTAATGATGGCATCGGACTACTAAGACTGTCTCCAATCCAAACTTCCATTCGTATATTAATGAGTTTTTTGTTATATAAACTGTTGGGGTGTGTCATCACTTCCGACTAAAATAGATACCAAATCTCGATCAACCTTATAAACGGACAGGGTTGACGGACAGGGTACTACTAGCTGAATTTAAATTCTGGCAATTAACAGATTAAAACGGTATAGCCTAAAGCCTGATAAAATCCCCCTCCTCGCCGTTAAACTACTTCCTTCCAATCAAACAAGTTTTATTATATTAAGGTTGAGTGCACAAAATTGAAATCAAGGTTGAATTCTCAAAAACATTTTTTTCTCAGAAATTAGCATACCGATACCGTTTTACATCGCTAATCAAATGAGTCAATTGTCACCTTCAAAATTTCAAGTTTATTATATAACATTATTCTAATAAAATAGTAAAATTGATGTTGAAATATTACGTTTCCTGCATCATTTTTCTTATCATTTACTTAAATCTTTTTTGAACAGGAAATGTAAGGCATTGACTTCATAACCAACCATAAATACATGTATTTTTATAGTAGTTTCCAAAATCAAGGGTCTTCAAAATCTGAATTGTATACATATATTTTTCCCGCTGATATTTCAACTCGGAAATACAAGAATGCGGACCATGATCATAACGAACGATAAATGTAGTAGTAGTTTATGAAGTTTAGAAAGTGTCATATAATCCTCGTGATACATCAAATACTCACTACAATTTTTTTTCATACCCTATATTATATTCTTATATTTTTCACACACATCTTAAAAAATGCGAAGAAAATAATCTAAAATTACAATTGAATAAACTACTATGCCACTGAAGCGCCGTAACGTTTAATTGCAAAACTAAACGACTGCAATGGATGGAAATACCATTATTCTATTTTTAATTGTAATACTTAATTATTAAAACTATAACTTAATTGTTGTTTAGAGACACCGCCACATTAGCCCAAGTTCCATTATTTGGTAGGGGCTCTAATCCAGAAATATTCATCAATAAATTATATGCATCCTGATTCTTTACAGGAGGAATCTTTGCTCCTTTTTTGAAACCTGTTAATGGGAAACAGATTAATTCATTTGTGCAACATCTTTGTCATTCCAAACGAGGAGTTCTTAAAAACTATTATTTAAATTTAATTTATATTGGAACATTATTATTAAATTACTTCTATAATAGCAATACATTTTTTTATAAACTATGAAATTAAAAAAGTTATTCACGAAGTGTGGTGTGCACTACAAAACAATGTTTTTGTCTTTTCCTATTAAAGTGAAGTTCAGATTTTCACTATGGACCACTAAGGACTTTAAAGCGCGCCAAACAACGTGTTGGATCATAATCTTTTCTCCTACCGTATATGTACGTCATATACATGTAATAATTTCATCATTTATATAGCATTACATACATAGTTGATTATCTCTGTATAAATATTATCTATTTTGGTTCAGAGTATCGTTAATGTCCCATTAGGTTACCCAATTATAAATTTAAACAGAAACGCAAGAAAATGAATAAATGAAGATTGAACATACTTGGTCCAAAAGCCAAAAATATGCCTCTCATTTCAGGAACGGTGTCGGTAACATATCCATGATATCCATTAATTAACACATCAACCAAAGCAGCTGAAACTGATGGAGTCGAGCGAACGGATTTTTCTGCAAACTAAGAATATTTATTTTAACAATAAAAAATTAAAAATTTTCGAAAAATATAAAATAGTTCTTAGTACTTACTGCATGAAGGGAATAACCAGGATTGGCCACAGCAACGATTGGGGATGTTCTAATATTGTTTTTATAATGAAATATCTCAGGAAGGTTTTCTTTTTTATAAACCCGGGAATTTGGCATCTGATTAAGCTGATTGTAAACCTAATGCCAAGAACAAGGATGATAATTAATAACTTCCGAATACTACAGCTTTTCA
The DNA here is from genome assembly GCA_033995625.1 of Ophyiulus pilosus. Classification (NCBI taxonomy): domain Eukaryota; kingdom Metazoa; phylum Arthropoda; class Diplopoda; order Julida; family Julidae; genus Ophyiulus; species Ophyiulus pilosus. The sequence continues at coordinate 163,411 of JAUJYV010000014.1, read as the reverse complement.
CAGTTCAAGATTTAAATACTTTATCTAATTGGCCATCTTTAGGATATACTCCAAGTACGACTCCAGTTTCCGCGACTTTTTCAACGTCGTTTATGTTGAGATATTTACTAATTGGTATAGTTGGATGTAGTTTTTCTGACATTCCATGATCAGACATTATAACAACATTTACCTAAACGAAGGAAATGAACATACATGTAATTGTAGTTTCATATGGGCACCCCTAATTTGCATATTACAATATTTGCATGCGATTTTGGTTCACGAAATAAATGGATTCGTGAAAAACTTTCCATTCATTCAAATGAACTGGTATGTCATACTGTATTACAATTTGAATACGATTAAGAATGTCTTTATCAAGTTCAAAATGAGTAACAGGTTATCGACACCATTATCGAAATCAGGGTTGGGGCCGGCATGTTTAAAAAAATACGAACCTTTCCTTGTAAATCATGCTTCTTAATGTTATTCTGAAGGTCCTTCAATGCAACATCAATGTCTCGAACAATAGATGCAACTATAGAGGACTCTGGTCCAAAAATATGACCATAGAAATCCGGTTGTTCGCAGTAAACAATTGCAATATCGCTTTCATTTTTTGCAAATTTATCTACTGCGGTTGCCATGTTGTTTGTAAATTCAGCGGTGCCAAGGTGTTTCGAGTAGGGGATGCAAGAATTTGGCTTTACCCCATTAATAAGCACCTCGCACCCAGGCCACGAATACATGTCAACACGAAGTCCAGCTTTCGTAGCTGTGATCCAGAAAGGTTCAGCCTGTTCCCACCAGTATGGGATAGTTGACGTGAACGTGTCACCATTATCAGGATTATACATGTTATTGAGCATGATTCCATGATTTTCAGGATATAGACCTGAAAATCAACAATTTATTACTATTTAAATAAGATTGACGAAACTAAATAAAACTAAAAGTTTAAAAAAACGTGAACATATGATAGCTGACGAACCTGTCATAATGGTGTAGTAATTGGGATATGACAACGAAGGAAAAACAGGCAGTGAATATTCTGCTTGCACCCCTTGCTTCAAAATACTTTCAAATCCGTTAAGATCAGATTTGTTGAAATAATCCCAGCGAAAGCCATCAATAAGAATGAACATCAGATAATTGCTACCAACATGAACTGGCTTTGATGATAAACATGAAAATATCAGCAAAAAACACAATAACGAAATATGAGCACGACTGCAGCTTAGTTTTTGCATGTTCTTATGAGGAACAGATAATTAATAACATCACTAGTTTGAGAACACTCGAGAATTTAACAGTGGGTAATACATGTTAACACAATTATAAATTGTGAAGTTTTGACGTCAGTAATACATTTGAAACAACAGTATCATATGTTCCTCATTGTTAAAATATTAGAGGGCGATAGATAAAACAAATAAAGGGGTATTCTCATGATTACAGAATAGTGTAGAAATATGAACTCACATGTACTATAAGTAACCTTGAAAAGTATTCTATATGCTACACGTACTGTTCACACAATGGAATAATCAATCAGGTTATTCTATCTACAGGCATATTCATTTACAAATTAATCATTTTTTTGCTTTTCTGATCAGGCGACCACCATGGTAATCAACACATGAATCGTCAAAACTTTAAAGTTCCTCATCTTCCTTTGGAATATTTTCATGATTTATTTCATTCAATACACAACAATAAATATTTAGTTGATTGGTTATTTGATTTTTGCAAAGTCAAAATCATCTTCCTGGGATATTTTGTTTCCAGGGCTTTCACCCCTCCCTTAAAGGGTTTTAACGTGACGAGAGAGTTTGAAATTAAATTAAATATTTATGAAATCTGCAGCTACAAGTTTATTGCATTTCGAATTCTATACGTCTTTATCTCAATCCAATTTCGTATATTATTCTAGAAATCCTCATTGAATTGAAAATGTAAAATATTCAGTTGACAACCAACCTCAAAAAGTGGTTAAATACAAATCAACACGACACCGATTTTTATAAACAATTTTTAGAATCAAGACACTTGGAGTTGAAATCCGATACATGCATATTATATTTCCCATACTGCCGTGACACTTCAATAAATATACCTGAAAGTGGGAATTTCCACCTTTAATGATCGCTCATAACAAAAAATGGACAAAAACATTAAATAGTCCATAGTGTATTAACTAGAGAGTTTGAGCCAGCCAACGTTAATGAAACGATAACGATAACGAGAAACAGCGCTGACGGCCCGGAATGTCTTTGGAATGTCATGCTTCGCATAGGGTAGTCCTTGACATTCGGGGTCGCCAGCGCTATCTCTCGTTATCGTTTCGTTAACGTTGGATGGCTCAAACTCTCTAATAATTATTTAGGATAACGTATTAAATACAAAATAGGTTGGTAATCTAGTATTCTAGTAGCATGCCTTATTTGGTGTTACAACAGACACAATCCAACATTAACTTAATAACATATGTATTATCATATACTCATTTTGTAAAGCAACAGGAAAATAATTTAAAATTACAAAATGAGTTTTCGGAATAATAGCGCAGGGATCCTGAAGTCACGTTGATAGATAAGGGATTACATTTAAAATCAAGATTGAAATAACAGAAGTAACAAGTAAAGCTAATTTAGTCAATAATAATCTTTAAGAGAAATTGATATATTAGCCCAAGATCCATTGTTTGGCAATGGTTCCAAGTCACACAAATACATCATCAAGTTATATACGTCTTGATTCTGGATTGGAGGAATCTTCGCGCCAATTTTGAAATCTGTTAGAAAAAAAAAATGAAAAAAAAATTATAATAATTCCGCAAACATCATACCATACTCCAAAATCCGAAAATAACCAAATGCCTCGTATTTTCATAGTTGTATTCATATTAGGTAGGGCATAAACTTTACGAACATCCCTCGTGTACACAATACATACAGTATAAATAAGGACAAAAATCTTCTCCGATACAATTCATAACAACAAAGTTTCAAAAACTTGCCTGGTCCCCAAGCCAAAAAAATGCCTCTCATATCTGGAAATTCTTCTGCATCATATCCATGAAATCCAGAAACTATTTTATCAGCAACAGAAGGCGGCACTGCACCATAGGACAGTATGGATTTGTCTGCTACCTACAAGATTGAAACACCCCATCAGATTTAATTTGCATTCGGAATTTAAATACTCTCATGAGGAAAATATAATTACCCCATTAATGAAATAACCGGGATCAGCCAAAAGGAGAATTGGAGCTGTTCGAACATTATCTTTATAATGAAATCTAATGGGAATATCATCCTTTTTCCAAACCTTTGTACCTGGCATGCGTTTCAGTCCATTGTAAACCTGAGAATGCAATTATGAGAAAGTAGTCAATTCTGGACATCACCGATAACATCAGAATTATTGGCACAACATGAGTTTCTAGTAACACAATTTTGGATAAAAGATATTACAACTCCTAATACCTCATCTAATTTACCCTCTTCTGGGTATATTCCAACAACAGATCCTCTATCAATGATTTTGTGAATATAATCTAGATTTATGTAATCTTTCATTGGTACTTTTTCCGCAGACCAAGAATCCACAGGAGTCATTCCGTGATCCGAAACAATAACAACGTTCACCTAAACAAAGGAGATAAATAACATATAGATTTTACAATTCCTGATATTAATACACAGTAAAACATTTCAAATTATAGGGATTATACTCATAGAAATAACGAGATAAATAATAAAAGAAGCAAAATTTATTGTACTTCGCATAAAGTTTCAGTCTCGCTTGATTGTTTAAAAACTTTCATCTGTTTTAGACAAAACCCCTTAATTATGTTCCTGGAAAACAATGTGCTATTTGGTACAACAAAACGAACATTTTCAATGTGTTTTAAGTTTCAAAGTTACATCATACAGCCACTTGAAGTTATGGAAATAATTAAATTCCATGAATTTTTTTTTTACAAATCATTAAGCATTAAGACAAGTTAAAAATTCTGATAAAAATCCTTTTCTTAATTTTTTAAAATAAACAGGACAATTTACAATTGTATAACATTATGAATGTACTGGAATACAATTCCAAGTGAAGGAATTGATCAAGATTAAAAGTAAAGAAATTTCAAGTAAAAATTCACATCAAGTATGATCGATTGATTAAAAGTAAAGCATAAAACGATTCTTTTTATCATAATTAATATTCCCTCATACCAATAAGCACAATTAATCTCTTCAAGAAGGATGTAATTTAAAAGTAACAAGATTTCATACCTTATCATTCAAGTCTCCGTTTGCAATATCACTTCTCAGATCCCCGATGATAACATCGAGTTTATGAACCACGCTATCCACAAAAATGGATTCAGGTCCAAAAAGATGCCCAAACAAATCGGGCTGTTCGCAGTAAATGAGTGCAATATCACTTTCGTTTTTGGAAAATTTAGCCAGGGCACTATTTAAATCGTCCTTAAAGTCGGATACACAAGCCTTAAGCGAATAGGGCATGCAAGACATTGGTTTTACTCCAGTGATGGCCACATCACATCCTGGCCACATGTACATATCCACACGTTTGTCCGCTTTTGTAGCAGTAACCCATAACGGTTCAGCTTGTTCCCACCAGTAAGGTGTGCTGTCAAACTTCTCATCAGTTTCAGGATTATACATGAAATTTAACATAATTCCGTGGTTTTCTGCATAACGACCTGCAAAAATTCCTAGCCTGTTAACTCTGATGTAATTCTGACCGCTGGGGCTGATGAAAGAAAACATAAATGATATCCATACCTGTCATGATGCTGTAATAATTTGGATACGACAATGACGGAAAAACAGGAACTGCATACTCTGCTTGCACACCTTGCTTCAGGACACTGTGAAAGCCATCAAGGCCTCTCTTATCAAAGTAGTTCCAACGAAACCCATCAAGAAGAATAACCAAAAGTTTTCTGTCCATTGCATCCACCATTGAAACCGTGGTGGAGGACAACACAAACATATAAAAGCCGATATAAAATATAAAAAAGGAAAAGCGGTGCAGTTGATACATGATGAAAATGTATGACGATCAGGTTACTTAACAAAAGTTTTTATAACATAAGCCACCGTATTCAAATATAACCAAATATTATTAAAACAAATAAAAATTGTAGATGGTCCATGCTCCGTGTAAAAAAAAATGACGAAAACCGTACACAATTACAACCGACTAGAAGCGTTTATACTCGTTTAAAATCCACTGGCACATCCATATGCTTCCAAATGTTTTTGTAGTGTCGAAAATTTCCGAAGAAAACAATGCGAACGTTTCACTTAACAAAAATCCGATTTTCAACAATGTCATTTCAATAAATTCAATGACATTGCAGCATAATGTTCAATAATGGAAACTGCCATAAAAGTATACAATGGTAAAGCGTCAGAGAACTGTCCCACAGAGCATGTTGATTTAGCGGACAAACAAGACAAGTGTATAATTTAATGCACTTATCATCCGTACAGGAAATTTTTGTTAGTTGCTGGTCCACCACGTCACAATGCAGGTAGAGCAACGGAGGACAGGTTTCATTTTTTTTTAAAGGCTGATACTTGAAACAGGTAGCTGTTCTAATGAACAAATGAAGAAAGAGGAAACTGGACAGGACATTGACCCTGACCTGCACAGTAGATTAGAAAGTGCATACCAGTTTCATGTAAAAAAATAGTAGGCACTTTCATACAAGTTGCTGACATTCGTTTTACAAGGAACAAAGGAATGTTAACTTAGCACACACAAAATACCATAAAAAACAACTTAAAACATGAACATATACATCAACGTTTACCTTTACAATTATTTTGCAATTTCTTTATACGAATTCAATAAAAGCAAAACAACCAAAACATATCTGCAATTTATGAGGGATCGTTTTCAATAAGGAAATACATTTATTTACTTTTATACTGCATTCCTTCTTAAAAAAAAAAATCAGCGAATTTTTGTTGAAGATCAATTTTAAAAACTAATAAAATATAAAAATAAAGGCAGTGGAGACAAAACGAATTTCTCTGAAACAAGATGAATGGATGCAATTGAATCCTTGAGACTAACATAGAAGCAACGTGGTTAGGACAATATTTACAGGAAATCAAATAAGTTGTTTTAAATATTAGCTTACGGAATATTATGCATACTTATGATAAGGCTGTTAATGTTAAACAAATTTGCAGAGGCCAACAAATCTGTAGAGGCCTATCAAGTATTCGTTCCCCACGGCCAAACTACATTATTACATCTTGGAGATAGAGAAGTTGTGCCTCGAATGTGAGGTACAACAGCTAAAAACCCTGGGTTATGCAGTTGTTTTTACTTGAATTGCGTGGGAGTTTTTGCACTAAAATGCAGTCTTTTACTGATAGTATAGGACATTTCTCCTGTGCGTTTCCTTTTTATTTAAATTATACTTGAGCACACTGTTTTAAATTATAATTGATTATAATACAACTAAGAAGCCTAACGCATCAGTATGATGTAACAACTGCATTAGAAATCATGCATGCAGGGTGTGTACAACATTATTCCAAGTGTAAATTTAAATTATTACACAAATGAAATTTTGAAATTTGTCTTCCCAGGACGCCACGAGTCTATAGATATTTATATAGTTAAGCCGTAACAGCAAGATATTTACCTTGACCCAGCTGAATCATTGTTACGTATATCATGTTTCATAACCAGGTTCAAAAATGTTTCCCGGATGCTAGGTAAAAACCAGGGCCTATCCCTCCATTTTGAGTTTAATAGATTTTAAATCAGGATCGTGCAGTTTGAATTTATATTCAGATCCTCATTCAAGATTTCAGTTTCAATGTCATTTTTTTCTTTTCATTTGAAAGAATGAGTCATTTTGTGTTTTCTGTTAAAAATAATAGCGCCTCGTTCACGCGAGGCCGTGTCAGCTGATTTGCCGCAAGAGGTTTTTTACCGAATTCTTCAGCGGCGCATGCTTTTCTATCTGAACGTTCACACGATACGTCTCATTTCGCGTACGGATTAATTCCCGATTCGTTTATTTTTGCAATTCCATCTTGTCGCTAAAAACCATACAACATGTACGGTTTTTATGGTAAAAAAATAAGGCGTAAGGGACCAATCATTCCCCTTTTGGCCCTCTGATTTAACCTATTGTCATCATCGGAATTGTATTTTTAAGCGTTGAAAAAAACGCGATGAAATAACATTCGAATCTTAGGGTTCCGTGTGAGCTAGAAATTTAAAAATTGGTAAATTACAACAACGATTTTTGGTGGATTTTCATGGTGAATTAATTAAACAACCCTTATATTTTCATACGGTTAAGATACTCAGGCGGACTTTGAAACTAAGTGTCAGCTTATATGAAGTTAAATTTTATATTATAAAATATAACTTCATATAAGCTCACTTCAATTACAAAACATATCAAGTTTACAATCCAAAGTTAATCAACAAATATATACACGAAACGAGTATATCGGGGAAACCATTACATTTAATACAGACTCGAATGTGTCTGATGTCCAATTACCAGACATCAGATACAGAAAAAAAAATCAATATACAAGAACATAGGCTTAAATATTTTATTTCAAATGAACATAGATTCATCTTATACAAACGCGATCGGTCGCCATTACGTTAAGCTGTCAAAATAATCAACTGCAAACATGGCCTTCCAACAACTTTAATTGTTATCTGGAAATTTTTTTTCTATCGTGTAATAGTGCATGATAAATATTACTGTAAAACTATATTACTACATGCATAGACTTCCGTTAATTAAAAAACCTTTTGCTTGAAGTTACAATTAAGCTCGATTAAAAATTAAAATTATAACGGAATTCCAGTACGTTTATAATGACAAAAATACAAGCAAACGCTATTATGCTTATTGTATATTTGCAAAATCAGCAAACTGCTTTTACTGGAATGTAATGATTTGCCACAAATTAATACAAATCATACCAATAACGTTTTCAGCACGAATCAAAAGTAGGTCAATAGTAATGATAAATGTAAAAAAACCTCAAGACTAATTATGCTTTACAAGAAACAGTTTCCAGGTTTGGCTTGCAGAGATTAAACTGCAGTAAATTTTCTGGACAAAATTCAATCAATTCTTCACTTTTCAAGGTTTCTCTCGCACGAATATTTGCCACAATATTTGTCAAAAAAATAAATAAATAAATCACAATTTTGTAGAATATTCAACTTTTTTTCTCATTATCAATAATATTTAACAATTTAGAGTTTGACCCATAGATTTTCAGGATCTTCAAGAAAGGGCCCACTTCCCAGCTGATGTTACTGTGGGCCAGCTGTATTTAATCAAATCAGCATGGGAAATTAGTGAGCAGTAATGAACATAACTTAAAACATGTAATTGGTGATAAAGAATGCTTATATAACATTTAATAAAAGAAAATATGTTCACCACGCTAAAATTCTGGGTGAACGCTCTGGACACCAGCCCCGCAAATTAATTTTCAAAGACGCCTTAAGAACATCAGTTGCCATTTCAAGTTGATATAAGACCAAATTGAAACTTGTAGCAATTACGACTTAGCAAAAAGACCCTTACACTGCCAAATCAACCAAGCTGGGTTAGAACAAAATATGCGAGTAAGCAGAGTTACCAAAATTTGAGCAGTTCACCAGTTCAATCGAAGTCATGTGTCAATGTGGCGCTACACCAGTTGAAACAAAGGAAGCTGGGGCAGCCCTTGAAATTTAATGTTCATTCCAGGTGGCGTTTTGCATTTTTGTCAGAATTTATATTATTTCAATTGATGCCACCATTAAGATGATGTTGCAACAAGCCTATCCATAAGCTATAACAATGCCAGATTGTTATTGTATTTTGCATAACAAAATAATTGCAATTGCAGCACTGCTAACATATCCGCCATTAAAACAATTTCCAAATTTTAGTTGGAGCTTACCATTAAATAGCTTAGCAAATAACTCTGCACACAATACCGTTCAGGTATTGGGGAACCCGTATGGGATCTCAGTCGTGCTGTTCTATGTTCTATATGTCGACAGCTGTACCATTCTAGAGCACGACAAGGTCACACACACAAAATTACTTTGCCCTTTTTGGTAGGGCAAGATTCATTGGAGGGTATGGTGATGACCTTGAGGCTCCAATGAACATGTGCTACATGCATGGCTCCACATAGTTGCCAGGGAAAAGACCGGTAACACCATCCATGACGCCTTCATACCAGCCGTCATCGTTTTTCTTGACAACATAAATCACCGAATTCTCAGAGAACGACAATTCATCTTCTTTATCAGCAACATAATCGTAGATGGCAACAACTAAAAAATCGACAAATTCTCATGTAATTACATCTGCATAGAGCTGCAAATGCTTTTCTAAGAACAAACTATAGCACACGATTTATGCTCATTAGCAAAAGTCTATTCATTACAAGCTTGAAAGCCATCCACATATTAGTTAGTCTGCTACCAGAAAATTGCCAACTGATAAAGCTAATTGTAATATATATTCAATAGAGAGTTTGAGCCAGCCAACGCCTTAACGTTAACTTTAACGTTAAATGCAGTAAGGGAGGAGCCAAGGACTTAAGTATCCAATGAATTAACTGAACGTCACGCGCACTCATGACGTTCATTGGGTAGTTAAGTCCGTGGCTCCTCACTTCCCGCCGTTAACGTTAAGGCGTTGGCTGGCTCAAACTCTCTATTAATAGAGTTTGAACCAGTCAACGATAAACAGCACTGGCGGCCCGGAATGTCAAGGACAATCCTATGAGAAACATGGCATTCTAATGCCATTCTGGGCCGCAAGCACAGTTTCTCGTTATCGTTTCGTTAACGTTGGCTGGGTCAAACTAATAGAGTTTGAGCCATCCAACGTTAACGAAACGATAATGGTAACGATAATGAGAAGCAGGGCTGGCAGACTGGAATGACAAGGACTACCCTATGCGAAGCATGGCATTCCAATGACATTCCGGACTGTCCACGCAGTTTCTCGTTAACGTTATCGTTATCGTTGGCTTTCTCAAACTCTCTAGTGCCAAGTCGCCTTAACTTTTGATTAAAACTACAATATTCTTACGATGCATGGCAATGCACTGAAGCATCAAGAAATTCATACGAAAATCCACTGCATACGAATTGTCAAGATAACAAATAAAAGCTTTAACATCCAAGTACTACTTATCATAACTTAGATGCTTCACACTGTGTAAAGATTTTTTACTTCAACAACATGCTCGCCCCAAAACATACAGACTACAGTATATGAAAATAAATTGAAGAACGCTCTTACCTTTTTCAAGATAAGTTGTAGGAATCCATGTGGGAGCTCCATCAGACTGATTAGGGTAAGAAGGTGGCGAAGGTGGAGTATAATTCGCCATAAATAAAGAATGATCGTCTTCTGGGGGAGGTGGAAGTGGTGGTGATACTGTAAAAAAAATATTAAATTGTCATTTGCAATCTTGAAATTTGCCCGCACAGTATTAAATTGGCAAATATGAAATTGCTATGTCACAAACTACAAGCTACAAGTATATTTAAAGGATTGTCTGATTGTACGAAAATATTAGATGTATAACTGATGGACGACAAATTCTACAAAATTAATATAAAATATCTCCCAAACCACCAATAAATCTTTTTACCAATGCAGGTTAAAAACCCAAAGAAAGTTTTAACTTCATCTTAACAAGTCCAAAGCTAAACAACAAGAAACAAATTAAGTCCTTAAACCTGAATAAAATCAAAAAATTAGAACCTCGGGAAGAGGACATTAGTTTAAAACATTAATGCTAAAATTAATACATAGAAAGATTTTTAGAGGAAATCTTCAACCCCTTTAAACAACACATAGCTTCTCTTTTAATGTTTTAAGTAGCATTAAATAACCTACCATTTCCTAGTCGACAATCGTAGTCTTGAATAAGAGACATGCTCATGGGTGGAGGTGGTGGAGTTGGTGGAGCTAAAAAGGAAGTAAATTTAGTAAGATATTTAAAAAGCAAACAAATAAGCATAAGTAAAGTCGTCCATACCTGGCATGTTAAACGAATGTGGATGAGGAGCTCCCATGTCCTGCATTGGGGGTGGAGGAATTGGTGAAGGTGGAGGCAGAGAATTCTGGCTGTGAGCCATAGGATGAACCATTCCAATCTGGGGCTGTGAGGTCATAGCAACCATGGAATGGGAAATGTTTGGCAAGGTTCCATAGCCAGAACTCCGGTCGCTTCTTCGAGACTCGTGGGCTCGAGGGTGACCGATAGGATAATTTGGAGCATAATTACTCGGTACAATTGGAGGAGCTACTGGAGGAGCCAAGGTTCGATATTCTCGGGACCCTTTTGAAAGCGTTCCAACTGGACGGACAGGCTGTGGCGGGGTTGGTGGTTTCGTCGTTGGAGGTGGTTGGTGAACAGGCATCATAGTACCACCACTGCTGCTGCTACCACTGCTACTTCCTCGTTTCGAGCGAGGCGTGTTGTTTGTCATTTTTACACCATGGCCAACATCGTCTAATGCATTGAAATCGATTGGCTTTCTGATATATTTAATAGGACGCTCTTGGTTGGCTGGTGCTATTATTCTATGCTGTCGTGCGTTATTTTTGTTTGTTGTTAAAACCCCAATTTCTCGTCTGGCCACCTTTTCCTTATGAATCATAATCATCTGAAAATCAACCAAGCAAGGACACCTCCATGTTATATACTTTTACGTGCATTTTAGTAAAGTATCAATACTGAAAAATTATTTTTGTCAGTTTATATTTTGAGCAACAATGTCAATAGTTTGACATTGGCAAAAGGGTTAATTAATTGAATTTACACTGAATAAAATGCAATTTTACTTTTCAAATAAGGGAGGGTTGTGATTTTACGAATTTTAAACTGCGAAATCAACTGTCGGATATAGCCAGTCTGAGTTTTAAACCCAGATCTCAATACCAATTGCAGAGTTACCGTGCCATGCAACAACGTCTTCCCTTTAACGTGTCCCAGACTATATTGATTGCTATAATTATTCAGTCTCAAATTTACCTGTGCAATATGATTGATGTTTGACTCCATTCCAGCCAGCTGAATTGTTTGCAGGTCAAGCATTTGTAAAAAATTGAAAGCCAATGTATTGATTTGATATGCAACACTAGCTAAGGATTGAGTTGTATAATTTTTGGTCTCTTCTAATGCAGCCCTCTTATTTTCAACCTACAAATAAAAACATGGTTCAAAGTTGGGTGGATCACCTTTTGGTTATTTGTCTGTTTACCAAGTCCGTCTTGTTGTTTATAAAGCAAGTGTAGTTACCTGAAAATACTTCGTCTCGCAGTACTCTGCCACCCTTTCAAGATTTGTGTGACTTTCCTGTAAGCTACTTCGCCCCTCTGGAATGTCCAATTCCACCAAATTCGACAAATCCGCCATTTTGGAGAACACCATAGATTTCAAAGCCGATATTTCCACTCAAGCAAATCTCCGCGAACAAATTCGCTCTATTGCTACGAGCTACTTAGACCTAAAGTTCATAAAATAAAATCATTATATGCGCTTATATAACTAGCAGTAAACGATTATCACCATAATATTATTTGAAATTACCTGTCACGCCCAAATAGGACAAACAGGAAACCGGAAAAAAGAGGCAAGGAGAGAAACGGAAGTACAGAATTATCGGCTGCTGCGAATTACGTCGTAAGCGACAGCTGATTTCCAGATTTTGTGCAAAATATGGGCTATTCGTGAAAAATTAGCCCACTTTTATAGGTAAGCACATTTCTAAATCATTTCGCAAGTGATAGCAATGTCCAATTAACATGATAGTGCATAATTTAACGCAATTGACCTTGTTGTTATAGCCGTAATTAGCGTCTCGATGATGCAAGCTTGCCTCATTTTTTTTGGACAATATTTTAAATTGTAAAATATAAAACAATAACTTTGCCAATGATGTTTTAAGTTTCTAAATTAGAATCTGATGCCTGAGGACGCAATTGCAATGGCGGAAACAAATTACGACCCTGGATTTGATGCAGGTACATCGCATTTTTGTGAAAAGGCTTATCTCCACCTGCAGCTTGGTGACAGAATTTTTCCCCGCATTGAAATTGTACATGTACATCAAGGGTACCCAAAGTATTTTTCACAGATTAACCTATTAAAAAGATCTCTCAAAAATATTTCACATGACATACGTTTGCAACGGCAAGATAATTAACTTGTATTTGTAGCATAAACGATGAAACAAATTTGTGTTTGCGACATAAAACGGCGAATTACGACATGTATAATGTCAACATGTATTGGTCTTTATGGTATAACGGAGGAAAAACTTCGTGTTTACTGTAATTTTGAAAGAAAACGTTGTTTACAGTACATGGCCCTTCGTCGTGAGCCTTCACGAATCTCCGTACAATTTCAGTGTGTTGAGATCTCCTGTGCACCATACTCCTAGAACACTGCAGCTTATCATATTCTCTTAATAAAAATAATCAGACTGATTGATGAAAGTTCTTACTTCAACAGTTTAGAAGGTTTATACTTTCAATGCTCAAACTCAATATGAGGACAATTTGCTTTGCCAATCCCATGGAATATGATATTGTATATGAAAAAAATCCACTCTCATATAGCATTTTGACATAACTATGTTGTTGGGTGGGGTTTAGAGGCCAAAAGACAACTAAGGTCATAGAGGGCCTAAACAATGTCAGGGCTATATCCCCATATCAATACACAAGTCCAAGGAAAGTAGAAGAATAAGGAGCACGGTCGCGGTCGATTTTTAGAGGAACTACCCTGGCATTTGCCTGGAAACAACTGTGGAAGATCGTGAAAACCATAGTCAGAGTAGCCGATCCAGTCGGGATTCGAACCTGGGTCTTCCGATTACCAGGCGGAAATAACTAATGAAAAAAAAACCAATAAACTATATATAATGCAATTTCAAGAGAATATGATAAACTGATATTTCCATGTTACTTTCTCACAATACCCTACTGACACTAATCATTTAACTATAAGATTTCCTGGAAGCAGAGTTGAAATCTGAACCGGTTAGCCCTTCGGGCGCAGGCCGTTACACCTTTTCACGCACTTCGAGCACTGGATCGATACATACTTCGTCTTCAGCTCATAATTCAGGTATTAAAGCATGATAACACATTCAGGACAGATAATGCAGTAATACAGATTGCAATTAAAACATTAAATGATATTACATTATTCAGATGATGAAGATAGTGATAACAAATCGACCATGAGTTACAAGGAAAGGCGTCGTGAGGCACACACACAAGCAGAGCAGAAAAGAAGGGACGCTATCAAGGTATGACAAACCATCCTTTTTATGTCTGCATACACTCAGGAATTCCTTAATGCCAAATATAATTTCGTATTTGTAATGATAATTATAGAAAGGCTATGATCAGCTACAAGACATGGTCCCAACATGCCAACAGCAAGACAGCCTTAGTGGATATAAACTCAGCAAAGCTACAGTTTTGCAAAAATGTAAATGGCTTTTCTTCATCTGTATGCAATCTCATTTGTGACTGTTGCTAATAAATAATCTTTATTATTGCAGCTATTGATTACATTCAGTTTTTGTTACAACAAAAAAAGAAACAAGAAGACGAAATTTCTGGATTGCGCAAGGAGGTCGTGGCTTTGCAAATCATGAGAGCGTAAGGCTTGCATATTTAAATTTTGTCTTCTTTGACAAATTTGAAAAATGTTATGTGTTGATACCACGATTCTCTTACCTTTTTTCCAGAAATTATGAACAGATTGTTACAGCACATCAGAGTCAGCCAAACAATGCAAACAGCCACCTGTCTGACGAAGTCAAATTTCAAGTGGTGTGTGTCTTTATGTATTCTTTTGAAGTTGATAATACAATACGAGCTTGAAAGTTTAGGAAACAAAATCTGAAAGGAAGATCAAATTTCGTTACTACAAAACACTAAGCATTGAACGTCAATTTTTTCAATTTACCTAGTTTCAAGTGATCATGGACTCCCTGTTTCAGTCTTTCAACTCTAGCATTTCGGTAGCAAATTTTACAGAGTTATCGGGATGTGTGTTCAATTGGCTCGAGGAGTACTGCAAACCTCAGGTATTCCATTTATACATATGCAGTTTTTGCATTCTGCAAATTTCAACATGAATTTTAAAAAAGTTTCATTTTCCAGACACTTCGCGAGTTGGTTTTGTCAATTCTGCGACAACTGAACAGCCAACTAATGTGACGCCTGTTGCAGAAAGGAAGATAATTAATTGCCTGACGTAAATCTGTATATATTATACATAACAGGCTTTCAAATATTATGGTTCAGATTATGTTTCTTGATATTTCTTCCGTATAACAATTATATAACCTATATATACATATTTCTTTATTCAAATTATTTCTGACTTATTTTATCCTTTGAAATTCCATTTTGTACAAACCACACATTCATATATACACATTCTTGAAAACAACATGCTGAAAAATGTGTATATTTGATGGGTAAATCTAATGCCATAGTCAGTTTTACAGCATTGAAATAATGCAACGTAAATCATTTAGATGCCGTTAAAGTTGATATGCATTTTGAAAATTGGCATACTTGGATTTTTTTACTATTAGTTTTTTTTTTTTTTTAAAGTTTGTGGAAAGTTTGCAAAAAAAATTAAGTGAAATTATTTACTAATGTTTTAAATGTGGAAATTTTATCGATAAATTATGGTTTATATGTAATAGGAAAAGATTACTAAAACATTTCCTATTATTGGACTAGAAAAAAAAAATATATATAACCAATTGACGAATAATACTAGCAACTTATATTTTGTAGCTTAACTTCCCGGCAATAGTGTCAAGCTCAAAGTTGCATGAATGTGTTCCAATTGTGATTTATGGTTTAATAAAATAATATGGAGTACTAATCTAATCAGTAGGTTTAGTCTGAAATTACACTAATATACTGCTGATACAGGTACAAATGACATTACAGAAGCCTTGTTACTAATTTCCTACCATAAATATATACATCAACTCTGTAATTTCAACAAAAGCATTGTTTAATAAAAAACAGACTTACAATGACTATTTCCATATCCTTTCCACTACTATCAATGCAGGAATTTCTTCGACGTGATTCAGAAGTGGTTTGCAAATTTCCTAAAAGCAAAAAAAACTACTTAATAATTTGGTCCCGTACGAAGGACTTAAAGATTATAGACAAATTCACTTACATCAATTACATTTGGTGTTACTAAATACAATTGTTTCAGAATTTTAACACAACTCTGGATTACTGCATCTACCAAAGAGAAATTCGACCTTTTGATTTTTTTTTTATTCATTTATAAATATTTTCACTATTTTAAATCATAATTACCTTTGCAAATTGGTTCACTTTGGGAGCTATTAATATCATAAAGAAGCCTAACTATTCCTTTCACTATTGATGATGTGTATGGTTCCATTCTGACACAAAATGGTTATATTAATGATTTGACAACATATTGTAGAAAATTCTTTTATAAAATTACAAACATACCTTGGCCAGGCGACCGAAAGCAAGATTTCTAATGCCGTTAAGCAGTTTAAGCGGGTGGTTTCTTTAACCCCATCATAAACTTCTAAATATTGCATCAAGATCCGAACAGTAGACTAATTAAATTAGACACGAAAAGTAATATTTATTAGAAAGTAAAATTATTTGTGGAAGGTAAATCAACATAATACACCGTACCTTTAAGTATCTAACAATGGTGATTCCCATACTATCGATGAACTGAAACAGATGCTTTGAATAAGCCTGTCTAACAAGTATTACTTGTTCATTGTCCATTTCTTTCAGGAGATGCTGATATAGTTCATCGTATCGGTTAACCTGCATAATAAAAATAAATTTATGAATTTTTTGATTTATCAAAAACTTTAAAAATGAATGTATGTAGGTCATTTACCCTTCGAACTTGAGCTGGTTTAGTGGGATTAACTTCTAAAATTCCAAGCACTTTTAATAAGCAGGGATAGATTGCGGAAATAATTCCAGGATCTCTGTTGTACACTAAGTTTTTAAGTGCATTGTACAAAACTTCAGCTCTACCATACCATTGAACTGTAGCTTTTGGCTAAGGAGAAATAACAATATTTCAAAACTTATATGAGCATATAATAAATATGTCTGACTCATTATAAACGCAGAGGGGACCAAGAATAAATAACAGTCAAAGGAAGTTTTTCACACAAAAAAAACTTACAACATTATCTAATATGTGCTGAAGACATTCAATTCCGGAAATTCGATTTTCAACAACATAATCATCAACAAACAGCAGTGAAGGTGGTAGCACTTCATTAAAAACGTCCACCATATTCGGATGCTTAATAATGGAAATACGATTCAAATGTAGACATAAAATCACGTAATTAATGATAATTTTCCAATTCAAAACTTTGCAAGAAACTTACCGAAATACTTTGAAGACACCATATAAATGCCACTTTCATCCCTGGATTGCATTTCCAGTTGGAACGAGTTAAATGAGGAAGAAAATACGAAAATAATTTTTTACAGATTGAAAAATCCTCAACATTTATCAGAAGCTGCTGTAGGCTATCACAATCATATTTTGAAAACAGCAATCCCAAAATTTCTGAAATAAAATAACTTAGAATTTAAAAATATGAAAACAAGTCGGCCACTTTAAATAGAAAAAGTTGAACAATAATGATACCTTTGGAGTGGTGTATTGAAGTTTTTGATGACCACAGGCTAGCTTCCTTATGCTGTCCACAAAATATTATTAAAGGAACTAAGCAATGGTTTAACTTTTGACGTTGAACTTTCATCTGCATTAAAACAAAAGATTAATGGACAACTGAATTACAAATGAGAAATTAAAATAAAAACAATATTTTTATAAAGGCATAATTTTCTGAAAACTAGCTTAATAACTTAGAAATAGTTTTCTGTCATTACAAATTTAAAATCTGAAATTAACATAAACATAAACTTACTAAGATAATTCTCAAGCATAAACATGCTAGAACACATTTCTTGGAGGAGTTTTCAAAGTCTTTCTCTTCAGTTTCTGTAAATGAATGGTTTTTTTAAATTAATATTATTTCACCACATAAATTCCTACAACCATACCTACAATTCAAATTTAAAGCCATAAATACACTTCAACCGTGATTTAAAAACCTGGTGCATACCTCCATCATTCCCTTCAATGACAGATGGAACAAAGCCATAGCTTGTAAGTGACGTCAATAAGTTTGATACTTGATCTGATCGGAGGGCATCAAACTTGACTTCTGTGTTCGAGTTTACAAACGAATTCACTGATTTTTCCTTGATAAATAAAACAGAAAAACATCCTTATAATTACAAAATTTGCAAGTTACTCAAATGCATTTATATATTAATTTATTTTTAAATTCCTTTATTTATTTACAGGTCATATAGGAATTTAAAATTTGAGTGAAAATAATGAGGCTATACTTTGACTAAGAGCGGGAGCGGACTAACTTACATCACTGCTTTACCCATTATGTCAGGTGAAACGTGAATGCAAAATGTCATACCAAAGTTGCGAAATTTAAAACCACAAGTTGACCTATAGCTATACAAAGAATGCCAGGACAAGCTTTTAGATTTTTGGGATTATTGGGAACTTTTGAAATGTTCTCAATATTAGAACTCCTTAATCAAATAATCAAAATAAACATATACACCTTGCATATGAGCAAAGTCCAAATGATCAAACTTTCAAGCCTCTTTTTACAATTTAACTGTTGTTCATTTTTTGGAATCTAATTTAACCATTTCTCTCACCACTTCTTCATAAGATCCTGTATCAAGAGCAGATAATAATGAGTTCACTAGCTGTTCAGAACGCTGACTATGTTCTTCAACATGTTTCATGTTACTCATTTTGTAAAATCGGTACAAAAATACCTCCAAATTCCGACTACTACACCGAGCATGTGGAGTGGGCAGGACTAGAGATGTACGGAAGAACATTCACTGTTTAAAGACAACCAGAAAAGAGTAGTGAACGAATATTCTGAGATTCCTCTCGGGTACATCTGGAATAAACCGAGACTGACTACACATTCCTAGATAAATTTTCTAAGGAATGTATCTCTGCCCATCCGAAAAACGTAATAGGGGGCGCTACCTGTCGATTCTTCTGTCGTCTGCTGGTGTAGAAAGTCGAGGGAAAATGGCATTTTCATATCTTTTGAAGTAAGTATTTATCATCAATTTTCATCAGTTCTGCAATTATAATAAAGTTAACGATATCATTCTCTTGCATTTGCAGGTCAGGTTTAAAATTAGGTATCGTGGGTGGTGCAGTATACGGCACGATAAATGTCGGTCTATGGGGCAATAGCGAACAGTCCATTGATGCTTACAATAAATTAAAAACTTACGTTCCAAGGGAATATGTAGAGACTGTAAAAGAAAAAGTAAAGGTATAGCAAGCAACTCTAGCAGTAGAAACTATGACATTTAGCTAAATATATATTCTACCTTTATTAAATGCAAATTATACCATTAAATACAGGTACCGAAAATTCCTATTGATGATTACATGAAGAAATCTTTTCGAGAATATTGGAATTCAGGTAATTTTGCTTATGCTTTTAAAAATATCTATTAAATGTTTGCTAACTGTATAATCTTGTTTCCAGAAAGTTTGAGATTAGACATATAGACAATATATACTACATGTATGTTTTCTTTTCTTCCAGGTGTGCTTTGCACATTTTATGGCATATCTGTTTTGCCCGCAAAGGTGTCCCATTACTCGAAACTGGCCTGGGAAAAAGCAAACGAAGCCTTGAACGAGCCTGCAAAAGTAGATTCAAAATAATTGCAAAACCTAGGTTCTATTGTGCCATTTTCAGACGATGTTGTCTCTGTTAAATACTTACTTGGTAATAAGAAAATTAGCGTAATAAAAGTTATTTTGTAAATAGTAATTCATATAGCAAATCATTCGTGTGTCCTTTTTGGGACTCCGTCATTAATTTCTGCGTGAGCACGCCTACCAAAAAGTCACGCCTTTTCTATCGATAGAGAGTTCTGGGAAATTCCTCATTTCCTTCTGCTCTTAAAAGTCAATATGGCGTCAACGAGTGATTTTCCTCGTTCTCCTCTGGAAAATGTCTTAAATTTCGTTCCACAGGGCCACGAAAAAGCACTGAAACACGCGTTTTATAATGCAGCAGGAATGTTATTTGTGCTATTCGGCGCGGCAGGCTGCGCTGCCTTGTATTTCGTGCTCCAACCTTTTTTCAAGCCTCTCCTATGGGCAGTGCTATGCGGATCTTTTTTGCATCCTTGTAAACACAAAGTGACAGGTATCATCCGAAAGTGGCTTCGCAGTTTAAAATTGTCGGGGACACCGCTGTCGCTCGGTATTATTTTATTACCAGTGGGGGTAATCGAACGCATGTCCCAAGTGGTGGGGGACACGGTTCAGCGCTATGCGAAATCAATGGCAGCTGTAACCGTAGGACTAGCCACTATCTACCTGGTATACGTCTTCACACCGCAGTCCTTATTAAAACTTGGCATTTGCGTCAAGGACGCGTTCATATACCACACCCACGGCCTCTTTGGCTATTTCAGCGCTGTATGGGTAAGCTGTTGTTGTTATTATTATTTTCCTTGTCAAGAATATACGCCAACACCCCAGATGTGTCAGCACCCCAAAAAAAACCTGTCCGTCTGCATAGGGGGCATCCAGAATTTCATGTCGTGACATATATAGATGCTTATTTATTTATTTTTTAAACTGACTTTTGGTAATGGTGTATCATACTGTATTGTAATATTCTTTTCCAAACGTTGGACATCTAACCTTCTTCAATTAATTAAACACTGCTATTTGAAGCTAGGGAATGTTGATTTTCGTATAGAAATTGTTTTTAAACAACGACAGCACATGTATAAAATAACTCAAGTTGCTCATATAGTTATTAGTTATTGAACCTAAAATTACAAATTGCTAAAACCCACACTAAAAGTTAAATTACTGTAATTCATTTATCTGTGATGGGCTTCAAAATAATTTTTGTTTAGACACTAATAATTCATGAATGACCCTTATCATTTTTACCTATCCTATCGTACACATCCTTAAGTTGGCTTTTCGGCATTACACCTATGCTATTGGGGTTTGCAGACGTTAAAGTCCTACTTGAATACTTGCAGATTATTTAAATCACGTATTCAAAAACAAATTCCTAAGAAATCTAATTTGTCATGCAAATCGTGCTGCAAAATATCACATACTGCCGTATTATTTGCACAATTTTGGGATGTTTAATTACAATATAATTCTCAATATAAATCTTTTAATATGGAGAATTTAGTAGATATAATTTGTGTAAGGGGCACCAGTATGAAGCATCACGCCTATGTTGTTCTGGTATTATAAAATAATGTGTTTTATCTAGGTTTACAACCCCTTTTTAAGTATGTGTTAAAAACCAGCAAAAAAAAAAAAAAAAAAAAAAAAATTGCAGTTTATCACGCGTAAAGAGTTGTTTACTGCTTGTAATTTATTTCCCCCAGTGTCTATTTACATTTTTTTTCAAATTTATTTCTAATCTTGGGAATAACATGGCGTCAGTGAAAACGATATTTTCATTGTTACATTTAAAATAACTTATGGACACTTCAGACCAGTGCATGATAATTTTGACTTGCAATCATAATGATGTCAATGTAACATAAATCCTTGAAATATGATCCATAGGTTAATCTAATTATATCCTGTTAGACCTCATTAAAAATAATTGCAATGGCCAGTCTAGAATTGGCAGTAGTCCAAGGAATGCAGCCATGAAAGAAAATAATATGCGTGGGCTTCCTGAATTCGCGCATGTCATACATCCATATGTATGATGTTAAACTTTATCTTTCAGACAAAACAATTGTATAAGCATATACAAATGATTATAAACGATAAAAATAATTTTATCGTTTTTACAAGGTTTTTTAAAATAAATTGCCCCCCACTAGCAACTTGGTGCATATTATTTTGAAACATTTTAGATTATATAAGTATTATTTTAGATATCTTGCATGTATGTTAAAAAATTTCCTAAGTTTATATCAACAATTGCAGGTATGGACGCTTGTTATTGGATTTCTCCTGATTGTAATATTCTACTGGAGTTCAAACACAAGCCGAATATTATGCTCAGCTTCAATTTTTGTTTGGATCATTTTGTTTCTGCACATGGCAACTGTGCTGGGGCCATTCCGGGGCCCTGTATTTGTTGCAGTCATCACTCTTATGTTTGTGGGTTTTTGCATGGAAGTTAATGATGTAAGAACTCAGTATAAACTCCAAGGTGAGATAAAATTAAAGTAAAAAGTAGTAGCTTTCCTGTATACGTAGCACGTCCTTCAGTTTGTTAATTAGCCAGACTTTTTAAACTTTAGCATCTGAGGATGAGGACGAGTCTGAAATTCCATCACCCCTTCAAACAGCTTGGTCAGTTTTGACAGGAGTTGGATTTCAGCCATCCCAAACTGGAGGAATTAGAGTATGCATTTTTTTTTTTTTTAAATAATTCAAACTTAATTCTTAAGCACTTTTCATTGTTCTTTTTTGTGTTTCACTCCACTTTTTGCTTTGTTTTTAATTTTCTCACTGACTTCTCACTGCTTTCCTTTGCTCTTCTCTGCTTTCTTTGTTTTGATAAATTTCTTTGACAAAGAATAAATTTCTGGTGGATGCCATTCCAACTACTAAGGGGCATTATGGGCTTGTTCCCAATGTAGAAATGGATAGGTCACGCTCTCCATCACCCATGATTCTAAGGTACTTCCCTTGGGCAGATCGACATTTCTTTCCAAAAACGGTGAGGACATTTGGATGATAATTTGAACCTATTTTGGCCATATTATCCAAATTAACATTCATAAATGCATTTTGCATTTCTGATTGATTTCTCTACACACATGTGCAAACGTCTGATCCTTAATTTCTTGTTCTACGCCTTTATTTAATTTTGTAACAATATTATTTTGCATGCAATGCTGAAACCTGTCTTTCTACTATTTTTCTGTTATGTCTTAACCTAATGATATAAACATAAATGTGTAATTGACAGATTACCCAATGTTGAAAATGTGCACCAAATTTAATTTGTGGAAATTTTTAGCCCCCGGTACAAGACATTCCAGTGATCGAAACAACAAAAGCTTCCCCAGCTCATCCTCCTGTAGGGAGAAATCCGGCAGCTCCATCCTCTTTTCGGGCTCCACCACTATCCAGACAAGCATCGGCTTCCAACTTTTGGGGGAAAGACGAATCGAAAATGAGCAATGTCTACATTTATGGCTTAGTATGGGCTTGCATTCTCGTGCAATTATGGATCCACGTTTGGGTTTGGCCCTTATTGGCTATTCCAGTGGTGTACCTGGTTATCAAGCGATTAGGTTTTAAATTAAACATTTGCAACATTTTCTAGAAAAGTTGCACTTCTTACACTAAAAATGACGATCTTATTTTATAACAGGGACACATTTTGGCCTTTGGGCATTTCTTCTTGGCAAGTTCCATTCTTTGTACAATTCTGCAATGCTCTGGTTGGGACAGCGGAAGGATGCATTATTTCCAGCGCCAATAAGGGGTCTAGGAAAACTAACGCTGCGTGGTGATTATAAAGTACGGCAAACATTTTGACTTTAGATTTGAAATCCAATCAATGAATTTTAAATGAAAACTTTGGTTGCTTCACAGGTGATTTCAGTTTTGGAACAGAGTACGGATGTGCTAACTACAATTGGAGTAATTCTACTAGTGCTGGTTTTTGTATTGGTCGCTACATTATTTCTCCTTGTACAGGTAAAATATTCCTCTCTTTCCGATACAAACTAACTTAATACGTCTATTGTAATAAGCCCTTGTTTTCTTTTTTAAAGATCCACGCTGAAAGCATGCACTTGGTCCAGGTGACGAGTAATTTGATTAATACTACATTAGTACACAATCCGAATATCCAAGGAATATTACCAGAAGGCATTTCAAATATGCTAGCCTCAATGTTCGACAATGCATATGAATATGGCCGAGAATTAATTGTTAAAATGGTAATTAATTGCATTTTAACAACATTGAAATATGTTCAGATATTATAACGCATTCAAATGCAGGTAAAGAATTTCATTCATGAAAAAGATGACCAAAAGGCAGAGCAGATTGAAAAGCAGGTCCTGGAATTATGGGATAAAATCTACCAAGCTTGGATGGAGAGTAATCAGACCGTACGACCCGAAACTACAAAAGAAACCGGTGGCATGTTCGGAAGCTTAATGGCAGAACTGGGAGCCCCTGGTCTGTTTAACCTGAGTGCGCTCGTTGGATTTGTTAAAGAAAATGTTGATACATTCATGGCTGTAAGTAATAATACTGTGTATTACTATAAAAATGGATCTTAGCAACACATCAAAGTTTAATTAGCCCTTAGGGAGTCGCATTTGAAATCGCATAAATCAATTAATTCATAATTTTAGGTTATTGATGCTTCATGGACTGTTTTAAAAGGCAACATAAGCCTGGCCCTGAGTGCACTCACTGCAACCTTTTCTTTGCTGTTTGGTGGGGGAACCGCATTACTCAACTTTCTATTCAGCTTTGTGAGTATCTTTTTCTCAAAAGTTTATCTATACAGTGGAACCTCGCTTAACGAGCGACGTTTCGCATAACGAGTGACGTGGATAGGGGAACCCCCGAATTGTGCGATGGAACTTTTCGTGCCGTTGGTACATCAGTCTGTGTTTCGCTTAACGAGTGTTTCGCATTACGAGTAAGACTCCGGAACGAATTATGCTCGTTATGCGAGGCTCCACTGTATTCTCATTAAAGCGTAAATAACATAAATATACTTTTTATAGTTTGTGTTTGTGACTGCTTTATTCTACCTGCTATCTGCAAGTGGGGAAAAATACAAGCCAGTCGTTATTTTCAATAAGTTGACTCCTGGTGGGAGTGGCAACAGATTTGGAATGGCTGTAGAAGCTGCAATCAATGGTGTATTTGCAGCTTCTTTCAAAATGGCCTTCTTTTATGGCCTATGGACGTGGCTCATCCACAGGCTATTTCAAGTTAAAATGGTGTATATTCCATCAGGTAAGAAACAGATATCAAAAACAATCCTTAAAGTCTAAATACACATTAAAATCCATACTCACGTTTTCCACGTTTGCATTATCACATAGCATTAGCTGCCATTTTTGGGGCGGTACCATTTCTCGGAACGTTTTGGGCAGTGGTACCAGCTGTGTTGGAACTGTGGTTGGTCCAAGGGCAAGGAATCAAGGCCATCCTTATGCTCGTATGCCAAATTCTGCCCATGTCTTGCGTCGATACTGCAATCTATAGCGAGATTAGAGGGTCAGTCATATAATCTACATTTAAGATTTTATTAATCATGTCTTTCTAACTTTTCTTGCATAAATTACAGAGGTGGACACCCATATTTGACTGGTCTAGCCGTGGCTGGAGGAATATTTTGTTTAGGGGCAGAAGGTGCCATCATGGGGCCAATTCTACTCTGCAGTTTGTATGTTGCCATGAATATGTACGGCAACGTGATGCAGGAATCTCCGATAAATGACCCTACAAAAAGGCTTCTAAGCAAAGCCTACCTCATGAAAAGGTAAGCTGTTAATCATAATTCGACAATGGCCTCACAATTCAACCGTGTTTTTTTAAATTTCACACTTTTCGTTTCTTAAACGACGTTAATTTGCTCTGCTTTGCAACTTCATGCATATCTTATAATTTTGCTTCGTTTTATCGTTTTATTTTTCTTTTCTATACCCTGCACTCGCACATAGGACCACCTCCATCATGTAATTCATGCCGTTAAATAGCCTTGCAAGTGTGGATCTAGTAGTATGCATGCTTGTTGTTCAAAGGTATGTTTTGAAGCAATGCAATTCAATAACTATAACCAAATTGCTAAACTTGCTTGTCAATCTTCTGTTTAGTCCTATCTATTTTTTAAGCAAAGGGATGACTTAAGTACTGAAACTGCGGCAAGGCTACACAAATGTTCAAATTGATTTATGAAAAAATAAAAACCAGAAGTTCTAAAACTAAAAAAACTATTTTGCTTTACAAATAATACCTCACATTTCCTTTCAACCAAATTAGATTATGATTAAGACCCTTGCTTGAATGATTATTTCAAAAATATTCTTACCGAGTGGGGTTGGTCCAGCGGTAGAGCACGTCTTGCATTTAGATGGTTTCCATGTTGGCTCACAGGGGTCTTCATAGTAATTCCTTTAAAAGAGTGATTCTACAACTAATTGATGCAAAGTTTACAACACATAGCCAAACATTTTTTTTGGATCAATAAAGTGGCCTTGTTTGCATTTTCAATACTTGATTGCATACCCAAAAACAACTAATACATTCTTCCTAGTCAACTTCCATTTTGTTTCCATTAGTGCCTACGGCAACTGACAAATGGAAAACTCAACCAGGATTCTCATGGAAAGTATGCAATAAAATAGCAGAGCTAATTTATTTTGACCGCCTTTCCTACTGCAGTAATACGCTTTGCTAACTGCTTGCAACGCTCTCTACACTTTCGTCTTCTTAATTTTTATGTTGCTACAAAATCCGGAAATTAAACAGATTTTGCTGTTAGAATTTTTGCGTTTGGGTTCACCCAATTGATCAATCTACTAAAGTAACCAGATGTCAAGCATGCGGGTCAAATCATATCGTCACTTAATAAAAGTGGCTAAGATAAAATTATGTGACAGTAGGATTACTATGAGGTGTATGCACCCAGCATAGATTAGAAATAAACATGCACTGGCTAACGTAGATCTCATTCAGACGCTAGACGTTACAACAGTTCTTTTGTCAAACTAGCGCAACTGAATTAGCTATGCTAATATTTGTTGGAAAATGGGAGTTTTCAGAAATTCGGTAAACAGTATTGTAATCTATAACACAAAACTTATAATTTATTAATTACTTAAAAAAATGAAGTTTTAGAAATTGTTTTATTTTGTAAACTCGTTGAGAGGATCTGATTAAAGTATACTTATTATGAGCAAAGAATAGAATTTATGGAGTAAACAAATTTTATTTTAGTAAGATTTTAGTTAAGATTATTTTTCATTGCATTTTTTTTTAAAAAATACATTAATCAACTCAACCAGTGAACTGGGTAATAATAAATGCTTTTAATAATGCAACTGGTTGGAGATTGCGTATCACGAAATTGTGCCTTGAATAAATGACATATTCTTGGAAAAAAACTGATTCCTGTGGGATAATTGTGAAAACGCACAATTAAAGAAAGATTTTTATCGTCAAGTTTAAAATGTATGCTTGATAGAACAATTATGCTGTTATTGTTTTTAAATCGTTTATTGTAAAATTACTGCAATCGTTGTTTTTGCTTTATACGTTTATCATTAAAGATATTTTCTATTTTAACTGTGTCATTGTCAAACTATTTCCTGCATGAAAATGCAAAATGTTGCTGTTTAACCCAAGCTTAATAAGATGTTACATAAAATTGAATACGATTTCTTTGAAACCTTTACATCACTGTTAAAAATTATATTGTATCTGAATTTTCTGATGGATTTAGAAATGCACAATGTACATTATTTGTTACTTGCATTTGCCTAAAACAAATCTAAAATTACAAACTGCTAGTAAAAGTACGTTGGTAAATTATAAAACAAATTGTCAACTTGCCAATTGTTCATTCGCTGTCTGATTCGATCACAAACGTTTTCCTGACTTTTTTCTTTTGACTTTGGTTTTCTCCAGTATCTTCCTCAGAACCATCACTGTCATCGTTAATTAGAGCATTTGCTTTTCTCTTATTGATTTTCCCAATGTTTTCTTCAGGTCCGTCTGTGAGCAATTCACTTCCATGCTCCAAAGGGTTATCCATAGTATTTTCGGTCCCTACATCGATTGATACGTATGCTGATGGTGCTTCCTCTTGGGGCAGGTCATCCTCACTGTGAAAAATATTACGATAATTAATATACAAAAAAAAAAAATACACAAAAATAAAATTGTTCTGGACTAACCTATCGCTTTGTATTATAATTTTTTTCCTTTTTTGTGTTTTTGTTTGAGACTTGGACGGTTTTGTTTTTGCAATAGCATATGGTGTTGAACTTGCATTTGGAAGTTCTTCTGTAATGTCCTCGTTTACTGCTGTTGAATTCTGGGAAGATGGTCTCTCACCAACAGTACTTGTTAGATTGTTTTCATCCCTAAAAAGTTAATGTAAATTGCACAAAGTTTGTAAAACCCATCGCTAAAATTCGTGCGGACAATGTACCTTATCCCATCTTCATCTCCGCTTTTGTTGTCTTGCGGCACAGGGTCTAACTTCCCCTGTAAAGCATCTTCGAGAAGCTGTGCTCTTTCGTGGCATAGTTTGGGAGTTAATGATGCTGGATACCGCCAATATATTTCCTAATAATATGTACATATAAATATGGAGTCCAAATTGACGATCCCATGGTGGCATTACTTTTTTTTGCACTCAGTATGCCATTTAAGATAGTTTTCTGCATACATTTCTTGGCTTTTTCAAGTTTCAAAAAGAAAATATTCCAGTAAATCACAGAGAATTTCAAAAATCGAAACCATCTCAATCACATTTAAATCCCATTCCATAAACGTTCTAAAATACAAATGACAGGAAAAAATTACCTGTTCGTCCATGGGAGGAATCAAGCCCAAGCTCTTCAACAGTCTGGTAAAATGAGGATTATTCATAGCAATATGAGTTTCTTCAAGGATAGGTACAAGAGGTGCTGCTTCTGTATCTTCTAAATAAGTCAATAATGAGAAAATGTGATAAATGACAAGTGGTTGAAGCATAACATGGAGTGAACAGCATTAGTGGTGTCGCTTTTTTAATAGAAGCATTTACAGCACCTTCATTTGCACGATCATCTCCAATATCTTTCAAGTCATCTTTCACCCAGCTAATTGGGCCTTTGAGATCTAAAGAATAAAAATGAAATGAGATGCTGGAAAAAAAAGATGAATCTCGGGACCCATATTTAAGACTTAATTAAAATATTGATTAAAACAGTCGATAGAAAAATTGAATAGTTTCATATATTAATACCATCCATCTGAACAGTGCTTCTCAATATCTCAACGAGGTTCTCATTGTCGTTTACATCTTCGTCTTCACTCGACGAAGAGCTCTCGTCGCTGGAATTGTAAGTGTGCTTCGCGCGTCTATTTTGAGAATCATTCCTGGGAATGCTACTAGGCCCTGAAATATGCCAAGTCTAGATTACTTTCATAATAAAAGTCAGTGTTTGCCAAGAATAATGCAAATTTATGAAGTCTATACAACGCACCTTGTTTTGGGGATGAGGGGGATGAGGGGGATGAGGAAGATGAACTATCGGAATGGTTTCTCACTCTCGGTTTTCCATGTCCGCCATCGCTTTTGTCCGATCTTCGCTTCGATTTTTTTCTTAACTCTTTCTTATCGGCAACAATCCCCAATTCGAGCATTTTTTGCACAACACGTTTCTTTGGCCGTTTCACGGTTAAGTTGTCCAAAATACGCCCAAGGACATCTACATTAATTAGTGACGTAAGATAAAGATTAAAATACGCATCTTAGGAAACCAAAACAGGTTTTGCTGTTATAGTTATTTTATTCACCATCTGCATCATTGAACTGCTCAAAGAGATTTCTTAGTTCCTCTATTTCTTCATCTGTAAACTCTTTTGGTATCTTAAATTCCGCTCTAATGTATTATAATAAAATAATGTAATCAATCTGCTACATTGCATCTTCTACCACGAAATATTTGCATTTTAAAGATATTAAGCATGGTACCTTTTGCTACCACTGCGTTTCAGGCTTTTAGCATTCACAACGAGATTTTGTCGTTTGAGTTGTCTTATGATTTGCATCCTTGTTCTGCTGCGATCAGAGAAATCTTCCAAGATCAAGTCAACAACATCTTGGTCTGCAAAATAGAAGGTTGGGGTTAGAATAAGCTCTGAATATTTAAACTGCAAAACAGATCAAGGGGGTCATTTTAGCAACTAAGCAGAAATACATGTTATATTTAGTCAACATAAAATCAAATTATATGTAGTGTTTTCCCTCATGTTCATCCTCTAACCCACTGTAGAAAATTTGGTTTTCTTCAACAAATTCAACTATTACTTATGACTATCTTACCTGGCTCTAGCTTACTACTGAACTCATTATACAATGTCTTCAACTCTTCTTCTTGTTCTTCCGTCCAGACATGTTGTGCACCTTTTTTAGCACTACAACAATTAAATGTTACTTTTTACTTAAAACATATTAAAACAAACAAGCAACAATATGAAATTGAAGCAACTGTTCCCTTCGAATTTAGTACTCAACTGGTCTTTGTACGCGCCATATCCTTCTTCAATCTCATAAGCATCCCTCGAACTTTTCCAGAACAAAAGTTCAACAAGTATTTTGTCGTTACGTTTAGCCACCTCAAAGAACTTCACCAGAATGAATTTTATGAACTTTACTACTTCCTAAAAAGAGAACTGAATTTAGAGCAACTCCAACTGTTGTCAAATTTAAATACAATGCTTAGGTTGAAAAGCAATCACATCTTTGAAGAAATTTTTTAAAAGCATTCGACAATTTCAGTAGATTCGAAAATGGACAGAAAGACATACATGTACATGACTTGAATATAAAGCTTGGGCTAAGAAAATCATTTTGTATGACTGCAGCATGCATTAAAACGTTCCACATCTGAATTATTTTTAATTGGATTGTTAGCATTTGAAATTGTGTTGCCTGCTAAAGCAACAAATAGCATTGAATTCATGAAAGTGATAGTTATAATTGTATCTATAATAGATGGGAACAAATGTCAACCTGTCCATTGCGTCTTTGCAAAAGATCCAATATCCAGAAACTCAATTTAAATGTCCATTAGACGACTAACTCGAATACGAGAGTTGAATAACGTAAAAAGGACAGCTCCGAGTCTCTCGTAAAGTGGTATCCAAACCGAGAGATGAATTTTGAATGAAAACTGGCTGAACGATAGCCCTAACTTCATTACAAACCATTCCAATGCACAACCCCTCGGAGGAATTGAACACGATGAAAGCACTTTTAGGTCGAAAACTCGCTGTTCTGGATATACGAGTGGATGTGGAAATACCAAACAAAAAATATGCCACAGTTTTACCCTAAAGGTACGTTTGCAAAAAAAAAAAAAAAAAAAAAAAAATGGTTTTTAAATTTACCTTTAGCGACTGGGCCGACTGGAGCTTTGGATCTCCCAAAATCCTTTGAAAGTCACGAAATATTGAAGCTTGGAATATCAACGCGGGCATTTTGCAGTCCCAGGCAAAACGGTGAAACATTTTGACGATACAGTGATTGGTGAATGTCGAATTGGTTTCGTACTGATGTAAAAGTAATGCATATGCATTGATAACTTTTGCTGTTGCAAATCTACAAGAAAAAAAAAAAAAAAAGATTAATTGCATGGTTATTTATTTGAATTGCTCAAAAAGTTGAAAGGCTAAAAAGAACAGCACGCAACAGTTATTCGTACAAACAAATTTCATCTTTATGACACTATGAAATGAGATATCGTTGCACATTTGAGCAATGATAGTAATTATAGTTTCCAAATATGAATTTATTGATCTAAATGATTACATTAACAATAAGCAAGTTATGTAATGTTGGATTTAACCCTTTAAAATTGATACCTAAAGCGCCTAATGGACGGTCCCGTCCATTCATTTTCTAACATAGTTGTTCACTTGAGTCTAGGTAATACCATTTAATTTATTCATTTCTCTTTGTTCAAGCAACCTTGCTTGGATCTGCGAGATATACACGGTTCGTAACCAATTTCGACTTCATGCAGCAGTAAACATTTAAATAAAAAGATGCAAAGCCCCTTGAGCGCGTTAATTAAAGCTTGGGCCCAATTGACATTATGCCAATATTCCCATGATTCATTGGCTGCTGAAAG
The DNA here is from genome assembly GCA_033995625.1 of Ophyiulus pilosus. Taxonomy (NCBI): domain Eukaryota; kingdom Metazoa; phylum Arthropoda; class Diplopoda; order Julida; family Julidae; genus Ophyiulus; species Ophyiulus pilosus. Next base: position 131,328 of record JAUJYV010000014.1, on the reverse strand, counting down.
CAATCGGAGCAAAGCCGAGATTAATCAACCGAAGCAACGATGAAAACCCTAGGGGAATAGCAGAAGTAATGACAACGAGGAGCCTAAAACTGCCAAAACACATCCAATCTGGGTTAAAATAAACAACGCTGGGGTTTAAAAGTGATTCCAACTCCAAGAGTCAATATTATTAGTATTGCCGAGTGGTGAACACACACACACCTTGTGGGTACATGTATCGTTCTGAACGACAATGACGTCATGTCGGTGTAGATTGTGCACGGTAAGGCCTATGGAGGAAATTTAAAAAATTTCAAGCCGAATCAGCAAAATATAAAAGGGAATTTGTGCTTTTGCATTAATTAATGCAATTTCACCTGGGCCAATTCTCGGCTCTGCTGGGCTTTTGCATAATATTGGCGATCCTAATTAATTGGACTCAAATTTTGGACCCACACCCCGCAAAACGTGATGACATGTATACGGCTTTAGTACACGGTGTTAGTTCTTGTGGAAAAGTTCCACATGTGGACAAAAATACGAATATATACGTAGTATCCGTATAAAACTTCATATAAAGCGGTCCAAGATGGCTGCCTAAAATCAGTCTGGAGCAACGGGATTCAGGGGTTCAAGAGCTATAGTTGCTTATACATATCTTCTTCATAACAAGTTTTGAGCACTTTTTTTTAGAAATCACAGATCGCATCACTTCAGTATATCCAATTAAGTTTCATAACATTTCTGAAGAATTCTAGTTTGTCGTATATTCGGAAAATTCAACGAGAACAAATATTTTTTCCTCATTTTCAGCACTACATGTAAGTAATAAAAACAAGAAAATAAACCTTATTCCCAAATGCACTGTAGGTAAAAACTCGTCGAGATTCTGCTGCAATGATTATCCAGATTACGCGGACAAAGCATCTGGAAAGGAATGATATTACTTTGGAAATTTGAACCTCATAGGAATTTGCGACAACAAAATTTGAAAAAAGGTTAATTGAAAAAACTTGCACACATAGCCTATTTCTTTTAAATAATAAAAAAAAATGTCTTGCCATCATCCAGGTACACGATAATCTCAAAAGGCAATGTGACAAGCAGTAATATTTTCATTAAAAAGTACGAAGAAACCCCTTAAGGATTTTTCCATCGCGTCGATGCAATTATTACGGGTTGCTGAATAAAATGTGTCGCAAAATAAGTTAGGATATCTATGATGTCAAATCGTAAAAATCCATTTGCCTCGAGTGCTTAATTTACAACCGAAGAAAATAATAAGAGGTTGGCACGACGTTTTTTTGTCATCGATTCGATTTAATAAAGCTCCTCGATTTCATAGTGTGTTATTCAACCCGCACTTAGAAGCACTCGTGTCACGGATTGGTAATGAAGTTTGTTCGTTTCTTCACATGCAATATGCACCCATTTTTAATTCAAATTCAGACTTCGAAGTAATCTTTTTCAGAAAATGTAAACTGTCTCCAAGATATACTGCAGTTCGAATATCACAGAATTAAACTGGTGAAGTGCTTAAAAATTCATTTTAACCAACATGCAGAAAAATGTCTTCATATTGCATTTCATCCAGTTTCTAAAATGTTGGTTTAATTTACTCACTAATTGTTTATACGTGATTGATAAATAGGGGATCACGAGGCAACTATTTACAGAAATATATTTTCTAATACTACAGTTTAAACAATTCAATACAAGTGTGAATACAAGAATGAATAAAGGTTTTGAGATTGTGTATATGGATTTCGTCCTATGTATAAATTCAACGAATGATTCATATCTTATCTTCTGTTATATTCCATTAATTAGTTGAAATATATGAAGCTTAACAACCGTTTAAAGTTTTAAAGGGTTATAATTGTGTCTTTTAATGTGGTTACTTGTGAGCCAATAAATGGTTTAAGTTTTTCTTCCCCTAGCACTATTTCATCCAAATAGGTCCTGGTTTTTGCATTCTTTTGGGAATTTTGTTAACGAGAACTGTCTATTATGTATGTCAAAACAAAAAATTATTTTAATTTTTCATAGTCTATAAAATGAAATAGGTGGAGCTACAGTTTCCATGTGCAGTCTCATATTTGCTGTCTCATCGACTAATATAACAACAGCTTTTAAAACTTATTACCTTTACCACAGATGCGTTAAAATGATTACCATCATTATTATTCACATCAGTTTACGACAACACTACGTGAACTATACAATATACCTGACTAACACCATGTACATACGTGCTTTTTGGATGATAAAATCAATACTTGCACAATTTGCTTTGTCTTAAACAAGTCTGTCCATGCACGATTCAACTCCAACGTTCCTCCAAATATTGTAAAGGCAACCATTAATTAAAAAAACACCACCTCCATGGACTTTGGCACATTATTCGAATGTAGAATGTGTTGCAAGAAGGAGAAAAGAAGTCTGAAGTGAGAGAAAACAGGCAGTATAGATTTTAATTAAATTCATTATGAAGATCAAGCAACCAACAATGTTCGGTTAATTTGCATATTCCCTCAACAGCAATGCATTGTCAGAAGATAATTTGAAGATCGACATGATTAAATGAGAAGTGAAAAGAACGGCTGCTTTGAACACCGTATACTTTATATACCAAAAAAAAGAAGAAAAAAGAAACATAATTATCCAATATTCAAAACTAAGCCATTTATTTACCCTCATGAGCTTCATAAGATGAACCAAAAATATCAAGTTATTAAAGATGGCTACCGATCCAAGCTAGCACAGTCTTTAAACAAAGACTATGGTGTTCTACAAAGTACACAGGAATTTACATACACAGTACCAAAAACAATGTAGAATACCTCTCTTCCTATCTATTCAAAAATTAACAAAAATATAAACCGCTAACCCTAATCCTAATTGCTATAGGTGGGCTGAGTCCTACATGCATATTAGTTTAGGAACAATGTAGATTATATTTCTACATATTTTGCACATGTATCGGAACAATAAAACTTTGTTATCCAATTTTAACAACACGAATATTTCTAGAACCAGTAAAATTATACTGGTCTACAGAATGGAGTTTCCAACTGTTAACAGCCGATTTGATAGTCATTTGAGCAAGCAAATGAGATAAACAAACATAGCAGGCTAGACCTAGACTAGTTTCATTAGCGCTAATTAGAAATGATAATTGGAAGTGAAACATAATTATCCAACATTCAAAAACTAAGCCATTCATTTAATCTCCTGATGAACCAAAAATATGAGATTATTAAAGATGGCCGCCGATCTAAACTAACATCCTTTAAAGAAGACCTATGAAGTTCTATAAAAGACACGTACCAAAGTATCAAATACAATTTAGAATATCTAACCTCCTATTTATTAAAAATTACCAAAATTCCAAATCCAAACAATCTCCATTGATATTTGGGGATATAGAATAAAGTTTACAAATGTTAACAACCGATTATAGTAGTCATTCGAACAAGCCAATGAGATAAGTAAACACATAGTATGTGGGCTAGATCTAGCTGGGCGTTACATTAGCGCTAATGGGAAATGATAATTGGAAGTGACCACTACAAACAAGCTCGACGTGGGCATGTGAATTTGCTTAAGAAACCCCCAATGGAAAACAGAGTCTCTGACAAAACCTTAACGCTGGTAATCTCAAGTTTGGAGGCAAAATCATTTCCCTTCGTGAAATCGCCCTTCACTTTTCTCTGCTGTTAAGAAAAATGAATTGGAAATGACGCCATCGTATACATACATGTACGTGTATAAGCCAAAAATGCAAATGCGAAAGAAAACACTAGAGAAGGGTGAGCAAATACGACGTTTAATGGAAATAGTTTGCTCCATCAGTGCTTTTTCAATTGAGGGGAAAGTGTCGCCGCCAGCTTAGCTTTCCACCGACGACAGATTCCTGTATTTACTTATGGCACAATTTCAATCTGTGGACCTATCAACCTCATTCAATCTCTATTTTCCTTCATCGTGATTCTGGCAGAATGCAGATCAGAAGCCTCCGAGTTGCGCTCATGGCTAGTCGAACATGTCACATCCAAGCCGTGTTGATTTAAAACCAAAGCTGGACCTGCTCTTTGGCAACTCTTATATATGGAGAAATTCGTCTTCTTCTATTTTAATTGCACACTCTACAAAACTGTCGCTAATCGAAAACCGTATAAGTGCAAATGCAATCTGCAAAGCTTATAATGTGTTTTCAGGGGCGAATAAGAGGTTTTTTTGTTTTAATATATTTTAATCTTGTTTTTTTCATGGTATTTTAGTGTTAGCTAACTTTTCCATAGTGAATGCTAAGCTGTTTGATCCTTAGAATGTGTTTTAACGATTTTGCAACGCAGACAGAGGTCGTTTTACTTTACAGGAAGTGTCTACAGTGATAATAAAAAATTGAGTATATTCCAATGTATGCAAGCCTTGGATTCGCATTTTATATTTAAAAAAAACACCTTTTACTTATGTAAAAACTGCAATACGCAACTATTTAAAGTTTGTATTAAATACAAAATAATTCTGCTAATGAGCTTAAACTACAGATTAACGCTTGTTGAGGATAAATTCCAAACATTTACAAATCCGATCCTCTTTTAAACAGTAACTTAAAACTAAAATGCAAAACTAATTGTTCCAATTAGCCATCCAATTAGTTCATAATTTCAATCAATACGTGGTGTTTAAAAGTATATATTTTAGGCATTTAGTCTCGGATTTCAAAATAAATAACTCACTGTTATTTATAATGTAAAACAACATTATCTTTTACGATGGAAATTATTTTCAGTGCATAATTAGTATCAATTATGAGATACAAAATATATTAAATTAGTATTTACATATCAGATAGATCAATACGAATATACTTGAATTTCAAGTATGAAAGAATTAACAAGGCTTGCACAAATTAAAATATGAGAACGTGTATCGAATACTAATAACTCAATTTCGTGTTCTGACAATTTATAAAAATAAAAGCATACTGTTTTTTTAGGATATATAGCGATGGCGAAGACAGCCCCATATACAGTAAGTGCATGTACTATATAGTGATAGATGCGTAACCTTAAGCATCGCATACACCATTACATCCGTTTATATTTTTATTCAAAGTTGCTGATCATGATAAGGTTAATCGTATCCCAGTCAGAAACTTGAACGACGGGAAAGGTCCATGCATAAATCATAAAGAATGCTTTCAGGATGCTATATATAGGTTTTTGGGTAAAAGGTTTTAATGCAATCCGGATTGGAAAAGGAAATTTCAACAACACGGTACACAAAGAAATTTTCCAGGGGCAAAAATTGATTTTGTCGGTTCAATCATCGAAATCCTATTTCATGTAAATATATTCAATCTCTTGAAAGAATATTGGCACTGTTGGAGTATTTTCCCCATAGTCAAAAAAGATGGGTTAACAATGGAAAACAAGCAAAGCGTCACGTTGTGAGGCGCGAAATCCATTTAAGAATGGAAAAAAACCCATAAGAAACAAAATGAAATGCCATAAAGAAAAATTCAGGAAGACATACATTATAGAAACATCTCCGAAAGTAATTCGTGCTAGCTAGATTTCAAAATATAGGTTCAATGTCATATTCCGGGCTTCTGAGAACAACTGAATGTGCATACAGATGTGCTTAACCAAGGATGAATATATATTGCAGAATCTCGCTGCTTCATAACCTAATCTGAGAACTTTCGTGGAATATGGGCTAGGATTTTTTTTTTAAAAACCTCCATCCATTTTCGTTGAAAACTAATCTTTTTAGCCTTCGAGGGAAATTGTTTGACTTAACAAGTTCACAGAATTTGAGTTTAAAAGCAAAATATGAAATATGAGAGGAATATTTCCTACTGCATATTGTAAACATGCAAATACATCACCGTCTGTTGCTGACAGCGAATTAGCAAATTGTGAAAGCGTTACCATAAATAGTGACATAAATGAAAACAAACATGCTCAATCCATTGTATGGATCAGTTTACTTTGAGTAATGAGGCGAATTAAATTACGAGTAAATATATGCGCATAAATTACAAGTTGACGAATGAAAAATTCTTGTTCACAATCTTGTAATATGACAGAATGCAACAGGAGAGCAATGCTTTTCTTCTTCTTTTATGTCAGAAACTAACATTGTTCTCCACTAGCAGTATACTATTAATCCAAACAAGAATATTCTATTCTGATGTGTAAAAAGTTGCAATGTTTTCAAAATGAGCATAAAAATCTCAAAATTTTAAGCCTTGTTTTGATTATAGCATAGCGAGGGAAAAAAACGTCCTTTACTGACGTTCATGCATAGCAAATGGTAAAAAAACAACATGAATGCTGTAAATTTTGAACAGTGTTTTACTTTATGTTAAATCCCTAATGAATATCTTACATGATAAAATATAGATAAGCCACACACAAAAAAAATTTGAAACAATGATTTGCGGATGCATTACACGGATACAAACGAAAGGATAACATGAATGGCATTCAAAGAAGAAAGAGAAAAGCCATTGCACTTGTCTATTACGCTAGCTATAAATGTTCTACATGAGCAACATCACATGAAAAATTAATGAAATCATTGCACGCCCAACAAACAATTAATTAGTTGCTTACAATTCATGCACGAACATCAGAAGTAATTGCCAGCCATCTTCTGCACAAACTACAATTGAAACAGTGTCATTCTTTATTAAGTTGGTTTTTTTGAATACCCTAATGCATGTGTCTAATTACTGCAACATTTAATTTTAAAAGCATACTTGGCATTACAATTTTTAAATGCAATTGATTCACCAACGTATCAGCTCGTAAACGAGTATAGCTAACAAATGCATATGTAACATATAGTGTAACCATAGAAAAAGTTGACAAATACTTATTTTAAAATTAGTGTTTAGATAAATAGACGAATCTTCGAGATATATACAGAGAATATACAGTATTTGTTTAAGCTAGACTGAATGATAAATTGCAAATATTAATTATGTAAAATACAAGCCAAGCACTATAAAACATTTTACTCTTAATTTACCTAGCCAATTCCATTTTGGTTGCTCCACTTTTAGAATTGTTCTATACATTTGGATAAACATTCAAAACGGTTTCCAATTTATGTTTTCCAGTTTAATACTCGAAACATTTACCCTAACATTCCCTTAAACAATTGGCCAAAATCCTAGCATGTGGATCTTGCATTTTCAGCATCAAACTTCAACAGCATGCCTAACATCAGTGTTGCATTTAAAATGATCTGATGTTTATATAAGCTAATTTGTCTGGAATTATTGGATAGAAACGAAAACAAATTCTATCAAATTATTAGCAACCTGCTGCAAGGTATCTTTCATGACGTCATTGGGTGCATTTAGAAATAAATTGTACCCAGCATCTTCAGGATTCGAGAATATTTCCCCCATTCCTTTTATATTACTACTTCCTTTTATAAATCCAGAATGTCTTTTTTTTTCCAGTGACATGAATAAATATTCGGATACATCAGCTACAATTAGTACGATAAAAGTCCCACAACAATATCATGCATTATGTATACAAGGCACTGGATGCATATTTTTTTATACTGGAGTATCGCGAAAATTGTAGCTTTTAAAAAAGGGCTTTAATATGAAGGGAAGACGCCGTAATCTATACTCAAAAATCTCGTTGACTGTGTTCTTCTCATCCATTAGCAAAATGACGTGTCATATAGAAGCGACTGCTGTTACGCATATGTATGAGGATGACACAAATGAGAGTAGCAATTCAAAACACACGTAAAAAAAATGCACCAAAGTAAGGATAAGGAATGGCGGTTGTGTGTAGGAGTGAACAGGCTTTGGAAACCTTGATATACAGAATGAAGAAGATGGCTTTAAAGCCTAGTCAAATTTATCATCGTATCAAAACTCAGGAAAATGATGATGAAACTATGAAACAGGTGCACTCTCAGTTATAGATGATGAGACTGGCGATGAAAGAATCTTGTATGAAACTCCCCTAATTCTTTCTTTATTTTTTTGCAAAAAAAATCTCATCCTGTTATACGCCGTGTACAGTTTTAAACCAAGAAACCTGCAGCCCTGATGCTGCGAAGATTACTCTATAAATCAAAAGAAAAGTAAACAGATGTCGCGAAACATTAATATTTCAGCGATTAGATTTTATATATGAAAGACGGCCTAAAAATTGATCTCTAGATTACTTCTGAGGAAGAGCTGATATTGTCAAGGGTTTCCAAGCAGTGCAGGATTTTCGTATTAACTTTTCTAAGAATAATGGACTTACCAATGAGCCTGTTACTAAATTTATGATTATTTGGAAAACTCGTATTTCTCTATAAATAGGTGTTTTAAAATACATGTAACAGAGGACAAAGTCATATTTTACTTGGTACAGATTGGAGATTGGTCCAAGACGTCAAACTAAATGCCCACTTGTTTCCATATTACCACAGGTTGTCATTTCCTTGGTTTTTAGCCTTATAAAAATGATAAGATGGTTTTAACCTTATAAAAATCCCCCAAAAAACCTGTATACTGCCCACATTGAAATCGACAGTCTTGTGTAGATATACACCAATCTACAGTTACCATTAAAAATCATTACCACAGACATGAATTGCTCGAACTTCAAATTCATAAAATGGAAGCTGAATGTGTGAATATAATTTGAATATATTATTTGATTGCAATCTGCACCAGTTCTGAACATGCAGAGCAGGCAATTTACAGTCATCATTAAAAATCATTACAACAGAACAAAATTGTTCCAACATCAAATTCATAAAATGGAAGTTGAATTGCACAGTTGATCGAAAAAAATGTCAACTACAACAAAGCCATTCAACAGTCGTGATGCAGTTCTTTGCAAAACTTTGGAGATTGCAGCTAAAGTCATCCTAAAACTTGTTGACATATTATAACGATTCATCATTGCTTTAGATTTCATTCATCGTGCTTACAGTATTTCAATATACTCCATGTTTTGTAGATTAATCAAAAACAATAAACCGTGGAAATGATAAAACAGAACAGTTTAACCTGAACTGGAATAACTTTACTAAAGTGAAATTCCTTGATAAAAAACAAGTATTCTTTACCCGAACGAATCCTTTCCTTCTCAATTAATGGAAAGGCAATTTTTTCCCTCTCAATCACTATCCTATCCCTAAATTAACATCAATAACCTTCGTAATGGTTCAATTTTGAAATAGTTTGCCAAGGGCCAATGCAGTCTCATTTCCTTTTGTAGACGTTTTTCCTCCATTTTAATTTTGAGAGTGTCTGGGGCTAGATCTGCATTTGCACGTTGTGAGGAGGATGTTTACCCCGAAATCATCCCGTCGTAAAATCAAATGGATTCCCGTATCTACCTCGCGATATGCCCCGTCCTCCCCTCAACGTCATCTGAAATGAAATCAGAAAATTTACCATCGTGTAGGTCTGTGGAAAAGTGCGCATGCGCCGCATGAATCTTGAGGGAAATCGACCGAAATTTTACGGGTTTCATCCGTACGAAATGCCACATCAGCGAGGCCATTTGCGACAGTTTTAATTAACGACGAGAGGAATGCTACTGCTCCTGTACGTCAGCGTTATTGCTAATGGAAATATCCAAGATATTGTCCCCGCAAACTGGATATGGAATTTCATATCGAGAACGACCTAAAATACCCCGCGGAACAAGTAATCTATTGGGGTAGTTAATCCGAGCTTGTTGGGTATATACAATTTCCCGTCTGTATATGGTTCAAAACCTCTTAAATTCGACAACATGTTCTTGCTATTTAACGAGGATATTATTTACTTGCCGGTTTCACAGAATATCCACACTGTAGAGATTTGAAGACTTGTTTTTGAAATTATTTTAACGGCACAACTTACATCCCGACATGTGAAAAATATTGACATTACTCAGGTACATTAAGTAAACCAAGAATTGAATAAAAATGTTACAATCAAAATTTTAAACTGTTTAAACCATAATTAAACATAGTGCATCATCATACAGATGTGTTGAATTTTGTATCTATCCATGTATAAAATAAGTCATATATGTCCATGCATGGCCCATTTATATTTATACACTAGATACATTTACCAAGGCGCGTTGTTTCGGACTCAAAACTTGTGAATGAAGACCCACATCACACATTCAATAAAATAAAACGACCATAAAACGCAGGCCATGCAAAAATGAGGTTTCAAATAAGATTTTCGCAAAATGTACATTTTTAGCAACGATAGGTTCTCTATTCAAAATATCTGCTTTATAGTTAGTTAGATGTTTTCCAATTCTGTCTTTTTTTTTACCAATTCTGCATTTATAGGGTATAAAAGCAATCAAGGAGGCCTATTTCCCCAGGTATCTAATGTCTTCTAAGGCCATCCTTCCATGTTCTTAGCGGGATTAGTTCGGCAGCTGAAATCATTTTCAGATAAAAATTTAAATTGAGACAATTTGGAGTCATCCATAGAGTGCTTTAGTAGCGAAGTAGTTGAATTTCAGATCGGATGATTTTCTTCGACTCATGCATCATGGCATCAGCGTGCGGATCATTTGCATCTGGCGTTATCAAGTGGCGATCGTAAATCTTATATGCAACATTACTTCCATAAGATTTTGATCGAACGAACGGAGGAAGAACGGATAAAAAAATTGGAGGGGGGATAAAAATTACGTATTTCTCTCCTTTTCTTTTCTACACTTTATTTTTTATCTCCCATTTTCATCATCCATTCGGGTCTTCCGGGGAGTCATTCCCTCCTATACGTTATCAGTATCCATTCCAACATTTGATATTAGATATCGGAATTAATTCCCTTCCAAATGCCTGGGTCAATAAAACGATGAGATTTAAGAAAAAAAATGTATATATATATATATCACGGTAGAGAAAACGAAACAACATCAACTTGCACTCAAGTAAATTTTCACTTATAAGCAGGCTGTAGCCTGCGTTTGGCAATACATCAGCAGTTACCGATCAATAAATGGCCACATGGGGACAATATAAAGAATTGCTCTAGTCGCACTCTTTTTTTTTAGATTTCATTTTAGCATTCTTTTATATTTTCTTATCGCTTTAAAACAGTTTGTTTTCAGAAGACATTCAACCGCATTGCCACACCAAAACCCAACGCATTGAAAGAGTTTACTTTTTTAAGGATAAGTTGACGTCATCGTCTTTCCCATGCGGCAAAAAGCTGCATCAGAAGTTAATTAAGTTACTAACAACGCTTCGTTTCATCGGAGACATGAAATTCATTTATAAAGAAATTTCTAATTACGTGGAGGTTATTTATTGTACGGCGAAACCTATGGGCTTACGTGCTTTATAGGGTTTTTTTAAGAGAAATAAAAAAACCACGTCTTGCTACTTTTGAATATGAAACTAAAGGTAGTGTATCCATAGGGTATTGAGAAATCTTTGGTAAATATAGAACCTATCACTAGGGAAAAAAGTACAAATAGAAGAAGAAGAAAAAAAACTCATCACAATACTAATCCTAATTTTTATACGAGTTTCAAAACAGGGTATCTTGGCTGTAATCAAATGCTCATAAATGTTGAGAAGCTTAGTACACGAACAAAAAATCATTTCAATAAATTAAGCTAAAGCATACGGTATTTACGAGAATAGATGTCGTGCACAAAAGCAACAATAGAAAATTGCTCAGTATGACAACTGAAAACGAAGAAGAATTTCCCTTCTTTAGAAACACATCAGATACAAAAGAAGAAAACTTTAGTTATTTTTTTTTCATACTTATACCTAAGTCATATTGTATGGCCGTGTTGCATATGCCACGATTAGGAAAAAAAGTTCTTAAAAATACTTGAAAAAAAAAACAGAGATAAGAATGTCGCGGTTTTCTGATCCAATGAAATCAAAGAACTAGAAATTGAGTTCATAACCCATACTTAAAGCCTACTAAGCTTTAGTATACAAGCATGCCCGAAGCTAGCACATTTTAAATACATTTGCAAATGAATATTTTGACTATGAAGCACCTCAGCACCCTAAATGCATACTAAAGCCATAATCACCATTACTCTCCGTGTTAAAATTACATCTACACCCTCCTCAAGTCAATGATGAGAGATGATGTTTGTATTTCTCCAAAGGCTTAGCAACAAACGAGTGAACTTTATTAATTTTGTCGTTCACGTGTCATTAAACTAGAAATTTAAACCCTATACGCATTACAAGACGAAGAAACATCGATCACGGCTTCAACAGCAAAGTACAATACTCTTAACCGAGTGCAATGCAACGAATAAAAAAACACATCCTTTTTTCTTTTTGTAAAAAATACGAGCAAATGCCAACAGAAGCCACTGCAATTAAATGAGTTAATACATCCGTCGATAACGACCTCCAATTTCAGAATTTCCCTAGAGCTTCACCCTACAAGCACGATCAGTAGGATAAGTAGGATACAGGCCAACGTTTCGATTTATTTCAAACTGCCGTTTTCTAGCAACCATTTGCCGAGAAAACCCCACCATCCGTCAAGTCAAACTTGAAAACGTTGACTCTTTCGCAGAATTCAGCTCACTTCAGTACACAGCGCCTTAATTTCAAAGACACTATTTGGATAAATTAGGCTAAAAATTCGAGTGGAGGATATACAATGATAATAAAATACTGAGGCGAAGGCATATTTATGAACACCATAGCCCATAAACTTAGTGTCGAGTCAATGTCTGTGGCATTGCAAAAACACTCCATACTCTTTTTTTTAAAACAAAATCATGAATCTATGGCAAAGACGAAACCCCTATATAGGAATTATGTCTTTTTAAGAGACGACATCAGAGATTCGTACACATAAATTAATCAAAATTCACATGTATACGAGAGTTTATTGTCTTTATGGTCGCTGTAAAGTGCATCCTCTACTGACAAGAATTCACAAAGTGGTCAAATGTTTTCAAAAGATTGTGCCATAAAACATATATTACCGTTTTGGAAACTCGTTTGTTGGAAGAAAAAAAAACTTCTTCAATGCAAATTACTTTTTCCACGTTTATGTTGAAAAAGGAGGTTTCCCTTAATTTTTAAATAAATTAAAAGTTAATAATAAAAAATAATTTAAAAATTAAGATGGCCACTTGGTGTTATTCCAAGTATGTTACGCTCAGTTTAAAATCAACTTTATAACACGTTGCTTATTTTATTTAAAACAATTAAATTTGGAGGAAATTAAGAAAATGAAACGTTAGTGGTCTTCTGAATTATTTCAAATATATTTCTTAATTTTATAACATGGCGGGTATAATGTATCACTGCAAGCATGTACGCATTACTGGTTTGCCAACGTTTGAGGGGGATTTTCATAAAAAGCATATCGTATTCCGGATAATGAGACTTGGCGCTTCTTAGGATGAAATTAGCTATAGCCGAATAATATACTATAGCCATTTAAGCTACCGTTAATAGGTCTGGCTGCATAATAAGACCACACTTCACCCGAAACGCACTTTTCTGACAGAACAAGGGCACCAAAGCCATTCCTTGCCACGAAATGGGCTAACACATCCTGTCAACTGTGGTCAAACCGACATTTTCCAACAATTCAGAAGACCTCATAATTAAAATGGTGAGGTTTTGACATAAATATTTAAAACGTGAAAAGTGTCACGAACACGCAACATTCCACTCGCCCACAATTTCTGCGTTTGACGTTTGATCGCCGTTCCAACCTACGACTATAATATTTTGGTGGCAATCCCTCTTCCTTGAATTTCTAGGCAATGGCAGCGCCAAACGCGCTGACACATCGAGTTATTTGTAGCCATTTTTATAACATGTTCGGGTCATTTTTTTCCGTTAAGTTTTTTTATTGTATAACTGGATGGGCAAATTGAATTTTCCTTTTCGTTTGTCACTTTAGCGCCATAACAATTCATTGGGTGACAGCATGCTGACATTCCCTCGCCGGCTCGTAAATTTGTTTCTAAAAGGCCGGGTTCCGGGTTCCACCTTTTCTGGGTTGCTGAGACCCCAGGCATTTCACACGCCACAGATATGGATCCATGATTCGGCGTTTAGAAGCTTATCATATTTTCCAGGTTTTTCACTGGTCGAAGCAAGAAGTTTGGCTAACGCCAACTTTGCTTGGACTTGTATTATGGGCAATGACAAACGACGTTGTTATTGAAACCACGCTGTCAATAACGTACAGCTCTACAAGGAAACGTGTTCGTTGCACTTAAATGCCAGGAAACTTTGAACTTAAATATTATAGCGAGACAAGGTGTCGCTTCAAATCGCATTAGAGCGAAACGTGCACCAATCTTTCTTGAAGGCAAGGTCAAAGTTTAGGAGGCGTTTCGAGTGAAAGGCTCTTGGCTGGAAAACGCATATTAAATAGGCAGTGTCACATTGATGTTACACTACTGTGACAGAACTGTCACTACTGGTCCAATTATACGTTTACATCTGGAGTCATCAATTTGCCATTATGGATCGAACATGGGCAGTACGCCTCTGCATTTCAAAGTAGATCACTTGTTCAATGTACATATACATAGTACAAACTTACCCAAATTTATTTTGTAGACGTATTATTTTAAACTAATTGAACACTCAACATCGTTTCAGTTACACATAATCTAAATGTCTTGATCTAAACTTGGTATGCTCATGGAATTAACCTTGTGAATACAAATATCACCGATGTTACGAGTTAGGAGAAAAATCTTTAACCTTTATTAAAACGCTGTTTTAGGATATTCCGTATTTACTTGTGTAATGGCCCCATCCGTGCATTAGCCCCACCCAAATTTTAAAGATATTTTTTTTCGGAATTAACTCAACATTTAATAACGCTGCTCCACATGATGTTCGATACTGTTTGCCAGAATTGTCGGATTTCAATAAAGTTGTCAGTGTTCAATAAATTGTGAATTTGCGCACTGTAGAACATCACGAAACATATTTTAGGTAAAAGGTAATCTCGTTAAATCTATTGAAGTTGAAGTATTGTAATTTAAAGGTAGAAATTCTAACTTGCATATTAATTTATAAGTGGTATTCACGTATTAAATATTAAAGTGGAGAATTTTGTGCAGTACAAAAATTCGTAAAAAAGGTTGGGCCAATACGGTGCATATGATGAAACAGGAATCATATTGACTTGAATAACTCTAGAATCCTGTAAATTCCAACCTCAAAGACATTATAGTTCATTAAACCAAAAGGATTCATACACCCAGAATCCTTAAAGCTTCACTATTTTTGTGTCAGAAAATAGTATAAAGATAACATCCACATCTTTCTCCCCGACAAGTCATGACATAATCCGTTGAAACATTTTATTGAGTTCTACTCATCAAAAACAAGGAAACGATGGCTTACTTAAATCCATCACTATAGATATCAAAAGGAGATCCTTCAGATCTGGTACAGAAGCATTTAAGCAGATAACGGCATTGTTTCATGTTTGCAATCTTGGGCCTTCTTTCTCAAAAAGACTGTCTAAAATTGACTTTCAATTTTTTGATCAACCTGAACCTCACGTACTTAACGCTCTTAACATAACTCCCATCTCTATCAGTCAATATTTGCATAATTTTGTCGCCAAGATGCTAACAAACGGCGCCGAAACACAGCCCTTTTTTTCTGCATTAATCGAGTACAAAAGATTGAGAAAAATAGAGCACGCCAGATCCTCATTAACAAGTTGTTTGTCAGACTAATTACCAAATGCAAGCGCATAAAAAACACCCCAACATTCAAGGAACGCCAGGCAACGGTGAATATGGATTGATGTGAAAGAGAACAAAAAAATTGTTTTCAATGTAAGGATTAATTTAGGGTAGAAAATATAAAAAAATGAGAATCTGTCCGTTTAAATAGATGCCATGTAATTAAAGTTTACTAGTGTCCCTACTGAAATATTGCAGATTTGTCTGTACACTGAAGAATCTGCTCATGGCTTTAACGTATAACCATTCCAAACGAAGTTTATAATGGGCTATATATCACATTTCCTTCCCACGTTCGTGTACGTTACATTGCTACTTTAGCATTACATTTGATTGAAGGTGTTAGCCTCGTAAAAATTCAACGAAGTCAGTGAAGAAATGCATATGGAATACAAGGGCTTTGAACGATTTATACAAACAGCTAAGCTATTGTGAGACTAAGAATGACCAAAATGCCAAAGACACCATGAAAGTATTCTTATACTCTGCATAGTTCGGTATAAAAGAAGAAGCCGATATTGTAAACTTAATATACTATTCTTCAGTAAGTTCATAACGGTTAACTAACCAACAGCCAATTGGATCAATCTCTGTTGAATTGCATTGCAAAATAGTTTGCATTGCTATAACGAATTTGAACAATATTGCATTAGTGCGAGCCTATAAGCCATTAGAGAGTTTGAGCCAGCCAACGTTAACGAAACGATAACGTTGGCTGGCTCAAACTCTGTAATGAAATGTTCTCTCTCACCTTAACGTAAAGTTATCTAAAAATCAATACTTGTAGAGTTTTCATTTTACAATTGATAGTTGTATAGTATAATGTTAAAGTTTTATTAAAAAAAGAAAATAGTATGAGCTCTAGTTATAGCCAAGCTTACTAATATCAGTCATTTAACATAAAAAAAATATGACAAATGTGAAGGATCAATGTACAGAAAATATTATTTTACTTATAACAAGTCCCCAACGTAGTAGATGGATAAAGCTGCCTTTCTACAGCATAAAAATACGACAAGGAGCATTCACTGTTATATCCAATAAAGTCTGCCCCAGATCGCAAAAATCCCATTCATGGCGTAAGGCCTCGCGATGTCACCCCTGTGAAAAGCCTTTCATTGTACCCAAAATAAATTAATCCGGCTTTATGGTTGTTCGACATCATTTACATCCTCATCAGGACCGAGCATCATAAATCGTTATTTTTACATTAGACAGCATGCAGCGATATAAAAAACGAATAAAACGGGTCTGTTAAATTCCCCTGCAACCTCATCATGGTGCCATTACAACCCCATAGCCGGGCTAAATTAAGTGGATAAATAAGTCTTGGAAGGATGCTGATTTACCATATTGGAGTGTAATCCCTGGCTCATACTGCCTATGCAACGGAGGATTTCATTCTTAGCTTTAATCGTGACATTTTATATATTCGAAAAATTATCTAATTGCTCTGGGATTTAATGGATTACGAAATGTTGAAGTTTTCCTTTGTGAGCATTTCATAAACACAATTCCCTGAAGGATTTGCCGCTCCCCAGCACATTTTTACAGCTTTATGATTCGCATTGGGCTAATTTTACGGTTTCTACAACCCCTATAAACATACAACTCAAACATTTCAATGGCTTCTTCAAACTGTTTTGTCACTACTATGCCAATGATTTTGATGTAAAAGTACGTTTGCCATTTTATTTTGGAAGGTTAGCCCAAGCTATTTAGAATACTTTGGAAATTATCGCTTGTTACCATTGATGGTAGTTACAAATTTGACGTGTCACTACAGACACAAATTATTGGGGTCGTACAATTTATCTAACAATGTTCCCAACACATGATAAATAGGAGAATAGCAAACACCCCTTATGTAATGTACGAATGTTTCAGAAAAAATTAAAACCCAGAACGATTTTAAAATGCCATGACTGTCAAAATGTTTATTGAAAAATCCGGTTGTAGCCAATTTAAAAAGAAAACAGAAGCACTGCATCGTCATTTTATTCCCAAATTCCGTTTAGTATGCAATTACAAAAACCCTCCCATTGGCTACAGAATACTAGTCAAAGTATTGACCCCACATGCCAGCTAAGTGTATCAAATTGAGGGGAGAATATAAGAACTGTCAGGATAAACCAGGGGTCGGAATATGCGGCTCGCGAGTCACATGCAGCTCTTTGGCCTTTTGAGTGTGGCTCTTCCACAAAATACCAAGTCCGGGTCTGTATAAATCCTGTAACAGCCATTGTGTGATATGTAGCACAATATACAACCTTTGTTTGTTTAGTTCTAAAACAGTCTTCGAGAATTCTTTGCGGAATTCATCACAGAACACAATTATTTCTAGACCACGAATTAAAAATCGTACAAATTCGATTACAAACGCTGTGCTGCATTTTAGATGAAACTGTCGACATCGTCCACAGAATTAGATAAATATTTCAGGTCAACATTTCAGGTTAATCTGAGTAATGAAAATTAATGCCCCTAGATGTCAGCTGGAGCTTTCACGTACGATTAGGCGGGCTATGGGGAGTCACATGTGCGTGAACATAATTGGTCGAAGGAAACAGCAGATGGTTTCATGGATGCTGGAAGTACAATGAACATGTTATGATTTGTATTTAAGAGGTGAAATATAAAGTTCAAACGTTGTCTACCAATGGTAAGCCGATAATATCTGAAGAAACATGGACACGATTATACTATGACAACGATCACAAGAAAAGCAGATACTAATAGTACCGTAGTTAACAATACACGAATTACAGATAACAGTCTACTTAAACCACAATTTAAAACTTGACCAACAATTAGAAATTTCCGACGAACTTAAATGACTTTCATATATTATTTAAAATGCTCTAACAACGAACATTAACATTTTCGACTACATTTTGCATTAATTAAAGTTTACCTAGTTTTAAGATTGCTTTATAAAAGCTCCTTTGGGTATATTAGAAAGTCATAACATTTTGAGAGAAATTTCATAAAATAGGAGAAATATCACTGGAAAATAAGCAAATTAAGACATTTTTTCTTCATAGAAGCAAAGCTTAAATGGAATCTTTTCATCCATACTCCAAAGGACCCCGGTTGAAAATCACTGTTCTAGAATGTTCAAAAATTAGTGTTTTTTGGTTTTTATATAGCAGTGCTCTGATTATCGAAAGTAAACTCCAGTATCAACTAGTGTTTAACATAAATATCAAGAAAAATTTCCAAATTTTCCGAGGGGCTAAAAATTCAAGCACATATTCCCCGACTTTCCCGATTTTCAAGGCGACTGGACACCCCTATCTTAATTTGTTTCTTTAGTCATATTCGTTAGGTATTTAACATTGCATCTAGATGATAATTATCGTACTAAACTCATGTTCAGAGGATACACGAGGATACATGATGAACATTTCGATGATAAGACATCAATAGATTCATCATGCATTGACAAAACGTTGAACGGTTGTTTATCAATCTGAGGATTGATCGTCGATTGCAAACAAATATCGGAAATTAAATTCAACTCGCTATTGATTGCAACGACCATAAACACGCATCAAATAACAAGACCACCGATGATGTGAGGGTAATAGCCTAGAAACTCGGTTTATAAAATTACAAGTTAATGGATGTGTCAAGTACACATGTCCGCAGAAGCCATTTGGAGTAATCAAGCAGCAGACGTTGTGCGTCCTTCCTAAAATTGCACTCAAAGCCTGGTGATGTGAATTACCAAATGAATAAAAGCAGAAAACAATGACCGGAAGTTGAGCCACTCTCGTTTTGACCACGATAACAAGCGTTCTAATACCTAAGGAAATCATGTTAGTTTTTAATGGTTGCTACCACCACAAAGTGCTTCCGCACCAAATACTCAACAACAACATCAAGCTGAGTACGTGCACCTTCAAAGGAATGGTCAAACAATTCAGGGGCTTCTTAAGAAGCCTACGTGCGCTTGCATTTAATGGGGCCTTCATATTCAGGCAATACCAATCAACGAATCTTTCATCTTTTTTTTTTCAATCGATATACAAAAGATTGTTTTCCAAAATCTGAAAGCTTATTCAGCCCATGCTCTAAATCACAAAAACTGCATTCACTGCCTTCCAACAAAAACGTGTTTTTTTAAACGAATTGTTCAAAGAAAACTTTGTCATTCGAGAAGTCAGTGTTTTTAACCCAAATATTAGTTACCAGTACTGGCATAATCAAAAGAATATATCATAGAGTAACCTAAACTGAAAGCTGCAGAAAAAAATTGCTGATTTTATTAAGATGTGGGTGAAGTTTTGATTTCTGACTGGAAATACTAACATTACACCCAAGTGTCTAAAACGTTATCTTTTACAACTAGCATTGGCATTTGTATAGGTAAAAATGGAAATTAAAAAGTAAGTACATATAATATCGATTACATGCATATTTGTTTTCGAACATCTTACCAATGCAAGAATATTTTTCTTTACTATAGATTACATGAATTATTTTCCATAAAGAAATGAAAACTCCTGAGTAAACAAACAAGCAAGATTCGCATATCTAACTTAAGGCTATGTTTAATAAAAAAAATCCGCAATAAGATTAAAATATATAGCTCCAATTTTTACATGCTTTTCCTTTCCCCATAGAATCGGAGAAATCCAATTATCAAAACAAAATAAATGTAATTTCTATCTTTTGTCTTTGTCACCGCAACAACAGTTTAAGAATCGTTTCATATTTCTTGCTCTAATAAGGTTTCTATAAATTAGAATTTCCATATAAGTTAACTTAAATAGGTTCTCAAGCTTATGTGTAGGAAAGCAATTCGCTTTGATATAATCTGTTGCTTCCATTTTTTTTTTAAATATGAACGTTATTCAAAACTAGAATCAAAAGTTAATTACACGTCAGAATTTCTCATTCATTAAATATATGAAATGTTCATTATACGACTTTCATTCTACGTGTATGATGAATTTGAAACTTGTCCAAGAAAAGGTATAGCTCTTTATTGCAGAAGCCGTTTAAGCATGCACGACCCCCTTTGGTGATGCCTTTGAAACCATTTTTCCATAACTTGAATCCCAATGCATAAAAATGATCTCAACGACCATAAAAATAAAATGAGCTTGCATGCCCAAAATCAGAACATCTTCTCAGGATGAATTTGCCAACTGAACCCTTCGTAAGTTCGGTAACTAATTCAAGAGTCCCATTTATCGCACAGTGAGCCCATGGCACGCTTTCCCTAGAGCAGGTTCAACAGCTGGGAAGTCACTTAAGATGCAGACTCGTTGCTTTCAGCGTGTATATATGCACACGGTATTTATGCACATATGTTAGCCGTACATGTAGTTGCCATTTCATGCATGGCCAAGAAGATTTTCTTCATTTCGCGGTACATGTGCACGTTTCAATAGCGTACTTCCCTTCAAAGTTAAGCCATCATCGGAGCTAAGGGCACAAAATAAAAATGGGTCTCTGACAAGAAAAAACTGCTATCGAAACTCTGGCAAAGATGGAAGTTAAAGCATGCAAAGTATGCCATTTGAAACCTATTGCCAACAAAAACACGACCAAAGAGTGAAAAAAAACCGAGGTTGTATTTTTTTTTCTATATCAAAGCTAGCGGGGAAGATGAAAGCCTGGGCACGGTGGGATTTAATATATCGAAAGAATTCCTCAACATGGCTTTTGTGTACAAATCGAAGATGTTCACTGGAAATCATTTGGCCACAAATAATGCGTTCGTGGATAGCAACTTTGAACATTGAGAAACGGTCATGCTTAACTATGCCATGCAGAGTGCAGTGTTCAATAAATGATAAAGCTCTTCGGACATAAAACGGACAGGACATTGGCTCGTGTCACAAAGGGTGGTTGGGAAAGAGGAGTATGTGCGAAAACCAAACATCGTCATGAATGTCGAAAAATCCAAAGATATTCTGGGGCATTTCATCCCGCAAAATGCCATCAGATCGAGGAGTCGTCTACGCGATACATCACCTCGCGTATTATAAAGCACTTTAAGCGTGCAAATAGGCATGGGGGATAAATCCGCGGACTCACTCCATGAAAGTACTTACAAAAGCATGGATATTGTCCAGTCCATAAAGTTATATTGCTCGGCTATATTGGTAAACTATATACTGGGCATAATAACTCCACGTATACGCAGAACGTGTCCCTAATAAAAAAAGCGAGACCACTAAGGCCCTTCACATTCATGCAGCGACGCAGTACGTTTACCTCCTTTAATGCGAAGCAAATGGCGGCCATTTTCCAAAACTAGTTCTTAAAGGTCATGCTTCCATTTTACAGCTTTTTTTTTACCCCGATGTTTCAATACCTATTTCGCCTTATTCGAAAAACCCCATAAGTGCAAATGTCTATATCCAATCACTTTTATTATTAGATTTCTGTTTCACTCACGATAGCTTTCTTAGAGCTTAAGATGCGTTACAAAATAGAACGCTTTTTTTGGGCTGGACGTTCTTGGAGGTCTTAATATAAGATATTTAAAAGTTGTGTGTTATAAACATAAGTATTGTGATCAATTTCATTTTTAACTTTTCTCTTACAAATATTCCTAGCAATATCCAAAGCTATATCTTAGCAGGATCTCCAATAAATTTGTTAGAAAAACTCAAGTATATTTCAAGGATTATAGCCTCGCTCCTTATATTTTCAAGGACCCCTCAGAAGATTAATTACTACAATACGAGTCAGAATTTATTCTAGAGAATTTTTGAAAAATAGTTTTTTGCTTTTTTAGGTACAATTTTTTCATATTGACAGAAATTTCCTAACGTGGACAGGAAATTCCAGAAAACCTTAATTGATGGATGATATTTATTATATGTCCACATATAGCTTTTTAATCCCGAAAGTTATTATAGGTATGTTGTTAAAATTATCTCTGAATATCCTGGATAAAATTATTTAGGAGCTTAAAATTTTCATAACTGATAAAATTAATCTGTAAAAATGTAAATTAGTGAAGGAGTGATTTGTGACAAAATTGTTTTTAGAGAATTTAAATCAGAATTAAAAACAGATTGGTGATGGGCAAGTTCAAAATTATTAACCACATTGATACACTTACGTAAAACTATTTTTTCATGCAAACATTTGCAGAATAATTTTATCATGGACACAAAATGGAAGTTTTCAAAATTTGAAACTGCACCAGAACTTTATAATGATCCTATAAGTTTATAACTGAAAAAATTAACGATGCATGCTCAAAGATGGCAATAAAATTTTACAAGTTGCTTTTAGAGTTCAATTACTGGATATGGCTATTTGGTGATCACACACAGCCTTAATTCCATGGAAATGCTATTGATATCCCATTGACACGATTTCAGAGGCACACGACGCATCTGCCCACTAAAAGTGCTCGAAATAATGCTAAGATAGGGTTAAGCAGAAAATTCACCCTCTCCAACTCAGAAATGCGTTTAAGATCAGTAGATCATTACGGATCCAATTACGACGAACAGCAAAATTGGCAAAATCTTCCAAATGTCCTTCCCATCTTCCTTTTCAAGAAATCGAATGGGTTAAATTAAGTTTGAAAAAGTGATTTGCAGTATGAAAAAACAGTTCCGAAGGCCTGTGTCTTTCTCTATGGTGTCAAGTTCAGTTTCCAAGCTAAAAAAGGTTAGAAATAACGACTAACTCCGAACACGAAAGTTGTAGAAAAATTTCAGAATCGCTAAAGTAACGCTGCATAAACATTGAAAATGTGATTTTCTAGACAGATGAAATCACCATTGCAGCGACTGAAGTAGGTGAAATATAGCACATGGATTCGCGTCCTCTTCAGTTTTCATCGTCTTGAATTGCAGGCTTTGAAGCAAGTAAGAAATTAGAAACATATTGATGCTGACAACAGGGATGAATATCTAGATATGAATGTGTTTCTGTTTTATAATTACGATTTCACTAGATCTAACCTAATTTGTACGCAAACTATGAGCAATTAATTCATGTTCCAAATCTGTTAACTACAGTATGCAAAAATGTTGTTAAAACCTAAAGAGACCTTAAACAAAACAGTCGTTCTTCATACATTACACTGTAATTCTAAATAAGTATATACAGGTACAATTTCAAAATATTTGAGCAAATCCAATTTCAAAATATTTCATTATTTTTGAGAAAAAAAAGTATTGGGAACTTTAAAAGATTTTGTTGATATTTGTTGAATGAATATCTAAATAAGTTGCTTCTTTTAGACACCAATTTACCAACTTGTTCACAAACATGGCCAATTATGGTGGGATACATCACTAAGCTGATTGTGTATCTCAAAAATTAAAAAAAAATCCACATCACTCAATTTTAGAAAATATATGATAAGACTTATGTTGAAACTTAAAAAGAAGATTCATTGAAAAAAGTATTATTTGTAGCATCGTTTAAAAAAAAATGTCGTCTGTGACGTATCATACACTGATAATGCGTATAAACAATAAAGTTGT
The DNA here is from genome assembly GCA_033995625.1 of Ophyiulus pilosus. Classification (NCBI taxonomy): domain Eukaryota; kingdom Metazoa; phylum Arthropoda; class Diplopoda; order Julida; family Julidae; genus Ophyiulus; species Ophyiulus pilosus. Next base: position 107,150 of record JAUJYV010000014.1, on the reverse strand, counting down.
ATTTTATAAGTGTAGTTTATGTATACAGTATGTATGACATATTTTATCATGCATCTCTCACAAGCTTCTTGTATCTGTTGAGAAATTGGCCTAAGTTCGACCTTCACAAACTGTCCAACAACATAAGCCAAGACAATAGAAGTTGCATAGTGCCATTCGAAACTAGGTAGATTTTGGTTGTCAAGGAAACATTGTATCGATGCGATGATATCGGAAGCAAAAAAGCCCTTTATTTGGTCTGAAAAAGAATTTGCCCAATGTGGCAATTTCAATGCAGACCACGATAAATAAAATAAAAAAAACTCGAAAAATATGAAAGACAAATATGTAAGTATCAGGGACGAGATCGTCAAATCGACAAACTCCGACGAAAAGAGATAAAATATAAAATATATTTGCGCTGAAGCTATTGAAGAGTAACCTTTTCGTGTATGTCCAACATGTAGCATTATATACGGACTTGGCATAGCGATATACGAATAAATTGACGTAATCTGAATTCGAAAATAAACGAAAATTCTATCCAATCTTTCAAAAGTTATTATGGTAATATTTTAGAGCATTGCAATACAGAAACATGGAATAATAAAGATACCATTCCAAAAGCTTACTTTCCAAAGAAATACCACAGTGGGCACCATTAATTTTCTTTTAAAACAATGTTTTCTCTACCTTAATGAAATGGTAGAAAATCGAAAATATTAATGACTCAATAACGACGCTTCATTAAATTTACATCAAATATGTATTTCATGAATCATTAATAGAAGGAGGATTGTGCCCATGACTGTGCACGTTGTGACTGACTAATACATAACATTGTTGTCATTTGTAATGCAACCTTTGGTAAAGGGCTATCAAATCATGTATGGTGGGAGCAAATGCCTGTTACTAGAACCTAAGTTTAACATGGGTCATCATGTTGTTGAAATTACTATGACAATACAGCTAAATTAATGAGTTTTCAACAAAGCACCTACTGTATAAACGAAACATGTTCAATGCATTATTTTTCACATCGAAAATGTTGTCTAAACAACGCCTATTTTACCCTTCTAATGACAATCCATGTTTCCATATTTCATTACTACAGTATACCGATGTGCTTCAGTACTAACAAAGGAGTACAACGTACACAACAAGCGCGTGTAATGAGCACAAAATTTGGTTTCGTCTACTCTGGAAGCAATTACAAAAGCAGCCGTCACAATGCGCACTGAAATGGTTAATGTTATTCTTTCATTAAATTAATAAGGAGTGACCTAGAATGTTGCCTCTCGTCAGCGCGATCCATACACCCTTTCATTTTCCCCAAAGAGCCAAATCAGTTTTATGTATGATCCAGTTGGTTCTTGGTGCAGAGCAGCTTAATGGCCGCCATTGTTTCACCATATCCAACGTCGACGTGGGAACAAGAATCCAACGTTCGCTCTTGTAAAGTGTATATGAAAACAAAATGGGGTTGATTTATTGTTCCAGAGCCACTTAGCACGGTGCGTAAGGTTGATCAGCCGACTATTTTATACCCATCAACCACTTACGGTGATGACAAGATTTAGGAAAGAAAAAAAAACTTCGATGAAAAAGAATGGGGGAAACATATTTCGCCAAAATACAACTCGCGCAAAAGTGATTAATCGAGGGATGAAAAATGAGTTAAAATTTTAGTGGAAAATATGTTATATATTTTATGAGGAGAGAAAAAAAATGCCACTTAAAATCAAATGTATAACAAGCGCACAAAAAATAGCAAGGAGAAAGTGAAAGTTAGTTCACTCAAAATGAATTTTCTGGCAAGGTATATAGGCATAAATAAAAATAATTACAATCCCATGTGGCAACATATGAAAGTAAAAAAATAGATTGTCATGTCAAGCTCGCAACTCAACGTGCCCAAATACAATTCTAGCCTAAACCCACATGTGAGCATCTTAAAGTATTCATCTAATGAATCATTCAAAAAATCAATTTGATTGGAATTCGAGTTAAGTGGGGTTTTTTTTCTTATAAAAGCCAATCTGTTGTTAAAAACTAATCAAGATAAGATAAAACTTTTCACGTGAATTCCATTACTCATTCATTAGGCTTTTCAGATGACATCACCCTCTGGTTCCCAAACGAGTGAATAGTCATTTTGGATTAGATTTAAGACTACTCCACAAACGATTATTGCATTAAAACAATAACGATATAGTTAAATGTTTAATTATCGAGAACTTAAAGTACTATCTTGGATGAATAACGAATGCAAAAGTACCAATCTGTTGTCTTATACTACGACATATAAAAGCTATAGAAATACAGTATATACGCGTTGCAAAGGTTCTGGCAATGTCTCAAAATATCTTAAGAGCCAGATCACAACAGCGTATCATGTTCAGGCAACATGAGGGTCTGACAGATTTTGATCATCTTAATACCATGGGAGAAGTTAAGAAAAACTACTAGGATTCCCAAGCAAATGTAAAAATAAATAAGCAGAGCTGCTTTTAAAAAATATCAACAAATATGCGTGTGTAATCATTGCAGATTTTTTTATGCAATACCATAAAAAATGAGAGATCATGTCCGCAATATTTGGAAATATCTAGTCTCCAAACGACCGATTTCTCATTCACATACACTTCACTTAATATTACGCTTCATATCGAACAAAAAAAACGAGGAAAAAAAACAACCATCAATGACTAGAGAAAACCATTAAGGATAAAAAGCCGGGATATGAAAACGGATAATGCTTGCAAAGAATCGCAGGAGGTTTCGAATAACTGAGAAATGCATCACATGTAACTTGAATGAAATTCTTTAGTGCGTTTATCTGCAGTCCAAAAACCTAAATTTTATGTGGCGAATGGTAATAAGAATAAGACGAAAAAAATACAATGTAAAAGTTGAAAATAGGCTAGGCTACTCACGAATAAACGTGAAACTGAGAGAGATGCGTTTAGTTTAAATACCACGTGTGATGAGAAGGAAATGTACCCATCATAAAATGAAAATGTACTGTTTTAGAGGCGATATTCTCAACTCTTAATGAAGAAATACACGCGCAAATATCCATAAAATAAATGACAAAATGTACGTTCGTCAACCTAAAAAGTTTAAGTGCATTTTGATGCACTCATTAATGCCCTCTTCCTTGCATATGGAGCCATAACAGCAGACAGCGAAGGGCCAATGAAGTCGAAATAATTCGATGCAGGCAAATGGAAAGTAAAAAGCAAATAAATTGGGTCTAGCATTCAAATTACATTTCCCATGGCAAACAAAGAAAATTTCTTAGTGTTATTTCCCACTAACGTTTTTATTTCAAAAATTGCAGAAAATTGCATGGGTTAACTATTTCTGCTTAATCCTTTTCAAGCACCGAGTCTCAAATAATAGGTAGTTATTGCACAAAATATTCTCTCCTGTGATCAAAGCCCTAACAAAAACCAGAAGAAATATGAATATTTGATCACCAGCATTACAGGATTTGATTCTATGCAAGTAGCCTGCAATGGCATCCAACTTGAAAAAACCATGATCCTCCATCAATTCATATCAAAAGCGAAAGGCGCAATTAGGATATAAGGACATTACTCGTGTGGCTAATAAACTTAACTCTGAAGAATAGGAAATATTAGCAGAAAATGGAATGCACTCTATATTACATTATACGAATGCGTTCCCAAAATACATTCCCCACATCTTCGTCCTCTCATTTTCATCACCATAAAAAATACGACAAAGTATTTCGTCGAGGACGCAGTATTCCAGACACTAACCACGTGACAAATGTGAAAAAAAAGCATTGCACTGCAGTTCATCAAGTTATACAGCACATACAATGTAACAAAATGAAGCATAATTACATCGGCTGCCAAAAATCCAGCAATCAGAAAACCAAAACCATTCTAAATTCAAAGGCAAAGAATTCCCCCCACCCCCCCAAAAAAGAATTTCAAAATGATATGCTAATGCGAGATCACACGCCCCCATGGTAGAAGCAACAGTCAGCTCACGTATTTCTGTAACTGGTCGCCAAAGATGCATTCTTTATTCAAACCCAATGCACCATGCTTTGAAACGCTAAATATGCATGAGGCATAACTGCAGCATTGATGTATACAAACAGTGATGTTTCAAATTTCATTCTAATGGACGATCCAGGAAGAAAATACTAAATATTGCAAGGCGACCCATGAATAAACAATGACGGAGTTTGGAAACTGGATGTCCTCTCGAGTCAAGGACACTGTCCCGAGTGCTATCAATTTCTTATAGGGTTGCAGTATTGATAAAAAGCGATGGTCAATATGTCCAGGGAATACAAACCTAACAGCATGCAATAGACAATGACCAGCGCTCATGCATACACCTGCAGTGCAAGCTCACCACGAAACTGAAGGTGTTTATACAATGGTGGTCCCTCGCGTGTTGCAAACTAAACAAGAACAAGACAAATATTTGAACTTTCATGGCTCACCAAATTCAATATCATTTCGTTTATTCGACTTTCGAATGTATCCAGCCTCGAAGGGCCCGCTTTCTCATCTCCTGCCCACTTTACGGCAGCTCCTACATGCCCATCAAATCGAAAGGCTAGAGATGTAAACGATTTAAAGCGCAATTTTTCCAAATTGAAACACATAAACCGAACGTGTAACGGGGGAGATGTAGGGAGAAAACCGATAGGACAAGACGCAGTTACCACCGATGTATCACATACATCAATGTCCAGCGGTAGGGACACTGACCAGGAGACAAGAAGAAAAAAAGAAGCACTGGGCTGTCACTATGGGATTGGGGCACGTTGACGCCATAAGCTGCTATCTGTTCTATGTATATATGGAGCTTCTTGAAAACGCCTTGACGAAACTACATCCCCAATCCCACTTTCTGCATATATGATAAATAAAGGCCACCATTTCGAACTGCCATTCAAATAACGCGAAACGGAAGTACTTCTGGTGTCTATCTTCAACCAGGCCTTACAAACGTGTCAATCAGAAGTTACAAAACTACACAGACCATTGCTGAAAAGAAAAGATGACGCATGCAAAACTACCAGCCGCAACCTCAATTTCTGTCAGAATTCCACTCTGATATCTGGTGTCATGGTCATCTTATAGTGGGAATATCAGTTACGATGTAAAACTAGACCATGGGTCACAAGACATCACAAAATTGACCAGCGGGCAAACACAACCTGCCCATACATCCCCATCCATTCACCAAAGCCCATCATTTTTCTTCTTCTTAAGTTATCTACAAGACATACCGTATATGCTTGGTATTCATCGACTTAAAGTATAAAATACATACTTGCTTTTGAGGATTTGAAATAGTTAGGGAAATAACTGTGATTTTTCATAATATTTTTGTGAAGCAGTGGGCTGGTCATCGCAAAGGGCTCTATAATGAGGTTATAACAGTACAATTCAAACTACAATGCAGATGTACGATTATCCCTTGGCTAAGCAACATTTGACCAAACATGTACTGTATAGGTAAACGTTTCTAAGTTACACGTGGCAACGAACTTTAAACAAGCCCATTTCTATGTTCATTTCAGCTTTGCATTTTCCATCTTCCTATTCAAATGTCATGATATACAGTCACAGTCAGTTCCACGTACAGCTTCAAGGTTAGTTCCAAATTCACTTGTTCCAAATAAACAGCTTTCAGTTTGTTTTACAAAATTATAAGAAAATTGCGATGGTTGGATTTAAGAAATTATTTGTAGTAATATTTCATTAGTTTATTATCGTTTTTTGATATGTTACTCGTGGAACTACAGAATGTGTTCTTCCCATAAAGCTATTGCATGTTTTTGACAAAAGCATTTAACGCCAAATACAGTATTAAGTTTCACTTGTTTAGGACAGCTGATTTTGTATTTTCGGTATCTGTTCAGCGTACGAAGGGTGAATTTTCGAGAAGCCCTGTAGACATTAATCTGGGAGATGAATTAAGGGACGAGGGAAAGAAATAACCGGGGATAGAGACTCATTTGGCTACGCATTGTGCATCCAGCGCACAGGAACACGATCATTTCCTATAACTTCATCAGCATAAATGCGTTCTGATAAAAAGGATAAATTTTACGGAACATAGCGCGACAGACAAGAGCACGAACCGAAAAAAAAAATACTAATCCTCCCTTTGGAAATTAAAATGAAATTAATCGACCATATCCAAAGTTAATTTTATCGATACCATTCACCTCCCCGCCGTGGATCCATTTTCAAATGAACACAGGAAATGAACTTCTAATTAACGACGCTACTCTACGTGATGAAACTGCGATGATTACCCACATACTGGCGAAACACATAATTGGCGTTAATGCAACACCGGGAATTTGTAGCATGTAGACATCTCGGTCTATTTATAAATAATTAATGCAACAAAAAAGTTATAGCTTGTTTGTGTCAGATAAAAAAAAAACAGAACAGGAACAAATTATCCTGGGGATTCCGTGTTCCCGTTTCCAATTTTTCAGCGCCACAAATGGCGATTGTTTGAAAATGTTGGTTTAGAATCACGACCAATTAGCAGGCTATATATTTGTGCCAAGTTAAAAACGTGTAATGAACATATGTCGGCTAATTAATTTCATCTACAGGGGGATGTATGCTCAATTCAAAGGCACCCTATATATATATATACTCGTCATCAGATCCATTTTGTAACACGCATATCTAGGGCAGTTGCATAGGGTAATAATGTTAAGCGGAACGTACACAAATCAAAAATTAATGGAAATGTCAATTTACGATCTCAAATGCACAGGTTATCAAAATATGGAAGCCACGAAGGTTGGATCCATAACATCTAGGCAAAAGTTATGACATTTCCAATAACATGTATACGTATGACATAAATTAGGAAATACAGACAACTCACCAATAAAACTTGCAGTATATGTTTAACGATGATAAAATAAGTATGGTCTTACCTGTAAAGAAAAAAAAAAGTATATTACACATATGTATTGATTGCATATCGGGCTCATGTTTACGAATATATGTGCGCTTTATTGGAATTTTGAAATCAATATTTTTTAATAAAAATAACATTTATACGTTGGTTGTTCAACGATAATGTATCCTCTCTCCCACTCTGCTTTAATGCATCGCCTTCAACAACGACATGGAGCTTCGTTGCATTACCATAACATCAATTGTTGAAATCATTGATTTTATTAAAAGCAGTTTTAAATATTTAAATACTGTAAAAGCAGACTAAGTAGGCGCTCAGAGCCGGCAAATTTCGATTTTTGGAACGAGGGGGGGGATTCAACCTTTCGTGTCAACACTTGAAAGCCAGCATGTTTAACATTAAAGGGGAACGATATCACCAAGAATTATTTATATAAAAACCCACAAATGAATTACATCAGCAAATGCAACCTTGATCAGTCTAATCAGTCTCATTTTAGATCTGATAATGCTAATATGGATCAGGATGAAACAACATCCAGTTTTGTGATAATAATTTAAATTACTAAAACGTTTAAAGTTGAAAGGTATGCTGAATAACCAGGGAATATACACGTATCAAACTACGAGTCTTTAATTTATTGATCATAATATCCGAATTGTATCGTTAAGTCAAAGCAACAATAATAACAGCTATAATAAAATTGCCCATGCGTTTCCTAAGTGCACACCGCCAAAAATTCCGAATCCTTTTCCAAACACATACTAACAGAGTAAAATATAAAATTAAAGCCAGATGCAATATAATTATATACGATCAAAGTTTGCAAAGCTCAGATTTTAAGAGCCAACCATTAAAATGGACCCATTAAAAGCACTCGTTGCACAATAAAAGAGTGACTATCAACTATAAGCTTTAAACAAAACGCTTGGACAAACAAAATAAATAAATGTACACAGATTCAATGGTGCTAAATAGTACTACAATGAATAAAATGCATAGATCGGTGTAAACCTTTACTAAATTCGTGTGTAAACACGTAAAAGTCGCGGATGTTTGGGGGGGGAGGGGGGATGCCGATAAAATTTGATTTAAGAAACATTTTCTTACCATCTTTATAATCTTATACAATATATTCATAAACTGATTTTGCTTTACTTCAGAGTTTAGCATACTGTGATATAAAAATTGTTGAAAAATATCGTTCTATTCAAACAATTTTCTTGTATATTTTATGAAATTTCTCCCAAAAGTATATGCCTTTCTGATACACCAAAATGAAATTTCATAAGGCAATGAAAATGTGTCCTTTATGTCGCTGGAATTAGGTTTCGATATGCTATCACATTGGCCCTTTGACTCCCTTATAATCATCGTGGAAATCCTGTTTTTCATAAGAATTTGGTTTTTATATCACGAAATTACACCCAGACTTTCATTACATTCTGATAATATACTAAAACTAGGTTTAATAAAGAAAATTTTCCCTTCCTGTAGCTGGAATGGTTTTAAGTTTTGCTATCAGCTTAGTAACCTGTATTTCAATGTTTTTCAGCCGATGTGCCCCTACAATTATGCTTAGTTTAGTGTGCCTTGTGCTGTAACACAGCAGTATACTGTAAGTAATATGATATCAAGTAAATTAAAAAGAATTGTATACAGACGTTGTTCATGTACCTGCATCTTATTGACATGCTGTGCATAAAAGAGAGGAAGAAAACAAGGGGAATATATTCCCCCTTTACAAATACCATGAAGGGATTTCCTTTGCTTTTAAAACAGATTTTTCACGTCCCTGTTAACGACTGCAAGGCCCATTACCGATTGTAAAACAAAAGCAAAATGATAGTGTCTATAAAGGTATCAGAATCCATACCCAGCCTAGCCTTTTTCGGTCGCTGGTGTAGGATAAAGATACAGAGGAAGTAATGTACGCTATTTTGTTCCGCTCCGATTGATAATTGAATCCATTAGAAGAAATGAGAAAAATTAATATTCCAATAGGCATAGATTTCCGAATGATGATGAGAAAGGAATACTGCGCACAAAAAAAAATCCCCCCGGCGGCACAACCCATAAAAAAAACTACAGTAAATAGCTAGAAAGGGAAATGGATATAAAAACACGATGCATACAGCATTCACAAATTTAATGCAACTTTCAGCCATCAATTTGTGCATTTAGGTCGACGTGCGCATCGTATATAAAGTGTACCAGTGCGTGACACAGAAAGGTAGTCTCATCTTATATATAACTTAGACATAATCAGTAACTTTATTGAAAACATTTTAGCAGAATCCTCGTCTGTTGAGAAGCACGTGGTGCCTCAAAGAATAAATTTAATTCTGCAGTGAAGCGTGTATTCGTCAGAAGAAAAAAAAAAAAAAAAATGAGAAATCAGGGATTCAATTCAATTCAACTCAGTACCCTACAGTCAGAAAATAAATGTCACATGTTGGGGGGGTCGTACCCAATTTCAGGAGAATGCTCCTACGTCAGTAGCGACTTAGACATCATTGTTAGATTGAATTTTTACCAAAACACGATTTTATTATGAACTATGAATGCAAGGTTGATAAAAGTACAATTGCAAGGTTTTTTTGTGAAAAATCTGACAAGGTTAATATGTAGCTATAGCATTACCAAGATATATTTTTATTGTGTTTAGCATTCCTTGCGTGCCACTGTTGCATCGTCAATGTCAGATAAAGTTCTCTCACAAACCATGTATTGAGAAACATCATCTGTTAATAATAATCATTTATTAGGCTTTATCAAACAGACCTGTTTAATGCACTCAACAGAATAGAAATTGAGCTGAGAAATATAATTTCTGGCTAAACCAATCCTGAATATAGATCCGCAACCGTGTGGCATATACTCCCATGTGAAAATGTGATTTGCAGACTAATCCAGTTAAGTGGTTTTATTCGCCATAGCTTCCATTTCATCATGTTAATTAATAAAACACTTGTTGTAGATATATAGAAGCCAGTTCACCTAATTAAACTAATTGAATTGCAGTGTTTCATTTAAATTTAAGGGTATAAACCTGGGCTATAAAGATTACTTTCAAACCCATTCCAGAAAAGACGCTAGATAAACTCAGTGATAAGGTTTTATACTTATCATCATGTCAATTTAATGGTAATTCACTGCAGACTGCCTGCCTTCAGGAAACAAATTCATTTTCAGAACACATTCGCCGTTGGATAGTAGTCTCCCTCTCAAAATTAAAAAAAAAAAAAAAACTAAAATGAGATATGCTAAGAGTCAATCCAAAAATTCGCTTAATCCTACAGAGAATGAAGCCCAAGTGAATCACGTCAATTCTGAGAAATCCGAGCAAGGATACTTTCATTGAGAGATAATGGATAATTCTACTTCTTGGTAAGATTCAAAGAAGTAATCCGATAAATACAGCCTATAACTTTACATGCAACATTAAACTTATTCAAATGAAAAGCATATTTTTAATGGCAGGATTACTAAATGACAAATGTAAAAATGCATTAAAGAAAGAGATACTCTGATAAAGTGCTACTGTCGCCTCCTTCAACAGTGCTGGAGCATTCAATAATCAGCAGGAAAAAAATATAAAAAATTCCACCTATAAAAGACAGTTATTTTACTCCATAAAACCAATAATGATAAAATGCAGTATATTCCTTACTTTACGACGGCATTTTAAACCAACATTTAACGTTATAGACGGAAGCTGTTACGAATTCAACGGAATTGGCACAAAAGACCAAAAACTGGTTTCAAGCAGTATTGATTTTCTGACACCTATCAGGCAACTTTCGAGAAACGAACAAACAAGACTCAGTTATGAGCTGCCTTGCACCGTCGCGACGGTGAATTTGCCATATTTGAAAAGTTCAGATGTAATATACAATATTAATTCGGTGCATGCATACAACACGAATAAATATAAAATGAGCATTGTAACAATGAAATTGAATATCACGAAACTTCGTCTAATATGATTGAATTATTGTTACAAGAGTTCGTTCCACTCAGATGACATCATACATAGACGAGGAATGAATAATAAGTTTAAGAAAATCTTTAAAAACTTCACATTGTTGCTAAAAAAAAAGTAGGCATATGTTTTATGTTACAAGCATCTAATGCATGTATTAAATAATGCGTGTATGCCTGTATACTAAACAGAAATACGAGTATGCCAATAGTAAGCATTGATATAATGCAAACGTGTCTAAACATTAAGGCATTGTACTATAGAAATTTTAAAGATGTGCTATATTAACTCACAAAAAATGCAATGTGTTTGTGTGATTATAATTAGAATAAATTTGTGTAAATTTGTAAAATATTTCAGAATATTACTGTTAAACATTTTTCGACATTGAGCTCTTGATACTGATGGCCAATGAAAATAACAGTCGAAATAAAAAGGTATTTTTCAGACTTCAGATCAGCTGATTAAAACTATTTTCTTATCAAAACTGCGCAAGAATTCTCTATGGCCGCTAGCAATAAAAGATTTACTATATAAGACACAATTTACTGACTATATGCTTTGCTTTATGTTATTTATGAGAACCGCGCGTGTCCACTTTGCCACTAACAGAAAGCCCTTAACGTTTTTCGAAAGACATTTCCCTGTCGTTAGATGGCCTCAACGTAAACAAGAAAATCAAGAATTGTTAGCTGGTGTGTCATTTGTCTACACAACGAAAATGAGAAAACTCACGTTAAAATCCAGACATGTCTTATAAACCTAGATTTGAAAAATAACTAGTTAAACTCACCAGAAATTTAAATGTCATTAGTTTAAGATTTCATTAAGTGAATTACATTAATTTTACACCTTCTTTCAGACAATTATAACTCAGAAAGCAAAAATTAATACATTCCCGTATTGAACGAATATGAAATTAAAACTTTAAATTTACATATATACATACACATAAAATTAAACCCTGGGCATCAATTACTTCTGAGAGTTGAAACTCGCATTATTCTTTGGCACGTTTCGAGTTTCAACCTATATAGTTTTTCAAATGATCACGTTTAAAAGTTGTAATAATGCCTGTAAAACAAGCTATCGTAAAAATATATACATTAAAAATAATGTTTTCTTGGGGATGCTTTATAGCCTTTTTTGCAGGATAATAGCAATCCCATCTGGATGTTGATAAAACTAGTTCGGTGACACATTAATTGCCATTCTCCAATTTTATCTGTCTGTCAAAACTATTTTTACCTACTCCTGCCTGTTTCCTTTTGGGGAAATTTCTTCTCTAATTTTTGCTTCCACAATGTTCACCCCCATTTCAAATTCATTTTAAAGGGCAGATGATTTGTGCAACAATCGTAATTTCACATCGCAATGATGTTCACTGGCACATTTTACAAACTTGTAGACATCGTATCACTAATTGAATTTCCTTAATGCGAGCTTACGTTTCACATGTCAAGACTTCTAAAAACGAATTATGCAATTTCACCAAATATTTCTGTGCTGAAGAGCTAGTGCATATTGACCTACGTATGCAGTCATCAGTGAAATTGCACAAGCAGCACAACGTATAAAGAAAGAGAGCGAGAGGACGTTGATGCCCGAGTCATTTCTGAGAAAGGTGACTTTTTATGCCTCATTCCCTTAACATTTTTCTGTTGAAGGAATATTGCTTTTAAAGCCACAAACGTCACACCTATCATGCGTGTGCCCTATGCCGAAATTACCTTTTCCATCCTAACCTTCTGACAGTTTCCTATCTACATCATTTCACGCGACACCTAACAAATGACGTTTTCAGGCAACAACAACGACATGCTGCTGGAACCGAGGGGGCAACAACTCCTGTAGTGTCAGTGCCTGCATCTAGGAAATGCATACCCGTATACTTGTGACTGCAGAAAGTAATATCCAAATCGATAGCAAGGACGCTAATATTTGCTCGAAATTGCGAGAACTCTGTAATATTTCCTCATCTCTAATGATTGGACTGCAGGCTGATGATGGCTTCGATCACGCCGGTACAGTGAAAACTTCTGCTCAAACGCATGGCATACAACTAGGTATTTTTCAATCTTTTCAATAAACTTGTTTATTGAAGAGTAATTTGTATGCAGGTATACACATAATAGGTTCTTCCTCAAATAATTTAAATTCCAAGACTAAAAAGTAAAATGCAACCATAGAGTTGAAGAGGGTTGGCATTGATGAAAACATGAAAAACATGGTGAAAAATAAGTGCAATAGCGTGAAATCAAATTGTATCAAATTGAATAAACTTTCATGAGAACCAGAACAATTTTAATAAATGATACGTAAAATGCAAAAAAAAATGCAATACAGGTTGTCCTAAAATTATTGTTACTAATTAACCTAATTAAAGGCACGTACAGAAGAAAGTGTACGTGAATAGACACTAGCGTGTTTACAGCGAAATTCATCAGGTATATAATGAATACAAACTTTAATAAGTTACTTCATTTTTAATAAGTATAAGTCAAGTTTAATAAGTATAACTTCATTTTTTCAAGTACTTTTGGTCCAACGAGGCTTTAGCACCAGTTTTCAATAAAACTTTTCGGTTTTGTTTTGAGTTGTTATAACAAAACATACAGAAATTAACAACAGGATATGTCTTTATCATCCAAGACCTGTCATGACAGATCTTATCAAGTCATGGACTATATAAATCATTTTAATATAGGATAAAGGTAAATATAAGATTAGTCACGTGATGCCGTCCATGGAGAAAGCCACATAAGGTCCATTATTATGTAAAATTATGTTATTGAGGATGGAAATAATGTTTATAATGAATACACATATATTCCAACACTATCAAACAAAAGCCCCTACTAAATCTCATTAATGTCATTCTGGGTACAGATCATGTAACATGACATCCTTTAGTATCACACTGATGGGCATTGTACTTGGAAGATTGAGACTGCCTTAGCACACGAGAAAAAAGAACAAGTTCAAACGGAATTAAAGAAAACTGAACATCAAAGTCAAAACAATAAAATGTGTTATTATCCCTCAGAGTATATTCATTTCAAAAACCATCGTTACGTTTTATACAGTTTATATGGGGTGTCATAAACCCGTGAACTCCTTTTCAAGGCACTTCACAGCCAACCTTAGTATAAAACCTAGTCACTACAAAAAGATGAAATTTTATTTGTTTGAGTGTGAAATGGAAACATCCCCCATTACAATCCAATAAGAACCTATCGAAGCACTCCTCGCTTTCTATAAGATTTAATTGGATGTCAACTGCTATCCAAGTTGATGCCAAAATTCGGATCAAATTGAAACAACACCGATTTTCAATCTAATATCTTTCAGGTTGAAAAATGTTTAGGTTCCATCAGAATGGATAGCTTACCGTAATAGGAAAAAAAAACCTTCAACGTTGGAGGTAATCTGGTCATTAGACCAGCAGGGAAATAAACGAAGATCATGAGACATTTCCGCTTTAGACAAAATGTCTTTTTGTAACAACATCCAAAGAAACCAAATCAAAAAAAAATCGAACAGTGCGTTAAGTGAGTGTGTCTATAATGCTAAATTTATATATAGTATTAAGCCTCCTTAATAATGTGACTGAAGCACATTTATTTTCGATAGAATTCAATTCCATATGACAAAGCTATTTTCTAAATCGCTTAAATTATTGAACCCACACTCGCATAGTATAAACATTTCGCAGAAATGTAGTTTTCCATAAGAAAGCAGTACACATACAATAGAAAACACATTCGTAATCTACGATTGTAACCTAAAACAACAAGGGAAATTCTTTTTTTTTTTTAACAAATTTGCGCTTCGTTCACACGATGCGGTTTTTTGACTGATAGGAAATTACGCTGAATAGGTGCTAAACCGGATGCAGTGTTCACACACTATTCAGTTTCGAATGTTTTTTCTGTATAAATTTCGAATTTTATCACGCGCCTCATTTTTTCGAATGATTTGTGTTCCATTTTTCTATATACATTTTGAATTTTGTTACGGATTGAAGACCGAATTGCAACGAATCGGGAATTAATCCGTACACGGAATGAGACGTATCGTACGTGTGAACGTGCAAATGAAAAAACCTCGAGCGGCAAATTAGCCGATACGACCTCGTTTGAACGAGGTGTTACAGCAAACTAAATGTACTGTTTGGAAAAATAGATACATTGATAAGTAAATATAATGAATTTAATCTTCATTATTTTCAAAACTATTTCTGATGTCATCCTCAAGTAAAAGTCGTTCAAAATGCCAAAACAAGGAAAATGTAGAAGCAATTAGCAAATCCTCGACTACTAGTCTTAGCCTGCAAGTTTAAGTTTGTCCAGCAACATCTCTATGGTATTCTAATATACATATAAGCATCCCAGAGAAATTTAGCATCATTTTCGCAAGATAACGTCTGTTTTTGAAGGATGGCGTGATAATAACGTCCTCATCAAATAAAAAGTGGTACCACGTACCCACAAGTACATTGCCATACACAGTAGCCACCGATGACGTCATCAGGTGACCCAGAAGGCCACGATTCTGCAAGTAGCTCATACGGGAAGGCGGATGACGTGCCTTCACGAGCAATTTCAGCCCCATCGCGATGATCTTTTCCATTCCTTCTCGGCATGCAGGCCATAAATAAAGACAAGGGATGCAGAAAATGCATAATCGAATCTCGACATGCATATAGGGCATGAATTTGCCAATCTAGAGGCGTCACACATCCAGCAGGCCCTGCCAATCTGCTCGTCTTCGCAGCTTCCAGCAGCACCGCGGATATAAATTTCCTCATTCACATCTCCCCTACGAAGTTTAGGTTCGATCCAAAAGCTTGCCTTCAACAAAATTAGATCAGAGAGATGCTGCCACGGTAGAACTTACGAACGACGTTATGCTATACACGCTGCTACGTGCTACAGACATGCGTTAATCGACAGTCGGTCCAAAAGGAGGCTCAGATCAAACTTCTATCAACTTATCGTCCAAGAAATCCATCGAATATCTTGTGACCTTGTGTGTGCGAATAAACGGAAAGAAGGGGGTGACACAAAAACAAGCGACGTTAACGGGTGGAGAAGGACTGGCCAAAGAGGTAAGAAAACAGTTTATTTTAAATGCAACGCTTTTTTTTGTATTGTTTTTTTGTTCCATGCTCACCCATAGAGAAATCAATTTTCAACCAAATTGCGAGGATTCAATATTTGTTCGTGGAATCAAATGCCACGTACGGGTGCAATGGCCATGGGCGTTTCAAATTTCAGTGGGGTTTTTTTGCCGTTGAAATTCAATGGATACGCCAGGAAAACCGCGGTGGAAAGCATGCCTTAACCACCGTCAGTTGTTCAACGTTTTTAGCAGGTGCACTTGTCTTAAAATTAAAATCGATTTTGTGTACCCCAAAGGCCAGCCCTTGGGTCCACTAATTTCCTCTCGAACATAACGATATTGTTTCATGATGGCTTTTTTCGAGACCCTCTGCATCCACAGTTGGGTTAATTGAATGCAACGGTGGGCATGGAAAGACAAGTTTACGACGTCTTAAACATGAAATTTGCTGCTCGAACGCGAAACTGACAGACTTCCATTAGCTAGAAATAAAACTGCCATTGAAGTGAAATTATCAGCTGAGAAATTCCATGCGTGAATAAATACGAATGAAACAGCAAAGCAAAGCTTGGACAGGTTCTACCAAAACCAGCCTAGATCGATGAAGTTTGTAAACAAAATAGGATGTCCCCATCATCATGTATCAAACTCATCATCAACACAGTGGATTGACACATTGACAAAACTTAATGAGATAGATATCCTTTGTTTTCATTGCTTAAATCCGATTTTAATCACAGATTACACTAATGTGACCAAAGGTTGATGACTGTTTGTTTATGTCAAACGCCATGTTATACAACTGCACTAATGCTAACAGCTATTTACTACGCAATTTCAATACAGTTTGGCGTCATTCACTGTGCAAGCTGCAAATGGAAAAAAAGCAGTCATTTCAAACTGCACTCTGCTATACTACATACTCAACCCACTAACAGACTTGTATTGACCATTTGTGGTTTCTAATTGAAGTATTAATAGCCTAACAATGGCATTCCACCATTTTTAAGCATTGTGAGCATCAAATGATAACATGCCATGGAAACTGAATAAAACATTCATGTATGACATCAAACAATTTGGCTATCATTTTGGAAATGGCGAAATAATACTAACGAAAATGTTCTTCTGTATGTGTTGTTTAGCCTATCGCCATTTGTACTGTAATATCCATATTCTTCAATTTTATCACACACAAATGCAGATGATAGCATGAATATTACACTAATATGTTATACAACACATGATAATTACCATGAGTATTCAGCATAAAGCTCACTGCGCTGTTTTATGAAATGTGACAATGTCGTTTATGGCAAAAACGTTGCTAATATTTCCTACCTGATATTTAAATTCAATTATTGATTAATCCGTTAATAATCATTTTTTCCCATTCTAAATTCAGAATTGACTAACGTCAACAAACCCTGAAATTCACAAGTTGTTTTTAAAAAAAGACTAGTGTAAAGATGTCCAGCCAATAACCAAGTTGAATAGAATAGTCAGTATACGTTTGTCGACGAACATATATTGGACAAAAAATTCAATAGCAGCTTGACGAGGCCATAAAGGTTGCACATAAAAAAAAGGAGAAAATTCTTGGGACGAATTAGGTGGCTTGTAACTATTACTCTAAAAACGCATCTCTGAATGCTCGTCCATGCAATGTTATATCATAAACGATCGAAGAGCCCATGAAGCAGAGAACATCAGCTATACATGAAACTATAACAAAAAAAGGAGAAAAAAAAATATCAAACTGAAATTGCATTCGGAAAAAAAAAGTACGGTATTGAGTTGATATACACTGGCAAAAAAATGCACATTGCCTATATGCAAGACTACATCGCCAAAGCACTGGTAATAGAAACACTATGCATGTATATCAACGAAGCTTTCAAATAAGCTCGCAAAAATGCAATATCAGAGAGCATATATGCCAAGAACGATACAGGAATTTATCAAAAGGTGGAATGAAGGAAGCAGAAAACTTAACGGTTTATGTAGATTAAATACTTCTCGTTTTAAGAATGGATAACATCCCCTCAGTATATCAAATTCAACGTATTTTACTGAACTTTCGTAAATAACTTCCAAGTCCATGACAGAAATACCAGATAAGGAAAGAAGCTCGCTAAAAAGTTTGTCTCGTTTTAACCTAGTAATTTAAATTACGTACACAGTGTATAAAGATAAATCAATGAAATTCCACTGTTAAGAATGTAATAAGCTTAGTCTTATCTTGGGAAAAATCACACCTGCGATTTAGTTGCAACTAAAGTTATTTTCAAATTTCATACAGCTGTACAGCTCTCAACGTCTCAAGTGGAAAAAAAAAACTTAACTGCAGTAGCCTTTAAACCTGCGGTAAAACGTTATTTGGAGAGGGGAAAACGTTTTACTATATAGTCACCATAACCATTCCTCCAAATCGGCCGCAGTATAATGCATTTATATCAGATGCAATTAAGGTTGAAAATGCGCAGGGCTCATAAACGTCCAATATGATGACAGACGTCCCCAAAAAAGGAAATAATAAAATTCGGAGCAAGGACGCGAGACTGCTCGCAATTGGCGCTCAATCGGTAGTTTAGTGTGCATCCGAAAGTAATTTGTCGCTAAATCGCTTCCGATCATCCTATTGGGTGGCCTCCAAAGAGGTCAATAGAGGGGGCAGGCCAGTATTTATCAGCTTAATTAAACCGTTTACATTTTTTTGCCGAAATTGATTGGCTCATCGCTTCGTTGGCCTAAATAGTGCCTCAGCGTTTCCTATACGTTAGATGAATGTTTGCAATTTCTTGGGTCTAAATGGGGCAATAACTCGAAATTAGCTTTTAAAGTCAGGCGCATCAATTCTTGCCGAGGATGCTCTTGCTCATCCCCGTGACCAATAATCGACGAGAACGCAGATTGTTCCTCGGAGGAAAATCCATGGTAGAATATTGGATGCCCGTGTGCACCCCATCACTTAGAAACGGTGTTTTCGGCTTAAATCAACCGAAGATTAAGCCCAGATTAGTTATGGAAATTCCAGCTCGTGTTTACTTGATTGAATTTAAAGCAATTTTGGTAGCAGACAAGTCGTGCCGCTATATTGACGAACGCCTCTAATTAAAAGTAACGATGGCAGGTGTGTTGCACCAATAAACGAGAAAACGTTTAATTGCGTGGCCAAGACGCAAGTCGTAATTGCTCAAACGCTTGCCCATTTTAGTGAGAGAAACAATTTCAATTAAACGCGTCACATAAAGGAAAACGAAATGTTTTGTAACTTAAGAATTATAGCATGATTCAACCGTTCAGAATGTTCAAGTATTTTGGATGGGAGGTGAAATGCCAAACAATGGTAGCAGCTGAAAAAGACAGGTCACACTACCCAGATTTTTATCTTCTCAACAGTGTCACAAGTTACAAAACCCCCTTCCCAAAATTCCTGAGTAGAGTTAAAACTTATGACAATTCAGTTTGAGGATGAAAATTCCAAGTTGAACACAATAAAAAAACTTATAAAATAAAAACCCTTGTTATATCACTATAGTGTGGGCAATGGCCAGGGTGTCAAGTTGCCAGATGACAAGAGGGGCCCTGATGATGTGGATTCCCTAAAAATTGTATTATTTCTTATAAAAATTAATTGATAGGCTTATACAGTGGTTTGCATCCAGACACCTACTTTTTTAGACCCAGTCCGTCACTAATTGTGTAACTAGGAATTAATTACTTCTAATGAAAAATATTTATTGTCAGATGTACATACATGTACTATGTGATCACGGAAATCCTATACAGAATTGATTTAATCAACATGTTGGTATATCAAGCCAATTAAATTTCATAAAAAACCGTACGTGACAAAACACACTCAAATTTTAATACATATTTGAAAAATGATCCTGACATTGAAAGATTTTCCTTAAAACCCAAATATGCATATTTAAATCCCTAGGTAAATCAAAAGCTTCTTAATTATCAATCCATAGCAACGATTCATTTATCCATCATTGAAACTCCGTCGCTAGATGTAATAAAATTGACTAAGACGTAAATCAATGTACTAATAGTACCTAATTGGCAACGAGGTATACCCTTAAGCAATAGCAGCAGCTTAATTTCATCAACAATTAGAATTTGTAATCGGATATTTCATATCGATATTCGGATCCACCTATATATCATTTCTGCATAAATAACGATGTCATACCATCATAATGATCTCTGACCATGCAGGACTAGGCTTTCAGAAACCAATGCATTACACGGACGCATGTATAGATTTTCTATTTTCATAAATGTTTGCGAAATCCACGCGGGACAATGGCGTCATTAATATACGGGCTTTATCTAAAACTAGCCCAAATCCCCGAGGAGTTTTCGCCTAAAAGCATTCAGGGCTATTTGATTTCAAGATAATGATTTCCGAATGGCCCAATTGGCCATCCAATGTGACAGCGCCAATAAAATAGCCACATGTCTTCCTTATGATAAACTGCCAAGTTATCGAGTAAATAAAGCAAGCTCGCCGCAACTCCGAAAGTCTCGTACACTTTGGCAGGATTCGTTTCCTGAATAAAACATAATAAGCTGGAAAGAGTCAAGAGCGAGGAATACGTCCATACAGGAAGGAAAAGCAAGAGCACAAACAGGGATGCCATTTTGGCTTCTTTATACTTGACTGATTGAGGATTTCACAAAACTTTGCAACGCATTAAACGCCAAAAAAACACGTTGCACGCCCGATGCATCCCATATATAGGCATCCAGGAAATGTATTTCCTAGCTTTTCGAGCAATAGTTAAAAAGATATGGTGCGGAAACATCGACATGTTGAGATGAGGAATTCGTTCCTTTCTGTTGTAAAAAAAAACACGCCACAACAACAACAATAACAACGATGATGACGACTGCGACCTAATTGTGTGCATCCCATGTATACGAGCTTGCACTTCGTCAAAACTTATAAGCTTGCTGATAAATGTATCCGTAAGTAATCAGAGTATATACTGATGTTGGACAAATTCCAGGATAAATTCTGTATATAAAATACAGATTCAAATATGTTTTTCTACATATTCAAAGGATTCAAGGATTCGAAGACTCATTCTTTACATTTGCAAAGACTCATCGCATGACTAATTGCCAATATATTTGTCAAAGAAGTCATAAATAACAGAATTTCAGCATAATCTGGTGTTATACACTATATTTCAAGCATAATCCCCGATTTTTCGAGGTGATAAAATTCAAGCACATTTTCCAATTTTACCCAAATTTCAAGGCTGATGGAAATCCTTAAATTTATTGAATGCACTGGACATGTTACAGAATACTCCAAAACTCATGTTTTTCCACATCTAAAAAAATGTCTTCAATGATATATCAAACTTAAAATCGTGTTACTAGAGCAATAGTGTTGACATCTTAAAAATGCCATGTTAAAAGCTTGTACACAACCAGAGGGTGCTGAATTGAACATTAATCTGGTTTGATAGACATGCAATGCAGCGACAGAATAGCGTATTAATCAAATTTTTGTTTTTATTTAATTTAAAAACAGTGCGTATAACTCCGATCCCATAGTGTCATTTTCAGTTAAAAGTTGACTCACCCCTCTGTGATTTATGCCCCTTAATGTAGAACAAAGCTTCAACTGAAACAAACAGCAATTTATACAAATTGCAGATTACAGAACCATATACTGAATTAAATCGTCTGAAATAATATGGCCGGAATGAAAATGTTTATATGCGACGTTTAGCATTTGTTATAAATTACAGACCACTATATCTAAAGTAAAAACACGTATTAGAATAAAATTGAGTAAACGCTAGTACACTTAATTCCAAGGTTTTTCTCGGGTCTATTCATATGGATTACTGTTTTAGGTACACTGTCCCCTACTTTGACGAACCGTCGCAACACACCATTTGCCCAACGCACGGAATACGTTAGTGAAGGAAATGTATAAGGCAGCAAGAGTCGACCACAGTACTGGCCCTGAATATTCCATGAGCCAGTAATGGGTCCACATCGAGATTTTAAATCGATTTTGCACGAAAGACAAGAAAATAACCCCATGGACACAGGTTTAGCTGCTTTTCAAAGTGCCTGCACACGAGTGTCATTTCCATACCGCACCAAGTTTTATCTTACCAAAGGGGGAGAGCCAGCAGGAACAGTGATATTTATTACTAACTAGAAATATTGTATTCATAGATATCAGACATTCATATGCAGCTGGAAAACACCGGATGAAAGTGCAAAACAAGTTAAATTCAAACATCATGGCATGAAGAAAAAAACATGGCTTACGTTAGAACGTCTTCATCGATGAAATTAAAATATTCAAATTTAGTTTTTATCACAAAAAACTAGCAACAACAATGGATTTAGATATAATAAATATAAATGAAAAAGCATAATGGGAAAGTTTTAAAAGGTCCTCCACTAACAATTGTGCAATGGGCTGAATTTTGTGATGATTGGAACGCTTCAACAACCTGCTGCGAAATAACTCCTCCCCATAGCACACGACAAATTAAATAAAACCTTTTGGTGAAACAGGTTTCACATCAAGCGTTTCAAAATAAGTCAATATTTTAATTAGATGCACTGTTTATTCTTTTCAAGCAGTGAGGGCTACGGGCAGTTTTATGTATAAGGGAAAGCTTCGTTTCAAGCCATATTCCAACAAATCAATAGTGAAACGTGCCTGGCAAACAAATGGAAAATTACATCAATGAATGCAAATTTGCACTGGTGCATTTAACAATGAGACAGCTCAATTCACACAAGGGCAGTCAACTGCTAAACAGTCAAAGGAAGACTTTGAAAACCACAGTTCTGGAGGCAGTCTCTTACCACTGAAGCGCACATTTTTAGACGGTCAATGGTCACATGATTCTCTGTTCGGATTTATGAGGTTAAGGGGAACCATAGCATTAGAGGCTTACAGCCAACAGTTGCCATAACGTACCTGTCCTGACCAGCATTAAGGATGAGTCTAGACTAAGCTTCTGACTGGCTGATGGAACAGGAGTTGAAAGCCTCGAACGAATATTTGGCAGACCATTCCGCCTCAAATAGCCGCAAATAACGTTGTAAATTAGCGGATAACGATATCGGTGTACCACTCCCATGGCGAGGGCAGGCAATCACACAGGGCCTCGTGACATTGCGTGATTGCCTACCTTAAAGGGGCAATTACCATTTATCACCGGGGGGTTTAATCAATCGGTCGTTTTACGTCTCTCCGGTAATGCGTCTATATATTTACTTAATGGTTTAAGAGACTCTCCCGCTAAGAGAACCTCAGGATAGGGCACTAAATTCACCAGGAAAAGTAAACGATAATTTTAAAATCCTGAAATAAGGAAGATGGGAAATTAATATGATGAGAACCACGATAGTACACAGTCGACCATGTATGTCATGTAGCGTTACGTCACCGGACGCCATCACGGGTTTTAAAAAAAAATATTTCGGTAGCAAAGATAGCAAAGTACCGTATTTCATCAATTCCATATTAAGACGCCATCGATTGTAAGACGCACTTTAATTTTATGGAAAAAAGCTATGATTCCAAGAAAAAATGAATTTCTTTAAGCATGTTTTAGAATTTATCATTTCAATTTAATAACAACAATGGGTAAACACACTAAATGTAGACAATGTACACATTAGGAATGAACAATATACGAAAAATATTTAGCAGACGGAAAATACACCCTTGTATAGGTTTGGACGTACAACATTGCTGACCACAATCACCACTTGAATCCAGATACAAGTTTTTGTCCTCATGTATCCAGATGTAAGCGATAGCAATGTTTCTAAGTAGCTGGATACATGTATCCGGTAAATATCACCTGGTCTGTACATGACTTAAGACACCCTGTATTTAGAGATATTTCAGAAACCATGAACCTCTCACTCACATTCAATATTAATTTATTTCACTACCTTGCAAACTAACCACAACATTTGCCATCCGGTGAGACGTGCTGAGACACGTGGTGCCGTGAAATCTCTCTCTCTCTCTCTTTATTTAGAGATATTTCTATGGAGGAAAAACGTCGTTGAAATACGGTATGTCATTACAAATGCCTCTAGTCACCTGATGACATCTGCACAACGTCCATTGACATACTGACCTTGCATAGGTGATAGCCTCAGAAGCAATCTGTCATGAATTAAGGGTAATTAAATCATGCTTCTCGTTAATTCCCACCACAAACGAGTAAAATGTTGCAGGTGGGGGAAGAAGAAGAATACATGAAGAACACAACCCTCCGCAGGGGCATTTCGAAATGAAGAGTTAATTTGGGCGTTGTCTGAAATGTAGCTTTGCTAATCCATTTGTCAGCCACGAAATAACTGCGGTACATGTAAACGTAAACCCCGTCACCGTTCCGTTGAACGCTCTGTGCACATTGTTACTCCATATGGGAAATGAATACTCTACCTGACAAGAAATTAACGAGCAACCGGAGCAGACCCCTCACCAATCATGCGGAGAATAAAAGGTACTAATGTGTTTCCTCGGGACCTATTAAGTAATGAGGACCTACTTTACATTTAATTTGGATTACAGGGGAGGAATGGCAGCGTGCCATTGCACTCTATAAATCCATCCTGGTGGAATTAGCAAGCTCGCATCATTCGACTTGAATTGTATGCTTGGAAGAGCGATACCTTAATGTAGCTTCGACAAATGTTCAACTTTTAAAATGCGTTTCAACAATTGTTTGCATTGCAAAGGGTCTTACCTAGAGCTTCTAGAGTAGTTTTTTCTGTTATTTAAGATATCTAATGCAATCGGAGAAAACTGGGGAAGTAGAATGCGAGTTAGTTCCTAATGGTCCTCTACGGGTGGAAAAATATCTGGATCATGTATGAACATATATGTATATATGTATATAGATAACTAAACATACAATATGGCCATATAAGAGCATGCATTTTCCATGTATGTAATGTACTATGTGTGCACACATGTTTTTGCATGGTTATACAAAAGATCTGCACAATCACAACATCATACATATCACGATGTATTTAATTCTCAGAAATTTCTTATTCTCGATATGAATGAACCGAATTGCAATTTTTGTATCTCTCACGAATTCCAATTGTATTCTTCCATTGTTATAGATGCTATATACCATAGTACGCATCACCAAAATCGTTCAAGGTGTTGCATGCAGATATGTAGTGGACAGTTAAGAAGCCCAATTTGCATTCCAGAATTTTCGAGAACACTTCAAGAACGTTTCCCAACAACGTTTAAGTTCAAAGGGATCCCATTCCAGATGAACATCAAACAATCGCCGACTAACATGTCGTGTCATTTGAGCATTTCCAGTCATATGCCGCCATGGTAACGGGCACAAATGAAACTCCATAAAGTGAAATGAATGGCGCGTGTGCACACAAGGTCTCCGTTTAGTAGGCGGGAAGATGATTCAAAATAAACTTAAAACAACGGGAAGCTGAGGGAAAATTACACAGCTGACAAATTGCAATTAATTGGTAGAGACATGGTGAGCACGCACAAACGAGGAGAAGGCCCTTCCCGACCAACCCAAACGCTATTAGTTGCTAAGCGAGCATAAGTTGGGGCAAAAGGTTAGGCCACAAAGTGGCAAAAATTGTCAACGATGGATATGGGCTTCGGTATGACTCATATGGAGTGAAAGGATGCTCGAAATAGAAGGCTGGAAGAGGGAGGGCGGTAAGGGACCTAGAAGAGGGAAAAAGCTCTAGAGCAGTGATGAAGAATGATGGGGAAGAGAAAACAGGAAACTAGATGGCGGCAAGGACAAGTTGTAAGGTGAATATATTAAATGAAAGGACAGTTCGCAAAAGCCTTAAAAGAGACCCGCAATGCAACGTCCAGCAAGCATTTGTATCCTATAGGCCTACACAAGTCATGGGTTCAATCTTAATCTATACTAATTTAGCACAGTGGAACGTGCTACTTCTAGCCTAGCAGCCAAACAAGTGGAACGTCAGTTAGAAGTACACATTTTTCCTTCTGATAGATAGACAAAAAACACTACAATGTATAATCATACATTGTAGTGCTTTTGTCAGTGAAATAGGGAAATAGTGACAGTTTGGTGTGAAAGAATTTGAATGTTCATCACGAATAATGGCATAAAATTCCATTATATTATTCAAAACTTGTTAAAAATACACAGCGACCAGCATACTTCCTGGAAAAAATTCAAGCATATTTTAAAGATTCCAAGGCTCATTCTTTACATTTTTAAGGATCCCTCACACCACAATATTTGCCAAATAAGTCAGATATTTTCTAGAGAATGATTACAGATATTACACGACACGTACAGAAAATTCCAACACATGCTGGAGTTTAACCCAAATTTAAAGCATAATTCCTGACATTTTCGAGCACATTTCCTAATTTCCCAGCTTTTCAATGCTACTGGACACCCTGCATCATATTAATAAACAGCGTGAAGCTGTCGCACATGTGTTTATTATTTTTGTTCACCTTGCTCAACAGAAATAATTCTGTTCCGCACCAATTTCAGCATTGCCTTCTCAACACGGGCACGTCATTTTACTCATAAAGCGTCCATTTTGAACTTTTTTAAATGGCTTTTTTTATCCAATAGAGACGTACGTGTATCTACCAGTTGTTCTGGCTTAACAATTTTCTTAGAAACCACACAATTACGAATTGGCTGCACTTTCCTGAAACATGTACACCCCATGGGCTTGTAGATCCTCTCCATGCTCCCGTGACACTCTAGACAGAGATACATGACATGTCAAAATTTGTCGACATGCGGCACGTGTCGGAAATCCATTTCCCTGGTAATTTAGGAGAAAAAATTGACGCAGCTCGATCCGCAGTCCGATCTCGCTTCGATATTCCATTCACGAAAAGAATGAAATTTTCGGATTTCCCTTCAACAGAACGGATATCAGAATCTCAATTTTTGCTAGCAGGTCGGTGACTTTGAAGGGCATCGCAAGCAGCAGCTACAACCGAAGCGTGCATTAAACGGTCGCATTTAGACGCCGGTCACGCAGGAAGGACTCACGGATCGAAGCGAGAAGGACCCTCTAACTCATGGGCACCTCTATAACGAGCCACCTTCTCAAGATGGACATTGCCCTTTCACGTGCAAGGCAATTATAACGGGTCAAGTCACGAAGTGATTTATATTCTCCTTTTCCCCTCGCCGCTACCTGTGTCATAGATCCTTTGTTAATGCCAAAATTAATCTGTTATCCTGATTGGTTAGTCACATTAATCAAAAGATGTATGAATTATCTATGGAATCTGTTGAAGCCATGTTGAAGTAAGAAATAATAAGTGTGAATAGATATTACTTGGAATTAAACTATGCATGTGTGTGTGACCATATCTATTGTTATATATATATATATGTATATATCAGTTAGTGTATAAATTTGAAGATGCTCAAATATAGAAAACAAATGTGTACAAAAATTTACAAAAAAATTATAAATGTGGATGTTGTGATTTTAAATGCCATTACCTCAATAGAATTCGTATTAAGTTTGCATTTCAAATTTAAATTAGCAAATCAGTGAAAACTGCAAATGTGTGTATACAGTCGAACCCGCTTAATTGCACAGCGACCCGGCAAACCGATAATGTACAATTAACCGGTTTATGCAAATACCCGGTCACAATTTCATACAAAAGTTACACATGGGGTTTGAAAAATATGTGCCTTTATCAAGTCTGTGCAATTAAGCGGGTTCAACTGTACTGCACATTTAAATCGTTGCAATAATAGACAGTGTTCGCATGCCAACGTCTTTATAATTGGCTTAACTTTAATGGCAGGAAGGGAGGAGCCAAGCATTGAACTACCCAATGAACTAACTGAACGCAATGGGTGCGCATGCGTGGTTATTCCCTTCCCACCATTAAAGTTAAGGTAAGTATAAAGACGTTGGCATGCGAAAAGTGTCTACTGTCACAGCTGAGAAAATAATAGTAGAAGAATACACAACGAAATTACATTATACAGTATGACCCACATGAATTTTTAGTACCCTAATTTTCTATAACGTTAAATTGTGGACCCGAGCATTTTGAACTGCCGCAGTTCAGTTTCAAAACTTTTGAACATACAGTACATTTGCAGCTAGACTGGCCCATTTTGTATCTGCACATCAACGAAGTAAGCTCCAAATAAACAACTATCCCGATTAAACGAAACCCACTGTATTTTCTTCGTGGCACTACACAATAGTTAAAAATGGCCTTTTGAACTATACGTTCTACGACGTGGGATACTTGAAAACTTGGTCAAATTTCCCAGCGCCCAACTTAGAGAGGTTTCCTTATTAAGTTTCGCCATTTCCTCGGAAGGGACGAGTGGATTTATGCCCTCCTTGCATCGAAATGACGAGTGTTGACTGGCCGGCCTTAGAAGAGGGACACCGGGGCAACTAACGAGGATTATGAGCATCAATCAGATTTGAAAAGGGCTGCACTGGCCAGTGAACGAGATAGGAGAATAGAAATGGAGGTGAGGGTTAAAGGCCCTAGGAGTAGTTGGTTGGGGGCTTTGGAGGGTTGATCTTTGACATCTTCAATCCGAGGCGATCCAACGCTATATCGATGGCGGAGGGAAGAGCGGGACGCACGTTCAATATATCTCGTCTCTAATCTGGCTGTCTGCAGGCCGCCATAATGCATAACTTTTGATGCTGCCATATTCCCTTTCAGCATGCATGACCAGGACGGACATTTCCTGTCTATGCTGCAAAAGCCATTACGAGAGCTTAAAGCCGCTTA
The DNA here is from genome assembly GCA_033995625.1 of Ophyiulus pilosus. Classification (NCBI taxonomy): domain Eukaryota; kingdom Metazoa; phylum Arthropoda; class Diplopoda; order Julida; family Julidae; genus Ophyiulus; species Ophyiulus pilosus. The sequence continues at coordinate 78,303 of JAUJYV010000014.1, read as the reverse complement.
ATATGCAGTTAGTGCGCAGGACGTGGAACGAAGATCAAACACGAAGTTAAAATCCCCCCAAGAATGGATGAGACCCAGAAAACACGAAGCGTACATAAAACCCAACGGATGGCAGAATGTCCATCTCATCGTTTCAAATTATGGCATATGCTTAAAGATGAGTTTCCCAAAAGAGTGGAAACAAGCTCTTGCATGAGATGGACGCAAAATGAAATTGGACAGCTCGGGAATTGATTGGTTCGAAAGGACATCAAATCCTGCTTTCGACCAGCCAAGATAAGGGGATTGAGAGAAACAAAGTTCGAACACGTATAATACGGGCATGTACAAGTTGTATACAAGGATTCCTATTTAAGGGTGATAGATGTATACACTTAAAAAATGACAGCATCTTTTAAAGATGCAATGATATACATCACGTGGCAATCCGTCCTTTTGCTCCATTCTATGTATAATTCAGATTTCATATGTTGAACTTGTGGTACAGATTGTCTTGATATGAAATAAATAGAATAGTTCGTCTGTAATCATGTTATTCGGAAACTATTGTATCGTTTTAGATGTTCAGAAATTTTCTTACAAGTTTAAGTAACCATTATTCCTCGAATCCAAACACGTACAAGTCTACATACACATTTCATACATTAGGTAAATACGAAAGGAAACAACAGACTATGTTACAATATACATTAATTTTTTCATAAAACCTTAAAACAGCTCGCTTATGATAAACTTTAAATTTCATAAAATATATGTGATGAGGTACGTATACATTTTTTTAACACAATACACGTATTTAAAAAAAAAAATGTAACTGTTGGTCATATGGAGCTTGACACTCCAAGAGTAATCCTTAAAATGATTTCCATTATTAATGTTTGAATTACTACCATGACATTAGCATTATAGCCACACATTTTGTGATAATCATCATTCCAACATCGCCATATATATATGGAGGTATATTTTTAAGATTAAAAAAAAGTTTCCTTATTTTGTGAATTATGCCTCACCCTGCAAATGACAGTAGCTGTATCTTATCCTGAAAGGAAAAAAAATTTTACCTAAACAATTTTGCATGGAATTTGCATACAAAACTAACTGCATAACGTTTTATTCCGCTCAATAGGATAGATCCGTAATGCGTTTTCAATGTTCTAAATGCAGAATATGCAGAAAATAAACCAACCCTAAAAGATAAAACTTGCGTGTATGTGGGCAATAAACTGTGAGTGCAAAATCGTATTCTTGCTTGACTGCAACTATATATATGGCCTCCATTTTCCAATTAATGGCAGTTTAAAGAAATTTCTCTAATCCCATAATTACTGCTTAATGACATCAAAGCGTTAAGTTTAGACTTAAGTGTTAATCAGAAATCGGCGAAAGAAGAATTACAACGACTAATGTATTCCCTTCATTAACAAACAGATACAACAGAGGAAACATTGTCGAAGAGTGCATCCTATGAACCTGGTAAACATTTATAATTACAATAAAAAAGAGAAGATCAAAAATAGAAAATTATCAAGAATCTTTCTTAGAGATATAGCGAACAAAACAAATTTTTCCTAAATCCACCATTTGTTGAAAACTGAATATTTAAGTGTAGGAATAACAAATTTATATTAAAACAGCAAATAAGCATTACAGAAAAAGCAGTACAGGATTTGGTACAATACTTATACTGCCAGTAGAAAACCTGTCAAAGTTCACAATAGCTTAGTAGATGTCAGCTTGGTGATGAAATGAAGGCACTTTTTTGGAATAATTTCAAATGGCATGTATACTGCATAGACGTGGATATTAAGGAAATATGGTGAGGCAAGAGTTGAAAGGCATAGCCTCGTTTTAGAATATCACAAGTTTTGCAATATAGAAAAATGCACATGCTGCTATTTATAGCTTCTCAAATCCTGGGCTTGTCCAGAGAGACGAATGCATTTTCAAGTGCACACACAAGAAATATCGAAGATGAAAGGATGGGCAGGGCAACAAACGGGGCTAAAACATAAAGGCAATGCAGGTTAGATGCAGGGAAAATCGATGGCAAACTGATGACAGAATGTGGGACGAATGGAGACAGACGAGCTTGGGTCCAAAAAGGAATACAGGATGGCGGTGATGAATGGACTGGTGACAAAGGGGTACACGAGATCGCTTAACACGGTGAAACTGGACAAGGTGTTTACATTGAGACAAACTGATTTCGAATGTGGGCGTTTTGATAGATTTCGAAATTATGTTCATCGTTCTAGTACGAGTTCAAGGAAGGGGGCAAACAGCAGAAAAAGGGAAAAACAATTGAGAAAAAAAGAAGATAGACTGCATCGCATGGATTCGTTGTTCAAAGCAACCAAACTAGCATCCTAATCGAGTAAAATGCAAGGTTCGTGGGAGGTCGATCAGTTTTCCAGACAACATTTAAAGTTACGCAGATGGCAACATCCCCACCGCCTCTTCCAACAATAGAGAGATTGAGCCAGCCAACGCCTTAACGTCAACCTTGTCGTTAGAGGCGGGAAAGGAAGAACCGCGCATGCGCACTCATGACGTTCAGTTAGTTCATTGGGTAGTTCAGTCCGTGGGTGCGTCATGAGTGCGCATGCGTGGTTCTTTCTTTCTCCAGCCAACGCCTTAACGTTAGAACGTTAAGGCGTTGGCTGGCTCAAACTATTATCTATAAGACGTGGCATGGCTTTCTGAAATACTTCCCATTGGTACTATAGGGATTTGCCTTGATGAATGCCGTCCCAAAGATGATCCCATATGAAAATAGGGTAACTTTGGGACATAAATGCATGGGAAAATCCCTTCATCTGCTAATCAGAGTAAAAATGATGCCATATTCAGAAAGAAGGAGAGGGTGTTAATTTGAATGTGATGGTCAGTAATTATTAAACATTTTTTTAAGTATTCCAAAAACCAAACTGTCCTAGTATCCATGTTTTATGAAATTGCTTCAACTTATTGTTTAAGACACCAAGTTTTTCAACCCGTAATGGTGAAGAGAAAAACTAATTTATCCAGTAGAAATCTTATCCTTCATCAGTGGGATATTATATTAAAAGAAATTAAGAGGAAACGTCAAAAGACGTCAAAGAAACAGTATTCCTTTTGCCCTTTTGGACTATGCATTTAGAAGATCGAGAATATTAAAGAGAAACATCAATATGCAAAGGAATTACTGTCTCCTTCAAGCACACTCATATAATGCGCATGGAAAAATAATACTAGAAACATTTTGTTGTTGCAACTATACCACTACTGATCCACCGTCTGCAAAATGTATGAAGAGCTGCATTATACATGTTAAATATAGTTTATCGAAAAATACTAAGAATTTGAAAACATCTTCGAGCAAGTATGCATTGAATTTCCGTCCCTGCAGGTCATTAAAATGAACTTCAAGAAGAGCACAAACAAAACGTTGTAATTGAAATGCGGAAGTACAGTTTTCCACTAAATTCAGTATAATACTATATAAACCCATTTCAAAGCATTATAATTCTCTTGCAAGGCATATGCATTAGGGAGCACCATATACTAGATGATGTTGAGTGCACTGCCCAAAGGATATCCAAATAGAGGAGCCTGTTTAAGAATTTAACTTTGCAAAGATAAGAAGTCGTGCAGCTACAGGCCATTCATTTTACTACCGGGTTCATGGAGAGCAGAGTTTAAAATCTACCTCATTATTTCGCTATATCCAAGCATAACACATGGGTACAATTCCCAATAAAAGGAAAGAAAACCTCAAGCCTTGAAAATAAAATCCAATTATGCCTATTTTATTAGCCGCATTAACAGCTGCAGTCAACCTCGACAAATTAATAACTGCCTTGTCTTGGAGGGGCGACTTCAGCCTAATTTATTTTCCAATACCGACACGATATTAATTAGATTCATTAAAATAACGAGATCCTCTGCTTAGGAAGTCCACCTAAATCTAATAAAGCATCTCAGCAAGGGTCCGCTTGTTTTGTTCTCAGTTTAAAAACACACATCAAATCGAGAGTAACTCATAAATTTCTTAATAATCTTCGTACCTGAGCAATACTAGTGCCACATCTTGAAATCCTCTCAAAAACGGATTCATTCAAATATGCCCTGCAGACAGTCTTACAATGCTATTGAATATTTTTAATTGGCTACATAATGACAAAAATTAAAGTATATTCTGTACTTAGTAGGGAGATTGAGCCAGCTAACGCCTTTATACTGACCTTAATCGTAATGGCGGGAAAGCAGAAGCATAGCCTTCAACTACCCAATGAACGATCTGAACGTCAAGAGTGCGCATGCGTAGTTCTTCCCTTCCCGATCTTACAGTTATGGTCAGTATAAAGACGTTGGCTGGCTCAATCTCCCTATTAATAGATTGAACATTAAACATTTCTGAAAAATGGCAATGGTGATAGATACTGTATAATAATGTATTTATATACATTATAGTAAAAAAGTTATAAATTCTTGTGTAAAGTTACCTGAAGACAAGTGAGCCACTGATAAAGTGGGTCCCTAAACATTGGATAATAGACAGTTTTCGCGCCAGTCAACGTCTTTATAATGGCCATAACTGTAAAGGCGGGAAGGGAAGAACCACGCATGCGCACTCATGACGTTCAGTTAGTTCATTGGGTAGTTGGATTCAATGCTCCTCCCTTCCCGCCATTATACAAGTAGTTAAGGTCAGTATAAAGACGTTGACTGGCGAAAACTGTCTATTGTTAGAAATGTCTTAGTGATCTTTTAGTAGCTTAATAATAGCTTTTAAAATATATTTGTTTGGGAAAAAAATAATTGTACCGTCTTTCCATTTGTGTTTTTTGAAAATTGTATTTGTTTCTTCTAAAAACTAAATGATTGCCCCATCATTTTTAGACCCAGTCCGCCACTGATTACAAGTTACAGTACATTTATAGTAGCATCCTTTAATGCTGTTAATATGTGTCACATTATATGCAAATCTGTAATTTCTTTTCAGTACTTGTAATGTATAGAGGTGCAAAATGGCTGTTGTCATGTCACAAATTGCACCCATTAGCGATATCGAAGGTTTTAGGATTTGCAGAACTTTGGCGCTGGCGTTACATAAAATCAATGCATGCGTGTTAGGCTTGCGGCCATGTCGCAACCTTTTTGAAGTTTAATTAACTTCCCCCGATAAATCCCTAATTAGCAGACAAAAGTTTAAGTATTCATGAGGCCAACTTTTGAACATGGCTGGGATTTTTTTTTCTTCTTTTCTGCCCAAACTGATAAGGAAGATCGAGGCTAAACTGTTCGTGCCAGTTGTTCATCCATAAACGCCAATTTTGATAAACAAGCAGCCTGCGGGCTTGAAAATTAAAACGCCCAAGCATGCATTTTAATTACAGGCCTTAATGATTAATATTGAGAGTCATTTGTCACTCGTAATTGTGTTTACCAACTGTCTGCAATTTTAGGATAAACTTTAATATTAAACTACGAGGTTTAATGAAGGGCAAGTGCAGAGTTATATAGTCCTGCTAATTATTCCAGAAAATTGGCTCGCACGGCATTCATTTACTCACGGTAGACGGAAAGCATCAGTTTAATACGGGGGGAAATATATTGCCTAATTCTAAGAACTTTCCAAGCTGCAAAGCCAATTGCCCATTATTTGAAAACAATGCAAGACTTAATGTAAATATGAATTTTCTCTTCCTCCTCTTTTGCATCAAACAGATTCTACGTAATCCTCATGTCTGCAACTGTTGCAATTAGATTTCTAAATGTAATCAGTATCAAGCGGCCTAATTAACAGTATTGCGAAGTATTATTCCCTTATGAAACATTATTTTGTTCAATTTAGTATTCTCCAATTTGGAATCTCTTTTGATGTTATTATTCTTTCTGATACCAAAACTTGTAAATTTTCTGTCTACGAATGACCAAAACGAATCAACATTAGCTGGAGGCATAGTTGAAAACATGCTCATGATATCATTACATTTGAACCGATTTGGATAGTTTATGAAAACCGGCTTTATTCAATTAAGTTCATTATTCCGTGACTAACAGTAACAGCTTGGGTTATTTAGTACTCAAATTTACGAAATAACCAAAATTCAATGTATAAGTATATTTCTAAAACGATCATATTTGTAAGGAACTATCATAGTATATCTCTACAACTTTCTAAGCAACATTTACAATGTAAAGTTTGGCTCAAAATCCACATTAATTGAAAGCATAATAACAGCCTACGTGCACATGTACATAGTGGATCCACCAATACTTCAAAAGAAAATGACAGCGAGCTTATCAACAATTTCAGAACTACAAATTATCGTGTTCATAAGGCGTGAAAATGCAATATTATCAAGTCATTAATTATTGGGGATGAAGACTCGAAATTGACATGACCTACGATACGTGATTGCAACATCCACTTTTCCAATTCAGTGATCTCAAAATAATCAAAGGGAAGCAGGTGCTCATAGTTGCTACGAAGTATCCAGGACTACGTCGAAGGTTAAACTATCACGTGAACCGAACATGACCGAAAATAATTCCGGTTTGAAGCTAAATAATATTGATACAAACATCTGAGTCTGTTACTAAAGGATGTGTTGGAACGGTATTTTATGGCTTTTCTTGGTACAAATCAAGACTGGTTATTTGCATAACTGTATATGTAGAAACAATCTTGAACATGATTTACAGTCGTTGACATTTGTAACGCTGAAAACCGCGCGCAAAGCTGTCACCAGTATATATACGTAGAAAGTCAAGTGTTTTAAACTTCATTATCATAGTAATTAGGAGCAATTAGTAGAAAACTAAATGATATACGCGGTTATAATAAGCAGCCGTCTAGAGTTACTATGCGATGAAATTTTATCGGTCTGAACTTCACTTATAACATTCGTGTATACTGATTTTTCTTTAAAAAAAAAAAGGAATTTCAAAGAACATTTCTGATTATGTTATGCATATTTACATTCAAGTATATTATGCAGAAAAATCAAATGTCTTCCTATGGGCATCATCAATTCATCTTATTTGCATTTAAATGTCTAACCTTTGCACAAATATTCCTAAAATAAACTTCTCGCTGTAAGGTATACATAATAAATTTGCCTATAAATTGGCACATAACCAGTTACACATTCATGTACCGTATTTTGTAAAAAAAAAAATGACTAAGTTATAACTTAATCTGTCACGAAAAACCGTCCCTAAAGAGAAGGTGACAAGAATGAGCGATTAATCTACGAAATGGCATTAGCTCCAAGAATCTAGTGGAAAATACAGAATATACCATATTTTTTTCCATCGCTGTAAAATTTCAGTGCATTTCTAATGCTAGTTTGACCTAGCCCATATGCGGGCATCAACTTAGGCCTATATGCATAATATAAATTGCATTGTCAGAATTGCTGTTGGTGGCCCATTTTGCTCACAACAAAAGAGCATTTGTTTCCACCAAAAAGAAGATCAATTGCTGAAGATTAAGAGTAAAAAACCCATTCCAGCTTGATGGATAATATTCCGCACATCAACTGTTTGTATTCCCCATTCGCTTAGCGAGATTGTCTAATATGCCCATAACGTTGCTATCGTCCATAAACTTATTGACTAAGCTATCATTTGTACCAGCTCATTAATTACTCTCCTGTCAAGCAAATGTTGATAACGCCAAAGTACAACATGCTCGAGAATATTGCTGGCAACGGAAAAACACGTAAATAAAAAAAGTCTAGGCACCTTATTCCCAAAAGGTCTATATTACCGCATACCTTAAAAGGCAAAGCCCGTGCCAGCTAAGAGTAAAAACACGTTATATAAGTGTGGGAAAGGGACCACACAAAGTCACTTTCAACAACTAGAAACTTAAAACTCAAAATGTGATTTATTACTGCCCAGTATACGAAATCGAATAAAACTGGAATATAATCCCAATTAATGCATGCGAATGAGTACCGAAAACCATTTCCCATAATTGTTATGATGGGGGGTTAATAAATTTTATTATCACAAAGGATATAAAATGTATTCGAAATAATAAATTTGCATGTATCAGCCATTGTTCTTAGGATAATTAATTCACTAATCCGACAGGAGACCATAATTATGCAATGAAATTGAAATGCGTGTAGTTATAATCTTCGTTTAATTAGTCACGTTAAAGCAATATACCATATATCAGTAAAGTTTTTTTTGGAAAAGGGATATATTAACGACAACAACTGATACCAAAACAAAATTATAGAAAACTCACCATAGTGACATGAAGTTTAAGATGCATTGTATGGAGCAAATATATACCATGTCCTTCGTAATCTAAACTATTTTGAAATTTAAAGCAAGTAAGGATCGATGTTATCAACAATATATATTAATAAACTAGCTCCCGGATGCAACAACTGCATTAAATATTTCGATATGGAGTATACATGTACATATAGCATGTTGATTTATACCGTAGATTAATGTCTATGTAGGATGCATGATGAGATACGAAGATACCACTGGTACTGTTTGAAATGCTAGACCAAACCACGAGTCACAGCTACAGAAATGACAACGTACAATCTGAACAATTTGAATTTCCGATTAGCCTTGCATTGTAACCGGTTCAGTTAATTGCTTTATTCAAATTTGATTAAACTGAGTGTACGACAATCGTCAATTTTCTTGCCTGTGGTATTTCAATAATGGAATTTAAAGCAATCAAACAAGTCGAATATAAAGAATTCCTAAATACGTCAAAACCATCCGAAGCCAAAGACGATTTCAACCAAAGAAAAACAGCTTTTTGGATAAATCGATGAGAATGAGGAAATCACAATACAAAACGAATGCTTTGTTCCCAAAGTCATGTGGACGCATATTTGCAGCGATTCCATTAGGAACGCATTGTTAAAGTGCTTGTCGCTTATCATTTTTTGAGCATCGTGTTCCTCCTGCTTCCGTCATTTTTTTTCTAGTTTTTCATGAAAAAACCTTGAAGCTTTGCCTCATTAAGGCGCGCCAAAAGAAAACCGTGGTTTATTTGCATAATCGGTATTTACACGAATACAACGGAGGGGAAATGCAGCAAATTAATACTCTCACAAAACACTAATTGCCTCTATCTTCTCTTAAAAATCAGGCCCTTCTAAACAAAAAAAAAGCTGAGTTGTATAACGCGTATTTAAATCCAAATTCGATAGGCCTAACCCGAATTTCCCGTGAAAGCATGATTCCTAACAATTACATGTACAATCAACTAAATAATCAAAATTTTCCATTCCTGTTAACTGTTTTATTGCATGCACCCATGTAATCGTACAGGAGAACAGATCTTGTATTATGCGTATAGCGGTGACGTGCAGAAAATTCAAATAACAGCAGATGCGAGGCACAATTTCTAAGATAAATTCTCGAAATCAGCGTCTGATTTACATAAGAGAAGACGATTTCGTTTCTGAAGCGAGGGAATACCAATTATGCGGTGCGACCAAACAAAAATATACTCCGAGCTAGTACTTAAGAGCTTAACTAGAATAATTAAATTAATTTAGTAATTTTGGAAAAATTATGAGATGCAGTTTTAATCCTCGAGTTAATTGCAGCAAGGAGTAGGGAGTTGGAATGAAGTCACGTATTTCAGTCAACCAGAAGGAAGTGCAACAAATCCAAAAGATTCCTAAATCGCCTTAAGATGCCATCGTCTAAGAAATCGTCAATTAAATTTGTCCTTACAAATAATGACACAAATTCGCTGTGCACTGCAAAAGTTAATATGGGAAAATCCCTACAGGCTCCAACCTGAAGGCATAATTATAGGATCTTGCTTTTGTATGCTAAAATAACGATTCCTAAATCAAGTTGCAGAGTTGTGTAGTGGATTTAACAGCGTAATTTCACAATAAAACTCGCTTGAGAGTTTTTTGAAGATTTAAAGTATATCTAAGATTCCGGCATGAAATATAACTTAATTTCCAACTATTAGTTTCCGGGTTTGGACCTATACTATGTATTGGCCAAATATCAGGGTCAATTTCGTCAAATGCAACTGCCCTTCTCCGTTCCAAAGCTTTATATTTTCTTAGGAAATTTAAATAATATGAAATTCAATCATAGGAAAATAACAAAATATTATATTTGGAATTTGATTCTATGTTATTTGGTTGTATGTACTTTTTACACACTTTATATTCATTGCTTTCTACTAAATTCCATACAAGTTCAAATGTGAACTTCGAGACAAGCAATAAGTAAATAAAACTTTTATATAAGACTTTAAAGATTAGGTTGAGCGTATTTAATTAAGTTTTGAGATACTTAACTTTGCATGCAAGATCACGTAGAAAGTTATGCAGCCTGGTATGAAATTCAAATAAGGAAACAGTCTACATCTATAAAATATCTAAAACCAAAACTTTCAAACTAGTCCCACATTCCGACCTACAGATCATGCGATATAAAAAAACGGTTCCATATTGAATCTCAAAGGATGGGTGACACCGATCAGTCGTCGAACGATGACATTCTTGCAAGGCTTCAGACGTTGAAATGGAATTTAAAGAGTGTTGAAATGTGGTGCTGCTGCTGCTGTTGCCTTGAGATATGGCAGACAGAAATTCGACAAGCTCATGACTGTGGCTATAGAATATGTATATATCCATTTCTTTATCCAAGGAAGAGTCAAGAAAATGACAGGATAAGATATGAAAACTGTAGACGTGTAAAAAATCATTTCTGGACCTATTTTATCGCTGAAACAGAACTGGTATTGAATCGAAATTGAAAAAGAAAAGAGTGTCTGTCAGACTTCTCGGGTATCCCGAGATAAGGTCATGAAAGAAGATCGGCTCCTCTCTCAAGTTATATTGCATTTTTTTGTCATATCCAAAGGCAGGTTTAGAGCCTGCACTTACTTGGAGATACATATTGATAACAGGACGTGCATAAAGGTGAGGTTTTGCATAAAATAGATAGTGGCACCTGGCATAGTACTATATGCAATGTATTCTACAAGCTCTAGTATGTATATGTAGGCCTACAGATAGAGTACATGCATAAATCTTTGGAATTTTACGCTTCTTTAGTTATAAAAGCTTTAAGTAGTTCTTTGCAATTCTGTCGTTCGTGCGTTGCCATAAGCGATTATTAGAAAAAATCTCATTGTTTGTTAATGGCATAGCTCCCTACTTTCTTTCAAATAATATTTAAAATTTATTGCGATGCTTAGACTACAATTATTAGCAATGCCATTTGCGATATAATCTTAAAGAAATGTTGCCAAACATAAATCAGCTAATTTAATTGCTGCAAGGATTACAAATACAGTAGGTCAATAATAATACGTAACAGGGATTGTGAACTAACATTTATTTTGTACATCAACGAACTAAATGATAAATTTGCTATGCAAATAGTATAGGATTTTACAATGTTTCATGTTTAAAAACAATGTACAGTAGTTGAAATTCCCAGCTTAGTTCTGTAAAGAATGATCATTTTTGGTGGCGATTTATTTTCGAATTTAAGAGAGGAATTTAAGAGAGAAAGTTAAGAGCCAATTTAATAGAAGATCGAGGAACTCTTTGCCATTCACATGGAAGGGCAAAGAGGGATGTTTCGTCACCAATGCAGGACGTGAACAAAAATTTATTACAGATAAAGAAAGTAAGAACCAGCAATTTGAAAACTTGAGGAAGTGGGTTTGCTCACAAGAGCACTCCGTCCATTGGCTCTGACGTTAACCATTTTAAAAAGGTCAGTGATATTGTACAGTAACTCATTGGTAGTGCAAAAGAGCAGTGCAGCTAGCAGTGCTTCTTGGCTCAGTGCTATAGGGCTGAGCAATCTCACAATCGGTAATGTCAAGTGGAAGCAAATAACTGGGTTGTGGAGTAAACGAAATATAGGATTTCATCGCAATGGAAGATAGGCGACTTGGAAATTGATCCGAGGCATACATAAAACGGGACATAAGGGCTGCTCTTCCTCCTCCAAAGAGCCTGGGTTCATCCAAATCGACGCTTCAGATTAACTATTACGCCATTATGAGGGGTATCTGAATTGGTTAAATGTAGTGGAAGGCCAAGGGTGTGCATTTCATCAGCTTTTTACCACCCGGCTGTTCTGGTTGGCTGCTCTTTCTTGGAAATTCAGAGCCAGGTCCAACTGCCCATCCATAAGCAGGCTTTCAGAAACTCATCCTCAGAGTAATCCTAGCGACCCATATTCCCGCCACTCTCATCCTTGTGCCTCCCATTTTCTCTTTCCTGTCATCTTCTCCAGTCGTGTATAAAACAAAGGAACGGGACTTAAATACGCATTTGATGCAGTTATATTGAGAAGTTGAAGGAATATGCCCTTTGCATTTGCCATTTTTTATATTCCGGTGGAGAAAAAAAAAATCCTAGGCCTGCATCAAAACCTTATAAAGTACCCAAAACACCTCAATTTTCTAAAACAGTGAGCCTATATTACTCACTGCTGATGCACATTTTAACATTCGTACTTGCATTGGCTGCGACTTTTTCCCGGTGATATTGCATCTTGGATTTTCATTTTAAATTCCTCGTCCCTATACGCGCATCCGTTCACTTAATCCGATCAATTGCAGGCAAAGGAACATCTGCTTTCGTTTATCTCAATGCCGAGATACATGCAACAAATTTAAATAAAAGCCTCGCAACATTTATGAAAAAAAAAAAGAAAACGAAAAATGGAAATGACATATAAGGAAGATAGAATGATGCCATGCGTGCCTACAATGCCATTGCCAAACAGCCAAATAAAACAGCTTTATTCTATAATGGTATACCGTATATCAAAACGATTGTTGCATACTCCTATACTGTATATGCTGTACTAGCACCTTGCTGGCATATTTCTAAACGCTAGAAAGTAGCTGCGAACTAAGAGTATACCCCGATAGGAATTGCAACGATTGCCATGTATTGATATAACAGCAAATTGGAAGAATAGTATTCAGATTAATTGGGACAAACCTTGAAGATCCAAACAAATAAAGAGACCATGAACAGTAGTTTCGCCTAGTTGGGACAAAACAACTTGGCCTATTTGTTTCAGGAATCTTGCTTCTACATTTCATTAAATTTCACAATTTTCTTATCTGTACTAAAATGAAGTTTTAATTTTTAAGGCAGCAAACAATTTACACATTTGTGTCACTGGAACGGGTTTAAGGTGTACTATCAGTTTGGTACCTTGTGTACTACAATTTGTCGTCTACAGATTTTCAACACAGTATCCTACAGTTAGCAAATAAATGCCATATGGTGGGGGGAGTCGTACCCAATTTCAGGAGAAATTAAGCATATATATAGTCTGCATTTGCAATAAATTTACCATGATTGGCATGTTCTTCCCCCAAACCAAAAAAAAATGTTCAATAATTAAGCGAATTTTGTAACTATCATGGGAGAGCTATTTTTGAGCCTTCACTTTAAAATATTACAACTTATAAATTTAGCAAAAGCACGACAATTGCATTAAACCTAATAAAAAATGCATGCCTGTCATATTGCATGCTAGTTACACGGATAATTCCTGAATATGGTATCAACCACAGGGATATTATATAGTATAAATACTTTATCCACATCGTAAAATAGATTACGTTCAACTTTTACCCATTTAAGACCAGGTTTGTTATTTTAATGTAACTAAAGTTAACACTGATTAACTGCATATATGAAATCTGAAAACCCCCGAAAAAAAAAACCTATTTCGCTTTATCATACTAAAAACGTGACGAGGCTTGATATATTTAACTGTTGAAGAAGCTTCTGAGAAAATATATTTTTGAAAAATAAATAACACTGATGACGTGTGTTCAGACTCATATCGAAGTGATATAAATGCTTTGACACGTGCAAAGATGACACCAAAAATGATTTTTTCCCAAATATATTTTACCAACAGACCGACTATGATGCATGAAAAGTGATCCTAAATTATGGAAATTTTCTCGTTAGAAAAATCTCCACTTACAAACATCTTAAAAAACTTAAGATTTATCGCAGTATTCATCTGCTTTAAAAGTAGTGAAGCTCACGTACAATACTTGAAGATGACAGTATAGAAAGCAAAATTGAAAACCCATTTTAATAAGCAGAAAATGGGTTCCGCGAGCTATTATGGCTGTACTGTGGTCCACCATCCAGTAGTTTTACCCACAGGGTGTTCCAACTGTGTCATAAGAAGAGATGATTAACGACTTTTCTCAAGGTGCTTTTATGTGGGGTGAATGGCTTCGTTAATTTGCATTCTTATGATTTCACTTATTCTAACGAGGCCCTCCCTAATGGCATCGAGGAACGATGAACGTTTAGTTGCAAGAAAATGCCTCAATGGGGCTAAACAGAATCTTGAAAGAAGATGTTGAGGTGATGGTATACAGAGATTCAACGAGAAACACGATGAATTACACCCTGTAGCACACGTAGATAAGACAAAAAGGAAAAAAAGCACTGCTTGTGATACATGCACATTCACTATCTAAAGATTTCATACGGTAAAAAAAAAACCTGCAAGAAATAAAGCGCGAACTTAGTATTCTTCTATGCGTGCCTATGCAAAACACTTGGGTGGATAATAAATGATAAATCACAGATCCACTTTTGTTCGTAAGATTTATACTTCAGGAAGAAAGGAGGGAATTAGATTCATAGAATTCTGGGTAGACAACGACTATAATGTGCATATGGGGGGTTTAAAAAATCACTCGTCTTCATAGGAAGAATACTGTTACTTTTTCTGCTGTATCCTTCTATCAAACATTATCAGACACAATATTCAAATGTGCGATGAATCCTTTCATGAAAACATGTTTTCATTCATTTTCTGCAAATAAAATGCAGCTACCAGTCCGGCAGCAATCATGTTTCTTTTATAATCGAAAAACTAGAGGTAGGGCTATATCGCAAATCATAAAACTTTGCTGAAAACTTGACATATGTAAAAAAAACCTAAATCTTAGACTGTCATGAATATAATATTCACCTACGAAAATTCATATAAATAAAATATATTTTGTTTTTAAGGAATGCATGTATAGATTTCCAAGCAGTTTATTCAACATTTCAATGTCTCTACCACTATAATATATCCCTGGGTTTTAATTGGAATAGCATGTGTACTTCTTTCAACGATGCATACTTCCGAAATTACCCAAAGCCAGAACACAGTAAGATGCTTTAAAAAAATATATATAAAGGCGAGGAAATAATAACAATAAAACCAAGAGGGAAATCTAGAAACCTTTTAATCCAAAACCGCATACTTTGGCATATGCAGTGATTGGATTATTACTGCATAAGGACGATGTTAATTTAAAGAAAAAAAACTGAGTCACGATGTATAATGAAAAATTGACAGTAATGCACATCTTCATAAAGAAAATCTAGTTGGGTCTCATATGGAGTATATATATATATATACCATTGTTCTGCATGTAACATTAACTCAGTTATTCCGCAGTATAGGGCAGCTGATGCACCGAGCTTGCATATTAGAGCAATGCTCAGGGAGGTCTTCATTCGTCTTGAAAATAAAACATCTGCTTAATTAAGTAGGTGCTCACTATAACTTTCCCATTACATGCAAATGGCATAGGAAAATAAAATATTAACGGGAAAGAGAGGTACAATTTAAATCCGACGATATCGCTCATGTTTAGGCTGCAAAATGGGCCAAGTAGATCCTATTAATTTTTAATTATGACTTTGCGACGTTCTAAAGAACTAATCATACGAAATAATCAAAATGAGCAGGGGTGCAAAGGGAGAAAAGTGGCAAACATAAGAGTATAAAAACGAGAATTAAAGCAATAGCGTCACAAATTCGCTGGTTAATTTCCCCCGGTCCAACTGCAGAAGAAGCGAGAAAATTACACTCGCGAACGTACAAAGTTTAAATAAAACAAGTTCTCTCAAATGTACACTATACGGCTTCAATTAATTAAGATTTTTCCCCGAGTTATCCGAAATGTTAGCCATAAGAACGAGCTCATTCCGTGAATTATGATTCCAGATTGCGAAGGAGATAAAAACGATGCCTAAAAATAAAGTCAATGAGAAAGTGCGAACAAACAACCGTAAACGCGCCAAAAACACGTTTTAATGGTCCATTAGCGCGACTTTATAGCCGGCGAGATTTCTTTCGGTAGCTGCAAATTGGACATATTGTCAGAAGACGTAGCAGATGAACAACGAGATACCCCAAAAACCCACAACGGGTTTAAATATGCTTTTGGCAGAATTTTTCTGCCTTCGAGTACGTTGCATTTCGAAATATATTTGATTCTGTTCGTTATTGCTAGTTCACAAGGACTTCAGTATTCTCACATTTTTACCAACAATTTACTAAACCAGATCTCAATTATGTGATTTCGTTATGCAGTATTATAACGACCCCATAGTCATCCTCTGTATTTCGCATCCAAATAACAAATGTAATAATTTGGGTAAAACTATTCTTATAAAGTGCTCTTATATAAACCTATACAACCTTCGTATATAAGATATATTACATTATTACTATAATCGCAAATGCAATAATGAAAGCACAAATTCACACTTCCACATACTAGACCGTTTGAGCATGCCAACGTTTTTATACTTACCTTAACTTTCATGGCGGGAAGAGAGGAGCCACGCAGTGAAAACTATCCAATTAACTAACTGCATATAATGGGTGGTTCTTCCCTTCCCGCCATTAAAGTTAAGGCAAGTATAAAAACGTTGGCATGCTCAAACTGTCTATTTATGTACAAATTTACACGGACACTACTAACATTTCAAATTGCACCACCATTCATGTACGCAGAATAGCAAGGATGCATCCAGGTTTTTCGAACCCAACCTCCATATTGATCCCCTACATTTTTATTCAACAGGCTAATTTAATCAAACCATTTAACAAAATAGTGTACTTTAGATGTTAGACAACATTTGTTATATAGTTGCTGCCATTTCTAATTGAAGGAAATGCTATATACTATAACAATTGAAGTTGCTTAAAATGTTTTCAAAAACCACTGTTCTATAACAGTATATAAACTCTAGTCTAAAGTCTAGACTATCATACTTTCGGTATAAACATGTCAGCTTATATAATCAACAAGACTATTCTAATAATTAACACTGCATAATGAAACAACACCTTTAGTTTTGTTATAGGTTCGAATGTCAAAGTCTTATTCCACTTGTAGTTACTAAGCAGTTTGAAAATAGACATTTCAACACATCTGCCATAGGTATAATAATGCTCTAACTACAAACGTCACTTTTGAAGTATCGTGCCATGTAGGCATCTCCCACACACGTCAACCATGGGGAAATTGGCAAAAATATCGCTGGAATTAGCCTATAGGTTGCGTGTAATAACAAGACAAACAAAAAAAAAGAGGTGCCTATTATAATTCGAGAGCAGCAATAAACGATATGTTGCTATCACCCATCGATCTCGAGCTACATGTCACGCTATTTAACGACTCGTTATAAATATTGAAAGTGCCAATACAAAGAAGCAGGTTTTCTACAAAGGGCTTTTCCATCCCACCCCATCAACAATGTCAGAAGAATATCAGATGGTGGAGGAGGGGGGGTGGGGGCTGATATCTGACGCCCAAAATACGTGTCTCAATTTCCGCTATTAATCCGAGCATGCAATTGACACGATATCGATCGGCAAAAAGGCCGTCATAAGCTCCTCGGCATCTTGCAACGTTTATCAAAATTCCGATACCCGATTGCAGATATGTTCCACGCGCTGCAAGCTGGCACGCTTGTTTCGTCGACTTTGTTAACATATTTTGCATCAGTAAATACAATGTTCAAGTATCGGAAAAGTGGGAAGGTGTCGCGCGAAACCGTGCACGACGACACAGCGGGCCAGTTGCACGGCACTGCGAATGCGTGATTAATGCAAGTTTAATGACCTCCCACCCCGGCAATGTCAGAACGAGGGGGAGGGGCCGGCGCCCCACGGGCTACTCGCAAATTTGGCTTTAAATGCAGCAGCGCTCGTTTATGCTTCACGCTCTAGTAAGGATGATTTTTGGCAAACAGCACTCACACGATTTTATACACGCAAATTGCATTCATGGAGAATGAATAAGGTTCCTCGACAAAATGCCTAATGAAATTCAGTCAAATTAAACGTAAAAGCAGTGTCCTATGTATAATGCAGAAGATGATGCTTCGTTGCGCAACGCCACGACCAGAAGTGCATCATCCCCTGTCTATCAGAACTAAGTCATGGGTAGGAATTCGTCATTTCGTCCATACATTATGGATTGCCCTTTGGCGCCCTGATGGAATTGTTATATATACATACAAGAATATATGCCTTTGACACGCACACGTGTTCTTGACATGATTAGAGAGATTTAGCTAGCTACGTTAACGATGGCGAGATTAATTGATAGCACTGCCAGTGCTGCCAATCTCGTCATTGTTTAACGTGGCTCGCTAAATCTCTATTATCTTTACTGAAACATACTCAAATATACAGTAACCACCTCAGACCAATAGATTTGGAAGAATGCATTTACAGTCGAACCCGTTTAATTGCACATCGACCCGTCAAGCCGAAAATGTGCAATTAACCGGTTTATGAAATTATCCTGGTTTTGCTTAAATACAGTAATCCTGGCTCAATTTGTTGCTAAAATCCTTCAAATGGCTAGATTAGCTATGGGAAACATTTATTATAGATTCACTTTATCCAGTAGATACTTTAAATATTGAAAATATACATGGTAGTCCAAAAGTCACTACTTCTCTTAATATCAAAATACAGTCGAACGCGCTTAATTGCACAGTGAACTGACACGCCGAAAATGTGCAATTAACCGGTTTATGCAATTATCCGGTCACAATTTCATACAAAAGTTGCACATGGGACTTGTAAAATATGTGCATTTATCCGGTGTGTGCAATGTTCCGGGTTCACGTCATGTACAAGAGATACGGCAAAAGTTCAGGGCATGGAGAATATGTGCAATTAAGTGGCGTGCAATTATGCAGGTTCGACTGTACCACTAAACAGTTCATTAACTTGTGATTGATCGAAAATGCACCACTTATAATAATGATAATAATGATAATAATTGGGTTGTTTTTTCTGTTGTAGGCCTACAATTTATTTATGCATGTTCAGTAATTACTTTAGATAAAATAATAGCTTTTCTAAGGCTTGAGGTCCAACCTATAACCGTGTTATATCGTGCTCTAGGTGCTTGTGAAACATGTCAATTATTCGGCGTGTTAATACTTTGTCAACAAATAAACATGCGCAGTACAATAAATGCACCCATGCTTAACATTCACCGTGGGAACAGACAATCGTTCAAAATCATTGACCTTCATGTTAAAACGGATGCTTACAGAAATATTCTGAAAATGAGTACGGTCACTATAGCTACCATATGGTATCTGTTTACTGACTGCAGGGTATAAAGAGTTGAATAGAAACCTAATTATGCAAATGTAGAAAATATGCACAGAATCACTTTATAAACAGTCTTCCTTATGATTCAGAGTCCCAGTTATCTTTTACAGGCAAATATACCACACATACAGATTAGGCATAACTTTTATTAATATATTTTTGAATTTAGAAATGTCAAACTCATCTTCACTTACATGTATGTAAATGGAATATGTCTACCAAAGAATAAATTGTGAAAGAAATTGTTAGATATTTCCAGTCTCTTTGAATTTAGAATACTATACTGTCTTGGAAATATGCAAATGAATTTGGTTGCTATAAGGTCATGCATTTCGTTATGAGTATAATTTAATAAGTCGATGTTGTGACAGAATGTGATAACACGTTGACTTGCTGATGAAGATTTGCCATAAGTATATTTCAATAAACCAAAATGTTGACATCGGCATTATGATAGTCTAGACTCAAGACTTTAGAATAGAGGTTTTTAAAAACATTTCATTATAATGCATCTGTCGGTTTGTATACAGTGTGGTCTCTAGAGGACTGGTTAACAGGCAACTAAAAGTCAACATTTCGATACACGATAACTTCGTTATATCATTACTTGCGTCAGATGCTCATCCGTCAAAACAGTTATGCGGTCGAAAATGAATTTTCTTAGAATTATTGTCCAAACAACGACTATCACAAATTCCTTTTAATCCATAGATGCCATAATAAAATCCCTTCCACATCACAATTACTGTATACAAGACTTCTACCAATCAACCTTTCTGAGAGACATGTGTGCACAAACTACTACGTTTTGCTTTTCTCCTTGCGCCACAGCTGCTTAGCTTTATTATATTAACTTTCATACGCAAAGGCCCCAAGCAATATCCCCTATAAATTTAATAATCGCAGTCATCCAAATAGATCAAGCACATTCATTCAATTGTACAATTTGATTTACGGCATGACAATAATGCCCACTGCGACAACAAAATGATTACACCTGAGGTCTAAGTAATGTTTACTTAACTTTTGACGCGTGTCTTTCATGACTTCATAAGCTTTTTTTATACCGTATATACGCTACATTTTGTATCATTCTCCCTCCGTCTCTCTCCCCAGGCAATAAACAGAGACATATACATCACATGTACATGTTGTAATATTCTTATTTCTAAGCTAGAAGGTGAACATGATGAAAAAAAAAAACTTTTTATGGCAAATATGTATACGAAAAAAAAATGTATTCAATACTGTCACAACATCGATTTATTAAATTATATCCAAAACTGAATGCATGAAGGTAGCAACCCAAATTCATTTGCATATTTCAAAGACAGAAGTAATCTAAATTCAAAGAGACGCGAATTGCAAATATCTAACTAATGGATTGAAACGTCAAGACTTGTGGGTAAAATTAAAGCAGCATACTGAAACACATTTCTTTTATGAAAAGTTTGTACAACAGAGAATATCCAGGAGTTCGATCTCAAGCACGTATTTGTTATTGTGGTTGTCAGTGGCGGCTGGTAGCCAAAATGTCAAACAAACAGTCAAACTGTCGGCACTGCAGGAGCGACAGCGCTCTGTCTATCTCGCAGACTCGTGTGCTGCTTCCTATGTGCGCATGCGTACAACAGTCAACCTGCACGACGCTGGAACTGTGAAGCGCACAGTTCCATACTAAGATTTTTGTATTAACTGGGTCATTATGTATATTATATTTTATCGGTAATATGAAGTTTAAATAGGGGGTGCTGCAGTTCCACAGTGCCTATGTGCCAGACGCCACTGGTGGTTGTCCATATACATGTACATGATAACACCAATTTATAAATCCGTTCTTGGGCTGGATCCCAACCTCAAGAGCAGATGAGGCATAAAGATGAGGATGAGATTCCATCTTGAAACAGAAGATGGTTTCCATTTCCAAGCGGCCTTCACCACAAGTAAAGTATAAAAATCAACATATGTTGAGGTCACACACAAAGTCTGACACAACAGAAAACTAAATAATGTGTCCTAATCCCTGGACACTCATTTGATCCAGCCATGGTTCATGCTGCTCGTGAAGTATCCAAATTGAAACTTACGAGATCCAACACTTATCCTATGGGTGTACTAGAGCCATTGGCAATTGCTACATCTATTACTAATTTAGCGAAGGAATCAATTTCCTCTTTTTTTTTCACTGAAGACGTGGGGCCCAATACTCTTTGCCCTCACTTCCGATGCCGGGCAGGATTCTTGGAATGATTTACGGCGCTTGTTTTGGTCCTCCAGACGACGAGTGTCTGGGCAGCGAGCACATAATAAAAAAGGATAGTTATGTGTATTGCCTACTTGGTATTCAGCACCAACTTGTGGTCAGTCTTAAGGTACAATGAATCCAGAGCCCGCATCAGATGGCGCTGATTCTCAAGATTCTTGTTAAATTATACATACTGGCTACTGCATAGTGGAGCAACACGTTTCAACATCTTCAAAATCTGGCTCATGGCAAGACTGTTTTAAAAGACGCAGAATTGGTTTACCATCTCACCAGATGGAAGGGTCACAATAATAAACATTTGAGTTATCTTGGCAATGCGATGGCCATGGCTAACATAAAAACATAAGACAGTAACGACACAACCAGCAGCAGATTGTGGCTAATAAATAAGTCTATGAAGTAGTAAAAGGACGTTTTGTTTTGGTAGAAGTAACATTATGCAGCATATTTACCACTGTAGAGCTTGAAACTCACCTTTTTTTCCCCCCAAAACCGATAAACCATCTACACATTATCTCGCAAATTTATTCAGTAAATTTCTATTCAAAATCAGTCATATAGATATGTGTCCTATACTAGTTTTACCAAACAAAAGCACGTTTTGGGGTTAAAGGACGTCTTAACCATTGTTTTTTGATTGGCATTACAGCGGCTGTAAAAACTATGGTATTCTTTGAAATGTTAGGCACAAGTTTATAAGTTTCTAGAAAACTAATAAATTCTGAGAAACATTATAAAAAACAAAAATATGCTAGCTTATTTAATGAAAGAAGAGGAATATAAACATTTATATAACTGTATGGTTAAAGAAATTGAAAGATGACACTTGACGTTTTCTTATTACATGTTTTCACTTTCTTTTCAACGAAAACTGTAATAAATGTGGAAATCGATAACGAATTTATTGCTTAAGTTACGATGTTTATGAACTGTCCATTATTACTTCACTTTCCCAGCATTGGTGTCTTGCGTTTGCGCTCTCCATTAACAAACGCTAAATTGCGTTGCATTGTTTATCATAAAAGCTGCCCTGTTTCGTAATTTGATTTCACTAATTTAGTTGTCATTATCCCTCGTCTCCAAATTACTTTTGTGACATCTGTTTATTAACGAACTAATTAGGATTTCAAGAAAACGGGATATGTGCATCCCTCCCTAACTTTATTGTAGCAGCCTGCAGTCAGAAAATTAACACAGTTTTCCGACCATTTTCTGCTCATTAAGCTCAAAATCTCAAAACATATTCAAACTCGTATATTTCGAAAATACCTGCGTGCTGCAGGAATAAGAATTAAAATGCCCATCTTAATTAACTTTACGAAGCGAGCAAGCGTAAAGACAAGAAGCGGGTGGAAAAAAAAAACCACATGGATATGTAGAGTTTATTACCAGGACATGCAACTGGAAAATTGCATTTTGAATAAATCACCCGTTTTTGCTTAATGCCAAGTGTTTATACTTGTGTTGTATTTTAACATTCAATAGTATTGCAGCTATATAACAAGCAATGAATGCCACGATGCTGCCTTCAGTAGTTTTAAACAAAAATCGTCCAAGCGTAAAATAACCAATATAAGATGCAATCATTTGAAACGGCGAACCACAATTTGTAAGGGTCTAACGTGTAATTTTAAAACTAAAAATTAGCCCACACTATTGTTATTCCAGGTATTAATAGTCTCGAAGGCGCCTAATTTCCCTGCGGAATACAATGTGCGCATGTTGCCATAGCTAATAAGCCAATTACATTTCACATATGCAGGAACTGTAATGGAACAGCTAAATGTTTCTTTGAAAAACTTCCAAATGACCGTAAAATCAAACTCCACATGCAGACAAATGCAATGGAAATGTACTGTAATGCATATTTCTAACAAAACGCGTTTTTATATAGATTATGCATTCCATAAAGTATATATACATGCATGTTCCCGTTTCAATTAAATTCGATATATGTACACTACAGTCAGCAGTCCATTAAAAAAGTAAAATGCTTTTTTATATTCTGCTGAGCAAAAACGTCAGCAGCAGAATTTTCGCTGTCTACGTTTAATCAACGTTTCCCTCGAAACGCTATCAATATAATTACGATTTATTAAATACGGAATGAATTTTCTTGACATGAAATAAATTGAACCAAATCGTGATTGATTTCTCAAAGAAGTATTTTTATCAAAAAAAAAAAATAAAATGGTAAGAAAATCAAAGTCTGGTAGTGCTAAAAAAACTGAGCAATTGCTCAATGTGTTACTAGCCTAATTAATTAAACCATGATATTAACAGCTTGGGTATTAAATACGTATTAAATTGGCTAAATTTCACGGTATTTTGTCATAAATTACTCGACCAGTAAAAATGAGTAAAAGACTGGACACACAAAATTAAACAGAATGTATACCCAGAATATTGAATAGTATCTAAGTGATAAGTGTATAGGTATTCGAACATGAAACGAAGGGTTAAGTGGAGAGAGACCCAAAGTATCAATTATATATGATACCATGTTCGATACATTAATGATTTCTTTCAAAAAATAATATCATAGTCGACCTCAGAATATAGGCCTGAAACGTTGAATGGGAAAACGTCCAGAGAAAAGCCAATACATAATACCGTGAAAAGGAAATGAACCAAATCACACCAGCAATATCGATCGTATAAAAATTGCCTGCAGGAAATAGCCCAATGCATACATATAGCAATTTTAGCGTTGATAGAAATTCAAGGCGAACAATATATAGATGGATATTCTGGCGTAAGCAAATTTTAAATGGATTGAAACATTGCATCTTGTCGAAATGAAGTTAATTGCAAGAATAATGTGGCTCAAATTAATCAACATTTAAACGATGCCTTTCTAATAAATTTCACAATATACGTGCGTATCGTAATCATAGCAAAAGTACACAGGTTACATGCAGGGTACCATTGCTCTGCGAGTGCCTGAACATACTGTAATTGGTTCGTTAAAATATGCATTTGTTAAGAAGAGAAAATGAACGAAAGAATGCCCCAGGAGAACCATTATGATTTATGCATAAAAACTTGATCAGATATATTTTCTTTATTGATCTTTTTACTCTAATTTCCTGTTATTGGATATAGAATGTATAATTGCATGCTAGAAAACAATTTGCATGAAAGAAGCCAAAGTATAGAAAAAACGTACTGTAAACATTAATGACCAGTAATTATTAGGCCAAGAATATACATTTGATTATTATTTAATGAGCAAGGATGATTAAATATTGATATGATAATTGATCTAATTAATAAAACACCAAAGGTATATACTATACTTTATGGTATCCATATTGATCTTACGATTAGCATTATAAGTACATTTTTCCACATGTTTTATATCTGAACCTAGAAATACATTTATGTATGTGTGTTATCGATTGCATGACGAGCATTTCAAAACAATTAAATTTAACTTGGGAATCACATTTACAATTGTATATTGGTCAGTGATAATAATTACTTTGTTAATTCCATAATAAATAGGACGTATTTAGAAGCATAATTTCAAATGTATGCAGTTTTTGAAACAAAAAGTCAAAATCGATCATACTGTTTCCCCATTAAAACATACAGGTACATTTTGTACAATACGGATAAAGACTGGAAAAATAACAATACAATAATGGCAAATGAACGAAGGCTTTTGAAAAGCAAATGTATGGAAATTGCGAAAGCATATCGTAATGAAAATAGCAATTACCAATGAATATCGTAATGAAAATTGCCATCCGGTTCGGTAAGCTCAACATGCCATTCAGTCAACATAACAAGGCCCCCCCTGCAATATCTACAAAGTTGAATTAGCCCCATGTTGCAGCTGCAATTTTGCCCAAGGTTAATTTTAATGATATCTGAAATACGTTGAAACACTAGGGAGTCTAGCAGTTGGCCTCATCATCAATACGCACCTAATGAGGACTTCATATAAAAAAAAAAATGTTGATAGCTGAATGCACAGCATTTCATGATGGTCTCTATTGATTCTATTATTTCGTTTATTTAGAATCGTCTGGAAAACGAGTGAGCTACAATACCCACCGTTCATGTTAAGAGGATTATTGCTTTGTTTACTTGTCGGACTTAACTATGTCTACGTTGATAGCTTACATGGGCTGGTACACATGCACATTACATCGCATTACATGCAAATTTAGTTTTCAGTTTTCAACTGGATTTGCATTCAAATACACCATGCATGCCATTGTTCCAAGCGAAAAGAAAAAGGTGAAACAGCTACATTGGTTAAGGTTGATAGTCATGTTGAAATCAACAGCCTCAACACAGATCTCGACTTAAAACTACTAATCAAATAAGGACTTCATACTAAATATGAAGCCAAACATACCATGGATGCATGAATAAGATAATAAGAAATTTTTTTCCAAAATTTAATACAATCGAAAAACTTTGAATTCAATCAATCCAAAGTTCTTGAAACATTCCCTGACGACAAGGTCCATTATAAGAACATTAGGTAGATGGACACATGAGAGGCATTACAATCTCATTGCTTTCTTAAGGCAGTTTCCATTAAGGATCAGATCACATTACAACATTTTCATTGGGATTATTTCAAGTAAAATTTCAATCAAGGAAATGGAAGCAATGCTATATATGTAGATCCTCTCACATTTTCAATATACAATATTTGGTTCTATCAAAAAAGGCTCGCTCATGCAAAAGTTGCTTCGTCAGGATTTTAGGAAAAAAAATGTAAGCATATTTCAAGGATTTCAAGATTCATCCCTTAAATTCTCAAGCACAATTCTTCCCACGACTAATATTTTCCCAAAGAGTGTAACATTTTTTGAGAGAGTTTGAAACATATGTTTTATCTCGTGTTTTTACAATTATCTGAAATTTCCAGATCCAGACAGAAAATTCGAGCATAAACTAGTGATTAACACAAATTTCATGAATGATTCGCGTGAATGTCACGTCTTTCAAAGCTACTGGACGGCTTATAACCAATCTTGCAAACAACCTACTTCGCCATTTCCCGCCAATTCCCATTTCGCCGACTCCCATCATATCCAATTTTAGAATAATTTCCCGTTAATTTATTACAATTTCATTTTAATTCTATTATAATAGTACTTGACCTCAGCTTTTGCCTACAGCCTGCCCTAATCTAACCTAACCATGCACTAGGTGAAATTCGTCGGCAAAGTGGGACGATGCCTACTGGTCACCCTGTTAGTTCAATAATAGGGAGATTAAGCATGCCAACGTATTTATACTCACCTTAACGTTAAGAGGCGGGTAGGTAGGAAATAAACTAATTGAACGTCATGAGTGCGCATGCGTGGTTCTTCCCTTCCCGTCTATAACGTTAAGGTTAACGTTAAGACGCTGGCATGCTCAATCTCCCTAATACTTAAGTCAGACGGTTCCTTATGTGATTAAAAGATGCAAAAGGGTCTTGAATCTGTATTGCGCCAATTTTGCCCTGTAAGTTGCGTTACGATGGCAGATTTAAGCCGATTTTGCGGTCACGTAATAGCATATATGCACGATGGCTCCTTTTTCAAGAAAACGTGTGGAGATTCAGATGTGGGTCTGCTTGCGTGAGTATGCTTAACATTGGCTTAAACCGAGCAAACACATCCTCCCTCTATAATTACGTAGCAAGAGCGATTTTCTACGCAATTATCCTTGCATGCAGCAGGCTACAACCAGCAACGGATAAGAAGAAGAAGAAAACTAAAAGAGGTTCGTTCAGTAATGAAATGTAATTATGCAACCTATACGGACAATTTCGCAATAATGATCGTAATCGTTGGCAAACGGGCGTGAAAATTTTTCCAACGCATTTGGGCAGTCCAAGATGGCGTTCTGCTTCGGCCATCTTGGAAAAAAAAGAGTGAGAGCGTATATATACAAGATGGTGAAACGAGGGGCAATTAGCGACGTTGGGCCGTAAAAGGAGGCGACTGTAGCAATTGCGATGAACTCCTCGCTTATAATTAGGCCGAGATAAGATTCATTCGGAGCCGTCGTTTGTTTTATAACGCATCGCGAGCAAAATGGCTGATAGCGTTCCGTCCGCGATAACCGACGTCGCCGTCATTCGGCGAATCAACGTGATAATAGCGAATGACACCCCGGGTCATTAAGATTATCAATTAAAATTTAACAACGTTATCGAAATTAAAATGCGTCGTCGTTGGGCCCCAATCTTCCTCCGTACCTTTAACACGGTGATGACAAAGCCGTAAAACCAGAAGCTCCCCCTGCACTGCAGTAAACGAAATCGGAGAAGTTTGCGCGTTATTAAACTGGATCTGTAGACACATGACGCTGTCATCTTTGGTATTTATGGTTCACTACTTCTATCATAGTTTTACACCAGCTAAATGCAATTATTCATGGACTTACTATAGCTTTCATGCGGGGCACGCTTAGCCCAGACTTCGAAACTTCTCCAATAAACTAATCAACGCATCAGGTGACTTATTTATTGTCCTATCATGAGACAAATGAAGCTCTCTGCATTAATAATTATGAGTATGCCGTATAGGGACTTTGGCGGATATGGTCCATTGGTCCCATATGGCAAGTTGGCTCTGGTGAAATGGACCACTTTAAACATTAGACAATAGTATGTTGAAAATGGTAATGACCTTTTAGTAAGTAAATAATAGCTTTTAATATAAATTGATTTCTCAACAACAACAACAATAATTGTACCGTTTATTGTAATGAAAATTTTACTTATTTCTTGTAAAAATTAAATGATGCCAAAGCCGTAAACCAGAAGCTCCGTTAGAGCTAGGTACGTTATTCTATAAAATTACCACCCAGGGATGGACAAATTGCACCAAATTACACAAATTGTGTCACCGAAAGTTTAGGAGGGGAAAATGACTGATTTTCCAGGTCACTGGAACGCTAGTAAGAGCAGCATGTAAAATATTTCATTTAGGCCTCAAAAAGTATGTAAACCACTTTTTGATAATTTCTTCAAAATTGTTCCCCCGTTTTGCAGATTCGTAAACGTTAAATAGAATTTACAAGTCCAGCTGTTGCCACTCTTTTGATATATCTAAGAACCGAAATAACTTATGAAGAATGTCCAGTCGAGTGACCGCAGACTATATAAACCTCCCTTCTCATAGCTAAACCAAGGACTTCTGTATTGTTCAAGAATGGCGCCATTCTTTTCACTTGAGGAAATACATTTATTTGATACTGTAAAACTGAAGTTAATGCTAAAATGCTATCGAAATTTTAAACCTGCTTATGCAGACTGCCATCAAGTAAAAACCATAAATAAATCAGAATATCATAAAAAAAACATGTCGATGGGGGAATTTGAAAATCTGATGCTATGAAGCTAATTTATGAAGAGAGAGATATATTTCAAGACAGCAATGCATGGTAAAACACGTTCTCTTGTATCCCATCAAGAATAAATTCTAATTAGTTTTCTAATTGACATTTTGCCCCTAACTTGTAAAACTGGCTACAATAGATTCTTGAAGACAATGATATACTGGCGTGTACGAGATCGTAAAATGATACCTGAAATGTGCTGTATCCAACTTAAACAATGCTTATTTCCTACACTTGTTCGCCTATACATTTCATGAAAACAGAACAAGCAACAAAGCAGATTAAATACGAAATAGCTCGTAGAACTGCATGTGTTTGCGGATAAAATGTCAACACAACTAAATTACTAGCTGGAAGCAACAACGAGAGGAAGAAAGAATCTATATAGTCTACCCATTAGTCATATTCAAAAACAAGTTATAGATATAACGTCCTAATTTATATAACTGCATTGCTGCAGCGTCGTGCATTTCCGCTTTTGCTTTGCAAAATCGTAAATCCTGATGACTGTTGGCAAGAATAATCTAAATATGAATTGCAATATATACATGTAGCCATCAAGTCACTTTTGAAAACATCTATCACGTTTTCTGGAATTCGCGGGCATAGATCTTTGAGACAAATACTGTATATAATTGGAATTACACTTTAGTTTTGCCATGATATAATAAATATAATTGCCTATAGTATAGGCTGATTATTTAACCCTTAATTATATTGAAAATCTGTGCATTGCACTTATGTTGTAAAATAAGCAATTTGAATCAGTATACTTTTTGAAAATCCAATGATATCTTTAAAGCACGGTATAAAAAATAAAAATTCATTTATTTCGTATGTCCTATGATGAATCAAATCAATACATATAGATAATAACTTCAAAGCTGAATAAATACGAGAGGTTACAGTTGCAGGGAATGCAAACAGTGACCTTTCGTGTATCAGGTTTGCTAATTTTAAATTTTTGTAAACGCATAATTGTAATTCGAATGGAAAATTTGGGTGACTTTGGAATCGAAAACGTTTAGTATTCGTCTGCATAATGCATGTCTACTGTAAACACGTTAGAGATATTCAATAAAATGGATGGAGAATTTGAAAATAGGGGTGAGACGAAATAAACCAATACCGGCCCGCAGGTCTGAAATTTCGATTCTATTATATACAACATTGCATACGGTGTCAGCTATATAAAGCATCGCGGGAACATTTTCTGAGAAATTGTGTCTATTTGCACGGAGCTGTACATTTAAATAAATAGTCCATACATGTATTCCAAGAGATTGTGGGCACGATGCCAAATATCAGCATACAAAATTTTACATGTATTAGTATTTGGCTCGCTCTTGAGACCTCCTATAAGTCTATATCGAGGCACAAGTTAAGACATTTCAATAAAAAGTTTGGTAAGTTTATAATGGTTTTTGTACTAATAGAACAATCTACCGAGTGTCATGTGAACAATTTAAGACTCAATAGTATTTTAACATGTAAATATTATGCAGGAACAATAGAAAAAATATTGTTGGAAGACCCCGGTTAGTTAACTACTACAGTTTGGTACAAATTAACAGGGCCATATTTAAGTGCAGTCGTAAATGGTGGTCTTAATTAAAATTTCCAACATGAAGGATATGCGTTTTGCGTATAATAAGGGATCAGTGTCCATATATAATTTGAGTCATATCCATTTGCGAGTATTAAGCACACAGGAAATCCATTCCAAAATGGCAGAAGGGAGAGGATGTCCCTAGTCAAAGCACCCTTTTCACTGATCAACCGTGAAAATCATGAGTGGCTTCTGCATACGATATCATTTCTAAACCTGTAATGAATATTAGTATTTGGCAAATACAGCTGTATCCCATACAGGTTCCCTCATGCATATCTATAGTTTTGTACAGCCATCGCCATAATTCAGTTATTCCGCCATATCCCCATGCGTCCCTTCCTCCTTTCATGCCCATTCGAAATTCCTTTTGTTCCCTTCATTTCAATAGGGATTAAACGAATGATCGATCTGGTATGGAATGGAAAGCCACAGTACAAATCTAGCTCTCCTAGCTACGTCATTTGGAAATGTCAGGAAAAGTACAACTTTCAATCTTCCAATGATTTATCAAATCCGTTCAAATTCCTATTATCTATTAGTCCAGCTTAGAGCAAATGACGAATTTCTTAAAGGATGCGTGCTCCGAAACGAAATGTGCTTTAATGAAATTCCTGCAGCACAGATGGTGGACGAATGGACATCTTCCCATTCACTAACCCCAGATTAATATCAGGGATTAAATTTAACGGTCACTGTTAAATAGGCCTGCACGAGTTCGATTGTCGATTTTAATTTCAGCTATCATGAGATGGGGAGATGAAAAAAAAATCACGTCAAAAATCTCCAGTTAGAAATTCGTGAAATTCTGAGAACTTAAACCTGCATCGTTTGGGCTTACCGTGGAAATACTGAAGCCCTTCATAAAACCATTCCGAAATGAAATTTCTTCGAAGAACCACGAATGGTGTTGAGGGAGACATGAGAAATTGATATAGTATCGAAGTCAGCAACACAAAGGGTGCAATGGCGGGAGAATTCCATCTATCTCGTAGCAATATAAGACGAAGAAACGCAAGAGGGAATTATATAAACTGCAGTTGAATGGGAATTCATGCTATCGCAATGCCACCGACTGTGCAGAAGGAAGGGGACGATAACTACATTGCACAGACATTAATTTCATTTGGTGACCGTCAGATAAGAGTTGTGGAATTATTGAAGATGGGGGTCAACCATTACAGAAGCCAAAAGCTGTTTTTGATGGAACTTGTTCAGCAAGCTCAAAGGCATGCAATGGACGGGTGGGGAACTTTGAAATTGAGGTAGAGGCTTTAAAACATTTCCAACAAAAGCGAAATATTGCATCAAAAGCGGTTTATAATTATAATCCGATTCCTCCCTCATAACTTGGAAATGTTTTGGCTCACGAGGCAATTTACTGCATGGGCAGTTTCAAAAATCGCATTGCTAGACATTTTCAAATGTTTATTCCGAATTGGGTAGACTGGAGTGAGATATACATTAACTGCCAAACAGTACATAAATTTCGAGAATCCTACTTATTTCTGGCATCTGTATCGCCATAAGTTCCAAAGAAGTTCATGAAATATTGGATGAAAGGATGCAGACAGAGATGGCATAAAAATCTCCTTTCATATAAATGTAAAGTCATTGTATATCTGAAAGACACAATCTAGACAATCTAGAGAAGTCCAATCATGCAATCCTTCATTGTTAAAAACATTTAACAATTAATAAAATTCAATCAATAAATGCCGAAGTACGATAGGAATAAAGTCTACATCGTATCACCAGCAAAATGGTCTTAACAATATAAAATTGCAGAGAGAAACCAATTCCAACTATACTATTACTATAAATAGTCCATTTTAAATAATAGAGGTCTAAAGTTAGTAAATGCTTCACCTTGTTTTGCATATATAGTACAGCGTCTGCACAGTTTGTCGCCTTGAGTAAGCCTGGATTTTGTTTGCGAAAACATTGCTGTGCTTTAGACATTTATTTACATATTAATATAAGCCTGCAAATAAGAAATTCAAACATTACGTGTTGTTTGAAAATTCAAGTCGCTCCAAAGATCAAGAGGTTTACCCTTATAGGGTGTGATTTTTGAAACAAGAAAGGACAAATAATCATGAATGCAAATCCCTTAACTTGTAATAACTGCTGACTGGCGCCAAATTATACTTTTCAGAAAACTCCTCGACTATATCAATACAAACATTTGCTCCACTAAACAAGTACACCCTTCAGCATATACGCATGAATTAAATGGCGTGTGGAAACTGAAGCCCTATTATAACACGTATATTATCCATACTTCAGATTGGGATAAAGCAGAACCTTCAATCAAATCAATTTTTTTGACAAAATAAACATGTATTTACTAAACCATGTTACAGAAGAAGTTCAGTTTTAGTTAATACATGAATATGTTCAATCTAGCATTTTTACATCTGATGGGCCACATCAGGTACGATCAGGTCCGCACAAAGGGCACTACAAAAAATAATTGAAGATGGGAGTGTGATATGACATAGTATTCTGAGAAATTGCACTGGAAACAATTTATATAAACAGCTTTACACGTGCATAAAGCATTATGACCATCTCCAAGACGAGGCAATAAAAGTAGCTTGGGCATTCTCAACACCAGGCGCCATGCCTCAACTGCAAATTTAAGACAATGGAACAAAAATCCACGTTTGGTTGAAATGGGAAAAAAAATGTCGCAAGGACAGGTAGTTTATCGCGACCAAATACATTTCCAGGACACGGAGCAATTTCTGATTTTCTTCCATCCCCCTCTCTTTGCTTTCATTACAATTCGACGGCCATCCTTACCAAATTTGTGTCAGGCTAAAAAGAGGGTGTCAGCGGAAAGCCATTTTCTGTACATCCGATTTCTTGGTGCGATAAGCAGGATGTGACCGCTCTCTCACCATGCAGTTACAAGTCCCCTTCTTTTTCCAATTTTTCTTTTCCAATAAGTTGAAGTCTTCCATCACGACGTGCGACAACGCGAGAGAAAACTCTCCAATCTTCGTTTTAGATGGCTTTTAATCATCGGCGGGAGAGTGCCTTTCCCTGAAGGCCGTATTCTCTCCCTTCTCCCGTCCGCCAGAGCTTCTTCTCAGTGCCGAATGCATTACACTGATTATGCTAGATAAAAGCAACTTTGCAAATCCCTTCTGAATAATAATATAAACAAATGCACTAATGGTTAATTCCTATCACTGCGAGTCGTGCTCCTATCAGCTCAGTTCCCTTCCGCCACTGCGCTATCGAATCACGTAGTTCGACGCACTCGACTAATCCGAGGGTTAAAAGTTATTTCCGTAATTAAAAAAGCATGAAAATTTAATAATAAGGTGGCGCGGGAGTCTTCACGTATCGCTTTGGAGAGTTACGTTATCTATCAAACAACTTGTTAAATTGGGTGGACGTAAGAGGATTTCCACGCAAGAATTCACGCCAACTAAGCTCTGAAAATTCGCATAGGAGGAGAAAGTTGACCGAATCTTAAAAGCAACGCAAGTGTTGCCTCCCCCACACACTGATGATTTCGGAACCATCGGAAATGGACCCAATTATTCGGCCTTTCCAATTACGCAACAGACGTAAATAGGCAGAAGAGATCATGATTCAGATGTGTCCTCTTCGACACTTTAATCGCTTTCTAATTACTAAAACATTGGATGGTATTCAAATTTATTACAGTTCCTAATTCATAATTGGTAAATTCGCATTTTGCTTATCATTTTAAGTGGCATTTTGTCACAAATAAGCCATGAAAATCTAAGCTACTTATTTTCGATCCTAACTATTTATTGATTTGTCTCATATAAACTGCTATTCGATTAATCGTTGTC
Source organism: Ophyiulus pilosus (assembly GCA_033995625.1). Classification (NCBI taxonomy): domain Eukaryota; kingdom Metazoa; phylum Arthropoda; class Diplopoda; order Julida; family Julidae; genus Ophyiulus; species Ophyiulus pilosus. The sequence continues at coordinate 43,784 of JAUJYV010000014.1, read as the reverse complement.
CCAATTAACCGGTATCCAACGTAAATACTATACAGGGTGGACCAGAATTCCAAGCCACCCCACTTCTTTTCTTAAATCTTATAGTTATGCAAATTCTGTTAATGTACTAGTTAAATTGGAGGTCTATGTGTGGCTTTATCCATTGATGTTGTAGAACGACCATTTTTTCACGGATATCCAAATAATAACTTTTGACATGTAACACTTAGGACAAAGCGTTTCCCTCAGTTCATAAAAACATTGTAACAATTTTAAATAATTGCCATTGAAGACCAAGACAGTTAGTTGATTTCATACTTATGTTTCTTATATCGAAAAAATATTCGCTGTAATTTGAACGAACCGCTGCGTCATATTTTTAGTACCTTACAGCGGATATTATCTATGTACATATGTCCAATGCAGTTTTATGAATTTCAAAACTTTGGATTCGTGCATTAATTTCTAATTTTCTTTCGCTTCAGGGTTTCAAAAGACATCATTTGAAACCATGTTCGTTGAGTGAAAATAAAATCGATAAAAAATTTCATGCTGCAGGTTATTTGCACACGAGTTCATTCCCAAAAAGTAATATTTTTCGTCCTAATCTTAATTAGTCTTAGCGTTAGCGTTAATGTCGTAGTGATGTCTATATCGATTACCCTTACTAGACCTTGATGTGTCTTCCAAATGGAATGGGGGCTTTAAAACCGTCCATGCGTATCCACCATTGGGATGCAGATACAATGCTTTCGACCAAGCAAACATCGTCCACTCTGCAAAAATATCTAATGCATACAAGGAACTTAGAGGAAAAAAACCTGGCATCATCCAACGATGAAGTGATTTTAGCAAGAATATTTAGTCTGAAAGCGTCCTAGCGAAACCAGGTAAGCAGGCAATCGGAATGAACAATGCGCTGCCATGAATACGAATTTGGCCTTCGTTTTATCCAAATTAAAGCCCCTTTTTTCCACCCAAACGCCATTCCATGGAGCTTTTATAACGTGTTCGGATCCAAGAGTTGAATCCAAAAAAACACAAAAAAACACGAAGATTTCCGAGCCAGTGGAAATACGTCTTCAATAAATAAAGGTGCAGGTTTATCTCGGTGCAAATAAAGAAGGTGGAGAGAATAAAACCTATCACCAGAAGAAGCATGATGTATAAAAAAGGCGCAAAAAGTAAAGTTCAAAGAACCGCACTGTCTCGAGCAAATAACTTGACCAATTCGGATTTGATTTTCATGCGCCATGGCTGAAGCTGAGGCTGGAGAACACATCCAACTGCTGGCGTTGCCATTATACACTTGATAAAACAGGAAAAAGTGATTCAATCACAAAAAAGCTCTCGGGAGAAAAATGAGCGCATGTGGAAAAAGGGAAGCCATAAACACGAAAGCTCGTTTATACTACAATCAGTAGGATATCGTTTATTGATTCCTCGATATTTAATAACAAAATCTGGAATTGCGTGTGTACACACGTCAGAAATGCATTTATTGGATAATGTAGAAATGCGGGTATTTGGCATAATAAACGGCAGCCAGCATCTACACACGTCATCTCGACTCGCAGTCGTAAGACGGATTTGCAAAATCCAAGAAAATAATGGTTTAATGGCGTGATCAATAGCCTCCTTGCGATAAATCAATAAAGGTACGAGCGCAAATCTTGAGTGAAACTTAAACAAAAAAATGAAAACAAGCTGAAAATCTAATCTCAAAACACATATTGCTTTTAGTCGAAGAAATAAAGCCTTGGCAATCCTACGCTGCAAATGTAAACATCTGAAAAACTATACCACGAAATAAGACGACATGACGCATCTTTGCAAACTTAATTGAAATAAAGATGCAAACTTTGTAATTTTTGCTTCATTTATTACATATTAAAAATGCATGCACCCTAAAATGTGGTAAAATAGATGCAGCGTTTCGTCATATCAGTGGCATCATCATTATGCAATATAAGGCTGCACCCCATTTTTTTATAGATCTATGAAAGTGACATGCTGTTCTAAATAGCATCGGGAAAATTATTCCTGGAAACATGATGGGAATCGCGATAAAACGAGAGAAACAAGTTCTATATTCCTCATGGCACTGCACTTATTACCGAAATGTTGTTTGCCAGAGTTATTGCTAAACAAAATAATTAGGAGTGTATATGATACTCTTAATGCACGCTGCCGGCAATTTCCATTAAATCTAATAGCGTCAGGGTAATATTTACCTATGCATTTTCCACGAACGCGGCGGCATTGAAACCAGATAGAATATTTTAACAGTTTTTATGATTGGGAATCGGTTACCCCTTAATAACCTGTTTAATGGCAAACAATGATAGCACCGTTGCACTGCAGGGAAAACAACCACATTGCCTAAGACTAACAATAACAAAAAATGGTTCCCATGTGAGAGTGGATAAACCCAAACATTTTCTTATTAACAGCATGTTCATAACTCACGCTTAGTGTTTTCTTAACATTGTAATATTTTAAATTTTACCCTTTCCAAATTGCATATCTCAAAAATTATTTTAGAAACGGTTTTTTTACAGAATGACACAACGAGTAAAACAACCAAGTTTAATTCAATGAAGTTAACATTAGAATTAATGGTGTTAAATTTTATTATTTAACATTGAAATAGTTCTGTTAAAGTTTTGATAAAAAGTTATAATGGAAATTTTACCGCTGGCCATACTAGACTTGTTTAGCTTATCTCTATCCACTTGTTACCTGTACAAGTACCAGCATCAACAGTGTATACGTTGGGTAAATTCGCAGGCAGGTCATGCACCAAATACGGCGCTACTATATACTTTTCTCCGGTTTTTATTACAGGAACGTGCGTGGACGCAGAATGCAAATATGGAAAGAATTATACGCGGAGATTTAGATCGTCTCTTCAATAACCAGCTCACATATCGAGCGGCGATTGCGTGAATCCGTGCATCTTTCAGACTCAACCAGCCCATAATCCAGAACAAGGTAAGTTCTTAAGGCTTTTATGATATATTACTCTTCGCGCCAAACTCACATGATGTCTACGACGTTCGAGAGCACAGCACTAGGCTCAGACAAATGGATCACTCCTGAATTCTTTATCGCACTCGTACACGTTGTGGAGCCTAATTTCTCTCGGTTATGTCAGGTAACTGAAATTGATGAATGCATTGCAACGAATTTTCAAAACACGACGAGATTACGTGAGGTGGATGATTCTGGCGATGGGGAGATGGTTATTGCTCTGTTTATTCGCCCATGATTTGATGTTTATCACGATATGTCCTAAATAGTACCACCCACACATACGCGTTCACGTGGAGCAAACAACAAATACTAGCATGGGATCAAGCTTAGCATGTCTAAATATTGGTGTTGGCTATTTCAAACACGAATCGATATTAGAATATAAGAGAAAAAACTTGATTCGGTACTCAACTGGATGAAATCTTATTGTATAACATTTAAAAAAATAAGATCGATTGCATAACCATCTTTAATTTTTCTATTTATGACTTGGGATTACAAAAACTACAATTAAAAAGATTCTTTTGTGATTTATATTTGCATGAGGAGGTTAGCAAATATTCTTGGCATGTAAAATGTTGCTAAAAATGGGTAATTCCCCATTTGTAAAGACGCAGAGCTAGATGAGTGTGTCATCCATTGACGTTTGTGGTGCCTAACAACTGGCAACGTAAAAGTAAATTAAAGTTTATGCTTGTATTGAATTCCCCTGACATTTTTCAAAATAAATAACTTTTTCCTGGCATTTCGACGACTAATCCAGGTCAATCCAATTAAGTTAATATAAATTATACAGATGAACATTTCTAAATATGTACTTATTTTATATGGGCGGATTTCCAAACGAAGCTCCACCGACATTGAAGTCGATTTAGAGTGTTTACAAGCACCGCATTCACTAATGAAACTTAACGCAAAGGCCTCAGGTAACATTTGAAACGTGGGCGTTATTGCGTTGCATACACTGTTTTAACATAACGTAATCCAGTGTGGATTTAAAGCGGCAGTATATAGCATCCAAATGCACATTTCTATTGGACTTATATTTGTGCGTTTATCGAGGGAAAGCGAGAGGTAGATGGGAGACCATATGGACCGCAAAATAGAACTGAACAATTGGAACGAACACGGCAAAGTATTTTTGCTTAAATTGAACAACAAGCTACATCCAAAGCCGCTCGCTCGACATAAGCTTGGCTTACGTTTTCCATTTTCATAATAGTTCACCTTGTTGCCTATCTTGCTCTTTCAGTCCGTTGTCATAGCGACATACATAAGATGCGCGGGGATGGATTTTTATAATAAAGGATTCCCATTTATGTAGGGGATACGGGGAAGAAGAGGATTGGGAGTATCGCGTATTGAGCTCTCATTGATATGCATTCATCCTCACAGACAACATACGCCAGAAGATGCAAATACAACAGAGGAGGCAAAAAGCGAATAAACCTTGATAAAAATGAAAATACAGGCCTTGTGCATCCTTGGAAGGGAAACTACATAGCGACCAATTGAATGTACAAGTATAATAGTCGCGCCTTTAAAACGCTACCGTCTTATTTCAAAAGGGAATAGGGGAATGCAAATGTGGTGTAGACCTTTCTGCCAAAATTTCGAATCAATATTCGCTAACACTGCTTTTCCTTAACCCTGATGGTTGGGAAAATGCAAGGACAAATGACAATACATCTGTATTATTAGTAGATTTTTTTTACTGAAAGGAAAATGCCCATAAGGAATTTTGGGTTATTTGTACAAAATACGGTCTGAACTTTTTTTAAGCCATTGAAGCAATAGTCACCAATAGTGATTTTTCGTAACATTGATGGTCGGGAAGATGACATTTCATTTGAATTATAAGTAGAAATTTATTTTTGTACATACATTTTGAGTTGTTATAAACACTTTAATGGCTTTCGAATTAAAATTTAAAACTGAGGAAAATGGATGTACGGAGTAATTAATAGGTCAATTGTGCAAAATAGAGTCCACAATTTTGGTAATCAAGGTTTTTGCAAATAAATGCATTGTAAATGAACATATCAAGACAACATTTATTTATCAATTATATTTTTTTCCGAATTTTTAGTTTGGCTATTACATTTTTAAATAATGTAGTTGGTTTTTTTAGGGTGAGAGTTGTGATTATTTTGAATTAGATCCATCATTAGGGCAGATTTCCATTGTTACCAGAGCTTTGTAAATCCGTAATTCATGTACGTTATTAATGTGTGTTTCATTTAAATTTAAAAAAGTCTTAGAGAAAAAATGAAAGATGATGCAAATCGTGTTACCATTAATATAAAATGTGTGATGGCAATTTGTTCACCCAGAAAATTAATTACAAGAACAGTTCAACTTTGTGATTGTGCTGACTCATCCAAGTAAGAAATCACTGAAATCAGTTATAATGACTGTTTACAGTGATTGCGACGCAGAAATTAATTTTTTTTTGTTCTAGCCTACATCAACTTTCTGATTTATCGATCGGTAATTTGTAGCATTAGAAAAGAGTCGCGTTCGCAGTCATACAACAATGAGATGAATTAGAAGAGTGATGGAAATTTTTGGGTATGGGCGATTGAAGCAGGGCCAATTTTTTTTATAAAAAAAAGTCTAAAAATGAATCACTCAATTTGTCAAATCGTACTATATATATAGGAGAGATTATAATGATCGAAGTTGAAAATAGGATAAAAAAAATCTCAAATCAGCTGCACCCCACTATTCATATCTTAAAACTTCATAAACTTCTAGAGACTTGGATGGTAGTGATCAAATGAGTTATATGCTCTTAGATTGATGCGTTTTTCGTCGCAGAAAGCGAAATAGTGTCGTGTCGCAGTGGAACGACATTAAAAAGCATTCAGAATTACAGAGGAGGAAAGAAAAAAAAAAACACCTATAAAAACGTCACCAGCCAAAGATAGCAAGAACAAAAAAACGAGCAGGAAGAAGAAATGGAAGTCGAAATTGCATGGAGAATATGAGATTTTATCCCCACCCTCGCACCATTGAAATCAATTGTGGCTGCATGATTCCTTTTCGGATGATGTTATCAAAATGGGAGACAAAAGCGAGCACACGGCTTGATTTAATGCTAGCCAATTTATGAAAGATCCAACTGCATCGGGTTCATAGCAAGAATGCTACTGAAACACACTTTTACTACCTGTAAATACAATTTTCAGTAAAATGCACAACTTGCCAAATGGTAAAAATCTGATTTGAAGCGTTATGTAGAAGAAAATTCAAGTCAGTTGGATGTCCTCGTCTATACGAAAATATCTATTATTCTTTTGCCATTTTTTTTTTGCAGAATTGCAGAATACGTATTGAACGAATGAAGGGTGTTTCGAAATGCTTTGATATGTTGTAAAAAGGAGTTCTTAGGATAGTGTGCATGAGATTTAATTCAATTTTAGAGCAGCTTAATATAAGTAGCATTTACGTGCATTTTGCAACACACATTACTATGATTTTTCATAAATTTACATTTTTATCATCTATACTTCAAATTGCAATTGCATAACATAGTTGAATTATTAATATAATACTGTTTCGTGGATATATGCTAGTAAATGGCATGTAATCAATTTTTGATTACTACATCCATCTTTGGATAAAGCCAACACAATGCATTTCTGATATTGGCATCCAAAAGTCAAATGATGAACATAATTGCATACATTTACGAACGTCTCTGTCTACGAACAAATCATCGGTATATAGACACCGATTTTGCATCGCTTCACGAACGATGCTTCGGTTCACGAACATGGAGCGCACGTGACTCGTGGCGCACAAAACCCTACGCACAGCCCCCAACAGTTAAAGCCTATACACTGACGATATACATTTGTCCGAGATTTTTTCAACTCTGACAGTCAGATATTAGTTAGTAACATTTGGAAGCATTAGAATTTGTTAACAGAAGACCTTTCTTGTACTTTATTTGAATTACCATTAAGGTAGCCATAACATGATAAGAAAAAATGTCTAGGACAAAACACGTATTATTTGGATTTTCATTAATTGCAATGGGAAAAATTGATTCGAATCACGAACTTTTCGGTTCACGAACAGGGTCAAGGAACGGATTATGTTCGTAAGCCGAAGTACCACCGTATTGCAATATTAATGTAGAGCTATTGCATTAGTGGTTTCTACTAGTATAGACTAACCGTAATTACCACAAACCAGATGTTGGCCAATAGTTTCAACGAATACCATAGATGTAACTGCAAATAGTCTAGACACTATATAATCAACTGAATATAGTCATTAGCTTGGAGAGTGCGACAGTTTCCCGAATCTGACACCGAAAATCAGCTAACCGTTTCTGATAAAACCTTTCAGGGCCGATTATCGAATGCTCTTTGCTTCCACGCCGCCTTAAACACAAGCTCTCAAGGTAAAAGTTGCGCGTTCATGGACCACTGCAATCTTTCCGATTTATGTTTCTGGGAATTGCTGGACAAAATAAGTCTCTCTAAACAGCTTCTAACGACCATTCAGATCAGGGAAAACTGCTAATTAATTTAGGAATTGGCTATTAAAGCGTGATTTACGACAGCCGATAGTTCGGTTGGATTGAGTTTCAGTTCATCAGCCTCCCCTCTTCAGGGAATTGGTGGAAAGTAGAGTCAAGATTACAAATGCATAAATATCACCAACTGGCATATGCGTTTTCAGCCCAAGCCATGTATAGGGCACTATAATACTCTGCTACCTTGGTATACCAATGCAGTGGAAAGATGTTAAAGAGGCAAGTGAAATGCTGCAGATGTGACTTAAAAAATACACTTTCATTGATATTCTACTACTATAGCCACTTTCCGAAAATCTAATAAAATCTATCAGTCCATTACATTTCCTGAAATGTTTACTTCCTTATTATGGCTGTTGTGCATCACATTCATATCAAGAGCACATGTAAAGTCGAAATCATGTCAATCTTGATAAAATGGCTACCCACAATTGCTCTATTCACTACAAATTTCAAATTTTCCTATAATGTTCAACGTTTAATTTAATCAGCACATTCCAGTTGCAGATAGCTGAAAACATTCTCATACTGGTTTCTGAAGGTTAGGAATTTGAATGGACAAACTTAATTATTTCTTCAATTGTATCGCCATTACGAATGCAATTTCCGGAACTCAAATTCCAGGGACCGATTTAAAAAAAGGCAACTTTCTGCGTTATATACACTGTCATTCAATAGCTATCTGCAACTGGAACTAACGTGAATGGGTAATCAACGGGCAAAAGTTCGAACAATGCCAAAGCATAAGCAATGATAATGAGAAATTATCGAACAAAGGACAGCATCTAGCCGCTTCATCAACATGAGCTTCAGCGCATATTAAAAGTCATTGTCCCCTAAACATGTCACCTATCCCACTCGCTCTTAAGTGTCTTTATGAATTTCATGAAAAATGAATCTGACTCCCTAATCAGATTAAAAGATTTAGAAAATAAAGTGAACAAAGCACTCTGGGACTTTGGCGTGCGCCACTGACAATATCCTTTTGGTACCCATAGCGCATTATATATTGAGGTAGGTAAGAGTAAACACTTTTGATTTTCCAAAAGTAAGCTTTAATTTCCGCATTAAGAATGGGCTTCCCTATACAAATACCAGAGTCGGTTTAGCCAGGCCTTTCATCCCTCGCATCAATTTAAATTTCTCGTCATATTCATCATAGCGGATTCATTAATAACAAAAGGGGAGTTTAAGGGGCATGGCGCCTATATGCTAGGACAAACCAAATTCTACGTGCGATTAAAGCAGAGGATAAATAGAAGCAGCGCATGAAAGATAACGATAAGAAATACTCGAAAATGTTGATATAATCATTCATCTCGGCGAATGAAAGTGCTTCGGATCATTTTCAAGTTTTAAGAACCAAATTGAATGTAAACATTAAATATGCATGAGCTATTTTACATAAAAGCGTAGGAAAAACAGTAAGCATTGTAGAGATGTGGCGCTGACTTCAAGGTAACAAATCTATTTGACAGCTGATTTAATATGCATTGAAACATTGAACAAATACTACACAGGTATGCATAAGAATATATAAGCAGTGCATTTGTTACATCAACATCATACACTTTACTAATATGGGAATGTTCTTGATACGATTTGCATGAAACTGGGCCAGGAGGGATTTGCAAATAGTGATTAATACTGTTTTAACTTTTAAGAAAATTTAAAAAATGCTAATCGAAACATTTGACAGCTATGATGAAACTAACTTTTCCTCCATAGTGCATCTCTGAATTTCATCTCTGCCAACGCTTAGTTGGTTTCTAATGCATTGCCCTGATTTAATAATTTCTGACATCTCAATATGCAAAATGTATCTAAATGTCAATGAATATAATTTTAAATGCACCTACACACACAGGGTATTTGATTAAAACTACCGATGCAGAAACTTTAAATTTTATACGTACATTCATATGAATTAAATGCATGAATTAGCTTCAGGACTTGATGTCAAAATTTGGTATTCTAATTCCGCATTTCATTTTAAAACTTGGCGGTATTAAAAAAAAAACAGTGGTACATAATTTGTTGGAACAAATCACATAAGTAAAAAAACTCAACTATAGTGAACCACAGTGAATTGAAAGTGATTATTCTAAACCAAAAATGAAACAATAAAAGTTTAATGAAGATATCGTGACGCTGATTAAATTTTAATATTTGATAACTTTAACGAGCATCACTTAAAATTTCATCTAGTCAGCAAAAAGAGATATAGGAATTTATCGCGTTTAGAGTTTCGCTTAATAACACCAATGTTCACTGTGGCGGGCCTGTAGTAAGCTGGCTAAGCGATAAAAATAGATTACCCCCCAAAAAAACTCCAACTTTTATAATAAAACGTAGCATCATCATTAAAGTGGAGTAGTAAAAAAAAAAAACTGAGTTCGTGTCACAATGCTATTCTTCGCATCTATTTCTCATTCCAATAGGAAAAGTGTTAATATCGACAAAAACTGAAATCCCACTTATCGATTTCGGATAAGGCAATAACTAGCTCCTTGCATAGCCAGGCCATGCAAAAGAGGTTTCAATGCGAGCTAAAAAAGTAAAGAACTTTTTCTTCATTCGCCCTTTTTTTTTCTATCAAATATTTCCTCATGGTTCGTACCTAAACTGAGTCAGAGTGAAATTCAACTTGCTACATTTTGGGTCTTAAAATTGAGTTTGGGTGGCGAAGCAACTTTCTCCTTAAATGTTTCCGGAACGTTTTCCATATGCAATTTAATGAATTTTACGAGCTTCAATGAAGGAACCCCTGCTTGATCATTATCTCAAATCACTCGGTCTTTATTTAATGAGAATTCTAATAATCTCATTATCCAGTTAATTGAAGCAAATTCTAGTAAAAGAGAAAAGGTGAAACTACTGCGAAGCAACGCTTGCTTGGGTAGGTAAATGACCTTTTAGAAAGATATAGGACAACCAATGGTCTACAATCCCCACTGATTAAATTACAAGAACGAGTTAGATTTTATTAGGGTTGCAAACTTGAGGTCTATGCAGAATAAGGGGTTTATCGAAAAGATCTTTTAAAGGTGACAAATTACAGATTTCTTAAGAAATTATTCCATGATTGAGCACCATATAACAATTAGATAACAATAAGCCATTGGAAGATACTGGTAAAGAATGCATCGATTTAACTGTCGTCCTCGCATCATTAGACAGTTTTCGCCAGCCAACGTCATTATACTGACCTTAACTTTAATGGCGGGAAGGGAAGAATTACGCATGCGCACACATTACGTTCAGTTAGTTCATTGGGTAGTCTTAAACTGTCTAATGTTCAAACTTCCACTAAGAATAATTTTCTGTTAATCAAACCCAGTCTCCTGAGCAATAAAGTCTATATAGCGAGATCACCTAAAATGTATAAGCTAAAACCCATTAACGCCTTTAGACGTGTAATAAAAATGGTGTTTAAGATTCCAAACTCGTTAATACTCATCTTATGTATGATATAAGATACATCACAAAAAATCAACACATGGATAAATTTTTATAAATTTCACCATTTATAATGTTTTATATAGATTTTTTTTTTAAAATCGTGTATAACGTTCTGTAGACATGATCTGGATATCTGTATCAATACCAGATGTCACCAGAGGACACCCTGTATGTAAAAGAACCGATTTCTTTCAGCAAATATGTAGCAAAGATAACCATATAAAACCAAGCAAATATACATATACGGGAGTGCGTTTTTTTTTTTTTTTTTCACCAAGGTGAAGACGCTTAAGTCAAGTGTGCTAGATCCCATATCTCGGTGATTTATCGTCATGGCAATAAGAAGGCCTAGGCAAAGTCCCTGAAGTAAAAACGACTAACACTGTTTCCCATCAATAGTTTCTATTTAAAAACCTATTCCGCGCAATCGCTGTATGCAGTGATTTGGGAACTAAATGGCTGTCTAAATGTACATATTCGTTTTCAAATGTTTAGCACCAGTTTCTAATCGGTTCCCAGAAGATCAACATCACAAAAGTGCAGTAATTTATCGGTGGAAACCCGATTAAGGATTCTCGAAGAGAAAACCTAGTTGGATATTCAAATTACGAAATACAGCAAACGAAGTCAAAATGCAACGCCTTAATGCAGCCACACAAGAAAAACTATAATAGACACATGAAAGGAGATTGAATTGCAAAGACGAAAGATGCTAATCTCGTTCTTCTTTTTTATGGAAAACGAGTTCCTTGCTTGCCATTCTTTAACAAACCATTCATTTGACTACAATGATTTAGTTTGAATCGATTCAAGATCACAAGTTGCGTATGTACGTTTCCTTCCACAAATTGGGTAAAACTAGTGCAACTATAACAGCTTTTCTTCTTCGCATACCGTATAACGAACGGGTTATTTTTCTTAGAAACATCCTCGTATAACATTTTATATGTATACGTAATGAAAGAGAAAATAACATTTTGTTCTTACCTTGCTACAAAACCCTTGAAGTCGAATTCCTTTTCCGCTTTATTAGAAGCCGCATTCACTTCAGCCATTTCTTCGTCTACAACAAAGATACAGAAATTTCATTAAATTTCAGAATGTAAATGCTTTCGAAAAATCATAAACCACGTTTCCTAATACAATTTAAGCTGTATTTTCTATATGAACATGATATCGCGTCATTTGTTTAGAATGTTTAAGGCAAAATCTTGCTTGCATATTTAATGTAATGCCAGTGCAAGTTAGTAGACAGTTTGAGCATGCCAACGTCTTTATACTTACCTTAACTTGAATGGCGAGAAGGTTAGAACAACGCATGCGCACTTACGTTCAGTTAGTTCATTGGGTAGTTCAATGCGTGGCTCCTCCCTTGCCGTCATTAAAGTTAAGGTATGTATAAAGACGTCGGCATACTCAAACTGTCTATTAATGTTTAAATTCGCTTTTGCTTGTCAGTAACACTAGGTCATCCGGGTTACTCATTACCTCTTTGGACACACAATCAACAGTTTTGCCAATCAATGCATGATAAATCTCGTGACACTCATATAAATGCAAAGTTGAAATAATCTTTTTGAATTGTATCGCCATAATCCCAAACATCCGCTACCACGACTTGATGGTCATCCATCAAAAGTTTGGAAATGAGTTTGAAAATGCATAGGATCAGAACTCTAGGGAGTTGGAAATAGTAAGCATGCAGCAGCTGGTGATATTCAACTTATGGGTATTATGCTGCTTCCCGAATGATGGCAGACTAACGTTTGCTAGAACTTTTCCATTTGCAACTAATAGATGCTTTTATCTAAATCGAGCTTTTCCCATCATCCAAAAAATCAAAAGTTTTCAAATGCTCGAAAGAAGATTTGAGAGTTTAAGAAGACTTGCAGTAGTGGATGTGTTAATGTGGATGAAGTTTGGTGATTTTATTCTCAAGGAATAAAGACAGCTGCAACAAACAGAAGGTGCGAACACATTTTGCCTTAATGATAATGACAACAATTTGGCATTGATGATCGCATTTTGGCGCTTAATAGAATCCGCTGGAAATACATACAGAGATGGAAAAGACGTGAATCGCCAAACGCAGCATATGCAAATATAGAACGAAGCTAATTCGTGACAATTGCCGTGCTCGAATAAAAACAACCATGAATATGAATAGGGCCTACAAACAGCAGGAGACAATCAGGGAAGAAAAATAAATTTGCTCCAGCAATAAGACCTAAATCTGCTTTTGGAATGCTGAGGAATGCTTCCCAACTGTGATTTTTTTACATTTTCTCAAAACCTACAGCAATTTAGCAAGCGATATTAACACTTCATTCATTCCTAAGATGCTCAAGCAAATTTTATTACACCACTAGTACTCTCTAACCAAACCTCTATTGTTCGTTCAGAGGTTTGCATAAAATCATATAAAGAAGTTGTGTGGGCCTATAGTGCATAGCCTTCTATTCCTAACAATACAAAACACTACTCAGACACGTATAACATAAGACCCTTGTCTTTTTAAAAAAATATATACATATGTCGTCAAACCAAATTAACAATCTTGGAAAACAATTATTAAACACAGGGAGGAATTTTACACTAATAATCGCTCAAAAATCACTTTTGATAAACCAAAAAATTGCATTATTTATTAATGTTAGTTCAAAACATTTATGCTTTTACAGCGTTTAAACCCTGAAATGAGGCACTAAAAGTCAAACTTTATAAAATAATCATGACAGTTGCCTGCCAATAAACAACTTTATTTATTTTCCCTACAGTCACCTGCTAGCATAGCCCCATAAACGAATAAAAGTGAACATTTGTCGTTGATTTTTCGCTCCTCCTTAATTTAGAAATTTCGCAGGTCGATGAATCTAGGAGAAACATCAATCTTATATTGATTTTTTTTTCTTTTTTTGAAAACACGTATTAATAAAAGACCTTACGGCGAATAAGATTGTCTCGTTACTATACAATCTCCACAGCACCAAGAATTTTATTGTATTTAGTATAAAAATTGTATTCTGACGATCAACATTCAATGACCTGAACGGTCCAATTTTGGAAATTCAAAATACTTCGGTTGCCATAAATTCAATCTTCCCAAGGCATAAGTAAGTTTCTTGTGAAAAGACTAATGAAAATGGGTGGGAGCTCTTTAGACGCAATTCATGTTCAGTAAATAGCAAATAGCAAAAAATAAATATATACAGTATATTCGCTTCCGGGAAAATGAAAATGTCGAACAATTTACTAAAAAAAAATGTTTTTACATGTTTATAGCCTTTCTAGAAGAAAACAGGAAACCAGTAATCGTTCTAAAACAACACACTTGAAATTTGTAAAATGTGGATATGTATTAGATGTATAAATACTACTATATGCATGTTCAATATAATTTGAAATGATGGAATACTACGTGTACATTCATTATTAGATAGGCAGAATATACTGTAATCAGTCGTTATTACAATTAGATGTGTAATTGTATTGTTGAACATGTACATGTACTCGTAGGTATTTATACGTGATTTACATTGAAAAATGTGTTCCAAGGTCCTATAGATGGTACGTGTTCGCAAACACACAAATAAACCGAAGAATTACAATCGCAAATTGTCCTGATATACGAATTTGTATAAATGTACACCAAAATTAAGCAAGTCAACCTTGATTGAGAGCCAGAAAAGACCGAAAAACGAGTAAATGTGGATAGATGTGCAATAATTTATTCAAGTATACAAAGATGACGTATGCATCACTCGAGTAGAGAAATTTGGGCAGAGAGCCTAGCAAACGCAAAAAAAATCTCATTAAATTATGGTAATGAGGAACCAACTGGAACAGAAAAAAAGAGCAGACTTTGATGTACTGCGATACTTTAAAACCAAACCAAATAATGCTTCAACGTATACACACAAATACGCTATCTCACGACGGGGGGTAAGGGATGGGTTTTTTTTGTCACCGCTTCATTCGACATTAAATCTTAATTCCAAGGGAATATTTAAAGAAGGCTCGACTGTCAAAAGCAGGCAATTTATACAATGGTATCCGTGCTGTCCAACAAATAACTGAATTATTAAATCCTTAAAGGCGTACCATTTTCCAAAACAAAACTTTGTCTGTAATTCCACGAGAGCTTACTGACAATGGGCAAAGAAAATTGATAGGTCGGAAAAGGTCTTTTTAGGATATCTACAACCTGGCCAGCATCAAATTTAAGCTGATCAGAACAACCTTAAAGTTGAGCCTTACGGCAGCAAATTCGGTCGCAGAATCCCTGAAGACAGCCGTGAAAAGTTTTATGCTCCACTTTATAAAGTGCTATTTTGTTGTGGAATAAAACAAAATATTATAGCGGCCTTAGGAAGCTAAGGCGCTCGTAGCATCAGAGGCAATTTTAAGTTGGCCGAGATGAAAGGAAAGAAAGCCCATGAAGCCGAGAGGATGTAAAAGGCCGAGAAAAGCATCTTACATGCATTTTTGCACAAAAAGACAATGAAGGCTCAAGAAGAGTTAGCGAGGGCCATAAAAGCCGAGTAATTTCAAATTTCGGTCAATTTCTTATCGTAATATCAGCGCGAACCATGTGCAAAGAAAGTGGACCCAGGCCATAGAGGCGATGTTATGGCATTGGCAAAGTACGTTGTTGTCAATGGCAAAATGTTACTTTCTCTCGTCTGGAGCGAGCTTGAACTTTAACAAGCCACATATAATTGTTGTCGAAGTCGTAAAAGTGGCAACATGCATCGCTCGGAGGTCGGCGGATATAGCCTGGAAAGGCATCGAAAAGAGCTGCTGGAAGCCCCAACAAATCCCTCTATAATGATAATAATAGGATAAAAGTTAAATCTTATTTTATTAGACAGAAAGAAAGTATGGAGATAAAAGTGTACAAGTTTACGAAATGGCTTCCCCTCTGTATTTCATTACAGGCAACCAATAAGAACATTAACTCCACATGAAACGAGACACGTTTTCATGGAAATCTAATTATTAGAAATCGGGGGCAAAATGCAGGCTTACGCCAAACGACCAAAATCGTCATTTCACGTCGATGCCATGAATCGTTGCACAGTTTTTCTTCGTTTTATGGCCGTGATGTGGTGTACAAGCATGGGAAGATTTGATGCAACTCAGTATTTTTTTTTATCGCCGGTAAACATAGGGGTATGTCCATATGTGAGTGCAATAGCTTAGCGAGTGGGAGGTACGTGGTGAGGCACATGTTTACGATTGATGACTAAGGGGGAGAAATAAGCTTTTGTTGGCGGTCAATAAATTCACAATTAAAGTAAGATAATAATGCAATCGTCATATCCCAGCTATTGAGTTCCAATGCATTAGTACAGCGGAAGTGATAGTAGCACGTTATTACCCATCATATCCCAAACATTTGCACTTAGCACAACATACAGTGGCAGCCAAAAGTTTAGTGCCAATTGGTGGATTGTGCAATTTAACCCAGCATCTTAATCGCCCACCAACTACTTGAGTTGCAATCGAAAACAGTCACCCATTTCGCTCAATTTTTTAAAGTTTGACACATCATTTTAATCGCTAAAATAACTTAACGCCATTGTGCGCCATAAATTTAAATATGTCTGAAAAATACAGTGGCCACTTTTATACAGTTTGTATAAAATTTAAAGTAAAGAATAATCGACATATAAATAATGCAAACATTTTAGTTTGCTTATAAAAAATGACAGTGGCAAAACAGTTCTTAATGCGAAATTATCTTCGTATACTAATGAAGCATTTATCAGGGTGTCTCCTGGGGTACGGTGAAGATGACTTCAAAATTTTAAGAGCATAAATATGTCCTCAATAATTTGTAGATGGAAAAATTATCCTGAGACCAAAACATGAGACTGAGAATCGCTGGTCTGCACGCTATTTCTTCAAGAGCAGCAGTGCAACGGCCGGTCATTAAAGAACCACAAAGGCTCGATATAATAACACGTTTCCAGGTTCTGTTTCAGCATTATCGAACCTTTAACGACCAGAAGTGCTTAGCAATCATTATAAATCAGTGCTAAATTGCTAAATCAATCACTAACCTATCCTATAGTTGTAGCTTCAGGTTTTCTTTTGGATACATATTTGTAGCGAAACTTCTTTCTAAAAGTCTAATTAACTTGTCTAATTTGGACGGCGCACGTCCCCTCGCAGTGAGTTGGCACCATGCAAATCTTGCCAACTTGGGACTTTTTTTACATCTTACCATTAATTAAACAAGAGTCACGGGCCAAAAAGTATTGAATTTCGGAATGTTGAATTCTGACTGCGTGACCATGTACGGACTATCCGAAAATGCAAATCCGGCAAATTCCCCAGGCATTTAAATAATGCAATGCTGCATTTAGTGAGCAGAGGGCCGTTTTCCAAACTCCATTATTTATAAGGAAGGGGCACGACTAGATTAAACGGGATCTATAAATTGACTCGTGCAAGTGAATTACAAAAATGCGTGATCCATGACCCGAGCTTCATCACCGATTTCGAAAGTCAAAATGAAAACGTGAAAGGATAAGAAATAAAGTTAAGCACGCCATGATTACGCTCCCATAAGCAAAAGCCCTTACGTAGACGAATGGATCGGAATATGAAATTAGAAAAGCTACGAATTTACGATCCAATTTCATTTCAACTCATGCATATCATCTCCATAAACTGGCACAGCAGCTTGGAATTCCGTGAATTTAGATGAGTACATCCTCCGCAGTAATATACGCCATCATTTCGTGGTTATAACGCTTAATTGCAAAGACGCCACGTGAAAATTAGGACATATTTAAGTAAAAGACGAAAAAAAAACTCATCTCTGGTTTTTATTTTCTAGTTAGAGAGAGTATTCAAATGTTGCAATTGCTACTGAAATTATGCCATTACAAATTTCGACTATAAAGCAACTTTTAAAAAAGTTTGCAAAATAGGGATGTAACCTGCAAACTTAACAATGCGATCGATTCGCAAATTTTGCGGATTCATGGTGCACTAAAATGGAAAACTAAATTTGCATGCATGATAAAATTAACCCCACACCCCTTTATACCTCCTAGAAAGAGGACCTAACATTGATGCTTAATGCAAGTAGATTCAACTGTTACAAAAATTTCCACAAAAAAATCGCATCCGATGTTTGCAGAAATTGAACTTAATTACCTCGTTAGTCGTTAGTGTTCACGTGTTTTTTTTTTATGAAATGGCCCTCTAATCATGTTGACCTAAACGTATTCATCATAACTTAAGTATTTTTACAACATTAAAAAAAACCGAATACTCCTTTTTTTTTTTTTTTTAAATCAACAACGCGTGTCATTCCTTCAAGAAATTCCTCAAAATTTTTCAGAAATATTCTTTCTAAATTAACCAATTTCTAAAGTAATTTACAGAAAATTGCTTAAAAAAAACCTTGTTTAGTCTTAATAATACATACATAATAGACAGTTTTATCATGCCAACGTCTTTATACTTACCTTAACTATAATGGCGGGAATGAAGGAGCCACGAATTGAACTAACCGTAATGGGTGCGCATGCGTGGTTCTTCCCTTCCCGTCATTAAAGTTAAAGTAAGTATAAAGACGTTGGCATGCTCAAACTGTCTTTTATAACTAAAGTATTTTTACGACAATCAAAAAACCGAATAATCCTTTTTAAAAAAAATCAACAACGCGTGTTATTCCTTCAAGAAATTCCTCAGAAATTTGTAGAGATATCCATTCAAAATTAAAGTAATTGTAAAGTGATTTACAGAGAAGTGCTAAAAAAAAGCTTGTTTATAGTCTTAATAATTAATACCATAGAAAAAAGTTAATTTGAAACGTGCACACTGTCAATTGTATGTCCCCTTCCCAAATTTTCATTGATAGATTCCTGTATACGTTTCTGACACCTTTTCACGTTACAACAAGCTACAAGTACTACAAGTACTGTATACTGCACTTTACAAAACATTAATAATAATGCAGTTTAAACAGTTGACGTTTAGCGAAAACACAGTTATTATTAAATCTACCAAAACGAGCACAGAACAAACAGACAAGTTGAAGATAGGGCTCTAAATAGCATTTCACCTACAGCTACAGAAGAAAAAAAATGAATTTAAAAACTACGAAAAACCTAGTAGCATCTATTAGGGAACTAAAACACCATTAAAAGCGAAGCAAGGCATTTTGGAGAAATACACTTTCGTAACAATATTTGAGCAAGGAAATGTATTCATGAGGCGTTGTTGGCAATGTTATTTCGCACCAGTTCTTCCTATGACGTTTAACCCTAGGCTATTTTTCGTATAATGACCTCCAATTTATGCTCGAAAAAGAAATGAATAACAAATAGGGGTAAGTTGGAAATGTGCAAAGCAAATCGGTAATCATTAAAGATACGTAGCGTACGTATACATATCCAATGTTCAAAGATTGCTTATCTCTATGGCAACGAGGTGAAGAAAAGCACACACAAAAAAATGATAACAATTTTATGTAGAGTAAAACCTTGAAGAAAGCAGCAGAGGCCGATAGAATGGCACCAACGTTGCCTATTGTTATTGGATTACGTTGAAAAGGGGCAAATTTTATTACGCAGTGGGGTGTTAACTGGTAAAATGAGGCTGTAGTCCGAAACCCTTTTTATTTGGCCAGACGTTATCGACCAAAAAAAAAATGCTGGCAATATACAAATATCAACAACACTTTCCCATAACAAAAAGCTTAAAAAAGGGGTGCTATACTGTTAAAAGGCATGGTTACGTCAAGATTAGAAAATTTGTCAGAAATCGAAAGGCTAAAATTGGCAATATTATTTCCAAGGATGGATTCTGGGTTTAAAAATCTTGTTTGAATATGTAAATAACATATAAAATTAAAAATATTACGCAGAATTCAAGTACCAATGCTAATTATAATAATGGTATTAAGTGAAGAAATGTAACAACATTAGGGAGATTGAGCATGTCATGGAAAGGGAGGAGCCACGGAATCAATTACCCAATGAACTGAACGTCATGAGTGCGCATGCGTGGCTTTCCCTTCCCGCCTAAAACGTTAGGCGTTGTCATGCTCAATCTCCCTATTAAAACTTGATTTTCCAACGTCAATTGCATGTGCAGTTATAAGGGTAATAAGGTGTTTAAAATTCGCTCTTTGATACACATATGAACTTACTTCATATTCACAAGAATTTTCTGAACTTGTTTCGAATTTTACCACAATTGAAATATACACAATAGACACTTTTCGCCAGCCAACGTCTTTATACATACCTTAAGTTTAATGGCGGGAAGGGAAGAACCACGCATGCGCACCCATTACGTTTAGTTAGTTCATTGGGTAGTTAAATGCGTGGCTCCTCCTTTTCCGCCATTTAAGTTAAGGTATGTATAAAGACGTTGGCTGGCGAAAACTATCTATTCATAAACGTAATTAACCTTAAGTCGAATAGTTTTCCCACAAAATATCTTTATAAAGTAAATGGATAGCAATTTCCTAAGTTTGACATGACAATATTTTTTGTTGAATAACCAGAATCCTAAATGGATTTGTCATATCAGTGTTGAAGATGTACAAATCGTGTGGAGAAAACTATATTCTTTATGACTTTCTCATCAATCGTTAATTAAATAAAAGAACCTTACCATTTTCGTTTTAAATTGGATAAAGATATATAGACGCAGTTACACATATGACATTTTCTCGCAAGAATTATACACAATTTGAATTCTCGTGCATCCTTAAGCTTCCAAAATATGGCATTACATAAAATTTCAGTTTGTAGATGCGTATAAGAAAAAATTCTAATTCCCTGAAGGAAAGTGCTAACTGTTAAAACTGTTTATATTGCATTTGGCTTCACCAAAGAAGCATCAACAGCGGTGACGCAATTGCAAGCTTCGATATATAAAAAAAATACAATTTAGAAGCACTCAAATCCAAACAAATCCCCAGCACAACAATTTAACTTGTAAAAACATACCGTGGGCTATTCAAATGTCTATTAAACGTCAAGCGGCAGCGTTTCCTAATGGAAAATCCCATTTTACAATTGTATAGAACTAAGGAAGTGTGATGACGGAAGCAGTAACGTGCGATTTCTTTTAAAAGGGACGAAATTCATGCAGACAGTATAATGACAATAAATGATATACCTTTGTGTATTCAAACGTTGATTTAAAAAAAAGGAACGAACACGTGAGTTTTGCATAAACATTTGCAATCTCCCTCAGGCAAAACCTGGAACAACTCTGGATTACTCTTTTATTTGAAATTTAAATGAATTTAGTTACTTCTCAGTGGGTATCACAAACGGTATAGATAAGAATAGAAAAATGGCGACAACATGACGTTCTGTCTAAATAACAAAAGTATACGTTTACAAGGAACACAAAGAGACAAACGTTGATTTGCTTCATTCTCTCGTTTAATCAAAAATTGCATAATTCTGAATAAATTGCATGTTATCAGGGGATGTCAATGTTTTAAAACACAATTTCCATGTGAATTTATACTAGCATATGTAAAAGGGAATGGAAGCTTGAATAACGAGTATTTCTAATTCCTCGATTATTTGTAGTAAATATGACATATCCCAGTGGATACATTATATGTATAGGACGAGATACAGTATGCCATATTACATTGCCCAATAGTTGGCAATACATTGTAGTCTCCTTATATGGTTGAAAATATGTATGGATATAACCGAAACAAAAGTGTGCAACTATGGACACAACAGAAATTGGGCATTTCTCGAATACCATCATGGGGTAAGATACCCAAATTTCAAATAATAATAAATATATCATATTCTAAAATG
This sequence comes from Ophyiulus pilosus, assembly GCA_033995625.1. Classification (NCBI taxonomy): domain Eukaryota; kingdom Metazoa; phylum Arthropoda; class Diplopoda; order Julida; family Julidae; genus Ophyiulus; species Ophyiulus pilosus. The sequence goes on along the minus strand of JAUJYV010000014.1, from coordinate 21,938 downwards.
CAAAAAAAAAACAATATGTCCATATGTATCCTATTTCTAGAATTTTGTTCCAAAAGACTTGTTTCGAAAAATGGGTGCAGTCTGTGCAATTTTTAGCAAAACACCTTGTTCGACCATCAGCAACTAATATTCGCTGCAGATTGCCTGTCTTACTTCATGTAAGTAATACTGATGATGTCACGCAGAGTAACCTTAGAGATGGTAACATCCAATTTCAGCAATAACAAATCTACTCACGTTATAGGAGCAAATCCCAACCACCATAAAGAATGCTTACCGTGCATCCAATGCAAACTGTTTGACTTATCAGCTTTTAGTCGTATAGACTAAAACCAGTTAATATTCTATTGATTTTCTTTGAAAGAAAGAAAAACGGATGAAAAAAAAAAAATACCGAGAAACCAAGCGTCATTAAAAATGTAATAGTAACCCAATAAGAACCCACTGAAAACTCTCTTTGGTTTCTATGGGCATTAATTGGAATTTCAAATGGTCCCCTGTTGATGATGGGATTTCGAGGAAAGAATGAAATCATTTCAAACGAAAACCTGTGAATATTCTATTAGGCTTGTCTATTGGATACCAATCAAAATTTAACCAGAGTTTGAGACGAACAAGAGCTTTTCTTGTTGTTTTAAATCCAATACGAACGTATACGACTTAAATCGCACCACGTTTAATATACGTTTTAAATCTTCTTCTCTTTTGCCTACATTAGACAGCTTTAAATCTGTTGTCAATCAATCGTATAGCCCATTGATCTGAATCGTAAAAACGGTTAGACGTTTTTATGGAAAACACATAAGCGCCCCATGATGTTCAACAGATGAGAATTAAATGCTCTCTAGCAATTGTGTAATTTTAGCACTTTATCTCCAATCAAAAACACTAAACAACTAAGAAAACTAAATATTGTTGTAGTGGCACAATTGGAAATTTTCGTTGTTTTATAACATGTCGTGCCGTATATCTCACATTTATGAAATGTTGGGAAAACGTTCATTAAATATAGAACTAAATCCCTAGAAAAAAAAATGGCGGCATTTCTTTGAACGCAATATACTAAACTAATGGAAAAACTAAATATCATTGCAGTGACACAAAGTGGAAATATTTGTTTTATAAAATATCGTGCTGTATCCGTAATTTATGAAATTTTGGGAGACTTTTCATGAAATATAGAACTAAATTCCTGATAAAAATAGTAGAATTTTGTCTGAAGTACCTAACTCATAGCACAAATTCTCAGCGTTTAAGTCTACTGTATATGATACAACTATATCTGAGGCAACAATATAAGACAACAGTGCCAAAAATAAGTGAAACATAAAGAAAACTCAATACAAAAACGAAAACAATTCTTTTGTTCTCCAAGTCAACAAACTCAAATATTCAACACAACTGGAATTAAACAACTGATGAAATCTTGGTTGGCATCAGCGTTATATAACAGCACTTTCACACAACTTGAAAAAATGTAATAAAACACGATCCATCATTTTCTTCGTTACTGAAAACTGACGAAGCTCATATTTAGACTAATGCGTATTAAAAGTAAAGTAGGATATAATTGCATTAATCCACGGGCCATCAGATTGCATTAGCTTTAACCCAAATGCTAGAAGTGCGGAAAGCGAGGTTTCCTATTGATTGACAAGGCCCAAGTTCCTCACCAGAATCTCTCATTCATGTACAACTCCAGAGCTTAAATTCAAGAGTTCATAAATTGCAAAAATATTATTACCACATTGAAAGTATCGCTTTTTTACGAGAATTCCTCGCCCCGGGTTAAATGACTCGTGCAATTTTAGTCACGCAGTGCGACCTGGGGGGGGGGGAAGGGGGGGCAAGTAGGGAGGGTGAGCCCATCCAGAGTGCTGAATTATGACAATTGGATCTACAAAAACGATATGACCCTCCAAACCGTCGCCACGGCATGCTTAGGCATCCGAGATCATTGAGATTGCATCGGCTATCTGTATATCCAGGGCAGATCATAAAAAAAAGAAATTGGTGGGTTGCACCGAATAGGGCACAAGTGTTCAGCCAATGGAGATTTGCCAGTTTTGCATCATTTGCGTGGTACAGATCCTGGGCTGTGAGTTGCTACGCTCCAGGAAAGGGATTGCTTAAAGCGCACTCGACTGCTTCGCAAGAAATGTTGCTCCAAATTGGCCTCGGATCATTAATTTGGGGAGCTATTATGTTAAAATGAGATCCTATTACACGCTAGAGTGGACCTATGAGGCTCGTTCACCTAAACTAGTCGAAATCCGGCTCGTCTTAAGTCCACCACCTCCGTAAATGAGTTTCTCGATGTGTATTGCCATTGTCCCATTTTGTCGAGGAAATCCTGCCAACGGCCAAAGCGTGGGAATAAGTGACCTCTAATGAGGGCTTCTTTTGCTGGAAAGGTAATCAGCCCCAGGTACACCCCAGTAATAGATCTACTTAACCGAGGTTTGCATTAAAAATCAGGGAATGGTGCATGATCTGCAAATGATGAGACAGTTCCTCTAAAAATCGGTCAAAAATTCTTCCTATACCACGATCTAGTGCCCTATGACGTGAGATGAAGTTACATAATCACCACACATCATCATAATCACAATCACGTTACAAAAATACATGTACTTCAAAATGCCCAAGCTTCGGGAGAGCTACACACTCTTATATGCAGAACATAAACATCACGTGTTTACCTCACATGTTGTCAGAGGTACAGACATCGAAAGATCTGATGTTCAAAGAGGGTGCATGAAAAACAAGGCTAACAATAAAATCACTCATCTTGGTTTAAAGTAACAGTAATTCAATTTAACTTAACAGGTCAAGTTAAACTCACCTAACTCATCTAAAATTGAACTTCGGTATGCAAAAATATGTGGTGACTAAGGCGTAATGGAAAATTCAAAGTAATTTATATAAATTAAAAAAGTGTTTTATGATCAAGTGATCGACTTAAGAATCTGTATTGATATTTTCGTCTCAATTATCTTAAACACATTGTAGAACACTTCAGTTGCGCTCATCTTTTCTCAAAGTGTTCGCAATGAGAACTTTTTGACATTATTTCTCACCAATTCGGTGCTGTTGAACTTTCCATCACACTTCCAACTGATTCTTCAACTTGAAATTCTCTTAATTCCTCTCAGTATACAACAAGTTGTAATTGGATGGAACAGCTGTGGACATAAGTTATACTCGAGGAAAGCATTTGTTCATTAGCACATTCAATTCTCTGGGAAACGTGTATTACACAAAACGAAAAATCCTGTTCTATGAGAATGCAGCGAAATAAGGAACATTTTGAAAAGAAAACGTGCTTTTAACTACGTGTACCACTTATTCGAATGGATTTTCGTTTACGGGGAAAGTCTCGTCAAGTGTTTGTGTAAATACTGCGTATACGCAAAATAGCTATATTTGGTCTAGCTCCTGTATCTTGGTTTTTTAAATTAACTTTTTTTTTCCTTTTTGGATTATTGCGTGTACTCGAAAGTGTGTGGATATAAATTGCCTGGTTCATCTATGAAAGGAAAAATTTGAATTTCGTATCACGTTTCTGTTACACGCATGCTTTTTTTTCTCGCTAAAAGACATAATTGAGTTCTGCATCAAATTACTTACATTATAAATCATCGCATGCTACACTTCATTAAAATAGATAGAGGTAAGAAAAAAAGATCAGTAATCATTTCGAAGAGAGCAATTGAAGTGACTTTTCAGGTTTGACTTGTACATTCTTGCTCAAAAATCCGTGCATGATTAAACAGAAAAAAATATTCATGGACAAGTAAATTACTCTGTGCAAAAGTTGTTCCTGAAAATTCTGTTGTACTTGTATGACAAAACGTATCACGAAGTCCCAGCTTTTTGCAAAATTTTCTGCATAGAGAGTCGAGAAAATTTGTTTGAAACAAAATTCAAGCAGATATCAAGGCTCAATCCTGAAATTCTCATAGACCCTTCCAACGACCAATTACCTCAATGTTTTTTTACAAAAAGTCTGAACAATCATCAACGATGTCAAACGATTAAAATCATTACATTTTTTCTAAACGTAAAATTAAAATATTCAATTAAATCCTTTTAAGTACTGTGACGCACTGAAAAATGATTTAGCAACCACATGTGTCCTAGCTACCTCTAGAATTGCATTTCTAAATGAGCACATTAGTCCACGTTAGAAATGGGATTTAATTATTCATTGGTTTCCAGGGTTTCTGAACTGAAGTAAAACTAATTAACTCCTCTGAATTGAAAATAAGTTGTGTAACATTCAAATCACATGTGATATATATAATTTGACATTTAATGGCTATACTGAAGTTATAAAACCTTCGCAACTTGCATTTTACTATCATCCCCAATTGACAAAACAAGCATATGCAAATTCATGCAAGAAATAAAACTACATATATAGAGTAGCATTTATAACAATCATCTAGTGTCAAAAACGTCCAATTCGAGTGCATCAAATGGATGGCTTAGCGTGCACATAAATATAAGAGGTAACATAAAAGCGCAAATAAAATATCTTTGCACATAAAGACTAGCCTCATTCTAAACTGCAGCTAATCCAGTCGTGGGCATGCGTTTTAACAGCAGTCTAAGCAAACGATTAGAATCACGTATACGAACGAAAGTAAACAGCCCAATGATCCCATTTATTTTCGGTTGCATTCAAACCCATCACGTGTTAGGGGTCTAAAGAATCCCACAAATGGTGAAATGGAACGGGAATCGAGTCTAACGTTAAGATGAATCAGAATGAGATCTTTTATAATCCTTTGAACAAACAAAACGCCGTTTCATTGCATGATAAATTATGGCTAATATGTTCGCCATTTTTTTTTTTACCAGGCTTGCAAATTGCAGCAGATTACGGAAGACAATAAACATTTTATGGATGATCGTATAGAGATGCCGAATGGCGAAGGAGTTTTATGTCGAGATTCAAAATGGTGTTGCTACAATAGTTACAAAACATCGTTAATGATGAACGGTGTATATTGTGACAAAGTCCTTCGGTTAAGAAATTAGAGGGGGCTTTAAGCTTTTCGCAATAAAACCAAGTTTGTTTATAAAATTAATGGGGAACCGACCTAACACACTATAATCCGCATTATCGCATTGAACGACTGAACCAGTAGCACCCAGAAATCGTGAAAGATTAGCTTTTAAAAGTTTCAACCAATAACAGTTTTTACCAAGAATTCTTATTCGTCTATACGTGATGTGGTTTCCATCTAAGTTATATATACTATATATATGCTCGCGTCGTCTGTTATTGAACGTTTCACGTGTATAATGGCTACATGTTTTATTAACTGTCAACTGAATGCATATACAGAAGCGTTGCTTTGTTTTATTTTTCCATTTCCGTCAATAAACATAATGAAAGCTGTTGAATATGTATGAGAAAAAATATCAACAATCGCGAGAAACAGTAAAAAAGCTGATACAAGAAAGACATGGAGTGCTTTTTTTACTGAACAAAAAATGTAAGAATAATGTCAAAACCAAAATAGCAAATAAGAAATGTCAATTTTGCATCAAATTCTACAATACAGAGAGATAATCATTGCATTGCGAGTATGAATTTTAGTAAATTTCCAGTAAATGTCCAGTAAATTTGATTAAAAAAGCCTCATCTCTTAAATTTTCAAGTAGCTGCTCCCACGACCACATATATACAATATTTTCGCCAAAGGGCTTGAAATGTTTATTGGAGTTTGAAAACATAATATTTTAATTTTCTTATCAATTAACATTTTACGACGCAGATAGCAAATTTTAGCATAAGTTTATGTTTAACACGAACTTCCCGGTGCTTTCCGAGATGTTAAAAATTCAAGCACATTTCCTGACTTTGAAAGCGCCCTGAAATTCCGTATTACACTTCAACAAGTGTGAATCAACTATAAATCGAAGCAGTGTTGTTTTCTCAAATTTGAGTTCCAAAATGGCTGCGAGATTGTTCAAAAAACAAAAATACCACAAAAGTCTTACTTGAACATTGTCGTAATGAGTGTATATAAATCTGACATTATTGTATATATATTTTGACCACTTCCAAATATCCACGACACGATTTGGATGCCTTTTTTAAAACATTCCCACTGTATAATTTCGTTCACCACAAGTATACACATACAATGTGTGAGAAAACTTCAAACCGAGAACATCTCATTTTCAGTTTACCGTCATGAGATTTTCGTGTTAAAATTCCGCACCACGTCGTAACTACCTCAATTTACAACAAATTCGATACATTGCTGTGGTAAAAACTTCTCAAAAATGTAGACACTTTATGATTTCACTCCCTTGTCCAGCTTCCAAAAGGACAGTTTTCTGATTTTCAAAGCGCACCACGTTGCAGCTTGGCTTTGCTTTCATGCAGCATAGTATATATACTGCAAATGCGTCGCTTCTCGTGGAGTTTCATACGGGTCACGATCATTTATCAAAAAGTAAAAAGAGATTTATCAATGCAGTCGGTGTCAATTTAGAAAAGCTTATTAAAGAGTCGGGCCAAGTGCTAATTACTATTGCCTGTACGGCACGCAAATATTCCAGCCTTCATTAACTCGAGCGAGAGAGGGAACCAAGATTTAAAATAAAAGGTGTGGGCGAACAGCACTTCAACTTTCATTAATCATCGCTAATAATAACGAGAGAAAACATGTCGACAAAGGCAGTCCAGATGCTATATGCCTTCTAGTATAACGAAAATCCCAGTTGCATTCATTTTTAAATCAAATCGCCGTTTTGCTTTCAAGCAGCGTCCTTTTGCGAATGAGTTCTGAGACTCACAAAAAAAAAAAAGGCGCACGTTTTGTCCATTTCTGCACAGATTGAGAATTTAAATTACCCTTAAATTGGCCACGCACCGAAAGTGGATTTCTGCGAAAAGAAGTAGTTTATTCAAACCGGAAAGTCTAAATAAAAGATGGCAGTGAAGGCAGCATACAGGCACCGCGCGGACATTAAATTTGCATGAGAACAGCAAGAGTGCTCTGGTCCCTTTATTTACTTTTTTTTTTGTGCAAAATTTGCGGCACTCAAGATGAGTCCTTGCTCGATTGTTCGAAATTACCATAAACGGATTGTCCAGTGCTAAAGTACGTGAAAAATGCCATATAACCACGAGATGGGGTCGTTGATGTTTTTAAAAAAATGCTACAATGTTGTATTTTCATTTTACAAATGTCGTCAATGGTAAACTAGAAGCGTGACACGAACTTTTACAAGGTGAAGAACAAGTCTGTTTTTCAGCAAAATAGTCTAATGAAATTACCCACGGAGAAAGATACGAAATGTGAGTGTGTGGAAAAGCATAGGATGCGAGTTTAGATAAAATTACCTCCAAAAAAAAAAAAAAAAACAGTTTCAAACTTTCGTTCTCAAACGGCCTGTAGGGGATACTGATATGTAAAAGAAAGTAAAAGCAGTTTTGAAATTAAATCCATGCCAAACCTTTCTAGAAATAAAAGATGATCACATTTGAAGGTAATGCGATGTACGAAGATACGGGCTTCATGTAGTTTTTCATTCCCATTTTAAGAGAACGAAAAAGTAAACACATTTGTGTTACAATTGCATTTATCTCAAAACGCTTTTTTTCTCGTTTTCAAAAACATTAAATTATAAAAATATGAAAATGATGGTTTAGATGAAAATACTAACTACATCTAAGGTAATTTGACGTCCCCCTAAAATGTCATTGGCTATTGTGATGTGAAAGTATTTTACCTTCCAAAAGCATATTTTAAAACGAGTACTTGAATGTTGGTGTCACATACGTTACAGTATGCATAGCAAGTATAAATTGATTAAAAGATAATTTTCAGTCTGATATGGGAAAAGCTGAACCTTATGAAAATGAAACTTCAACATGAATTGGTAAGATGAACTGACGATGTAAGATTCATCTTTTTCAACAATCTTCATTAATGTTAGATGAAAAAACAACTGATAAATCCACAGCAAACCCATTGTAAGATAGTAACCCTTTTATCCGGCTCTCCGGCTTAACCGGCTGTTTCAGAAGAGTACAAGCATATGAAATTCGTGGAAGACACGGAATGGAAATACACTTGTAAACGTTGAGCAACAAGAATCGGCAACACATTTTTCAGAAATTATTTTAGTAAATATACCAATTATTAATTAATAGTATATAAATAATAAATTAAATATTCAACTAACTGCATTTCATTGACAACATTGTTTTTATAAACTCCTGATTAACCGTCTTTCTCCCTTAACCAACCAAACTTCAGCCTAAACTAAGACTGATAATTGTGGTTTTAATGTACATTACTTTTTAATTAACTCCGTTATAACTGCCAGTATCTTGACTAATATTTCATGTTTCACACGAATTTATTCATTTTATTCATAATTAATTAACCATGCGGATACTGATTAAAGTATATGTAGAACAGGTGAAACACGACTACCGCTTAAAACAGAATTCATTATTAATTTCAGCGAAAATTATCGTTAATACAAACTTGGATTATTATTTAATATGCAACACACTAAGGAATAACTCAGGCTCAATTATTAATTCGAGCGTAACGATGGTGCCACTCACAACTTGAATTATTCGCAAACTAGAAACTTGGCGATAACGTACCGAACATAATAGGAAAAAGTATTCAAATATGATGTTGACATTCTGGAAAAAAGAATGCCAACTAACTGAGTTAATGAAAGTTTTAAACAGCAATTCCAGTTTAATGAGCGCACAAGGAGCCCTGGTATGAAAATCCGAGGCAATTTGTGCACATGAGGCGTATGCTCCGAACAGGTGGCGGTTAAGTAGTTTATGAAATTCTTAACAAACCAATCTGCTCTGAAAAATATATCCTTGGTCCCATCTGGATAATGAAAATAAGGTCGATCAAGGATTATTCAAGGCTGAAAGGCACATCTCGCTATCTCTTTCTAGAGATGTAGTATACATAGATACCTTCATCGAGTTCAAAACACACAGGTGCGTAAGGTTATGGCATATTTTAAAAGATTTGCATAAACCCAGTCTGGCGTACATGCTATAGCCCTCTTTCAGCATCTCGTTAGAAGAGAATAAACAAACTTTGAATCTCATAAAAGGATGAGCGTATACTATAACGGTAATCGCCATACGCAACAACGACGCCAGTTTACAAAGAGAAGTGAGGAAGAAAGAAAGAGGTAGAAATGTAAACTTAGCGTGGAAATGGTCCAAGAGAGATATTTCTATTAAAGAGAAAATTCCGCTTCCATCTTATAATTACGCTCACGTATAATTGGGAAAAACAAAAAACTATCCTCGTCCTCCTTTCACCCAATTAGCAACGCAAAGCCGATACAAAGATAACCTCGTGAATTTGAAGTGTTGCGAGTCAATGCAATTGCAAAACAGCACTGGCGTGTAAACAAATAATTATACTCGAACGAATTTATAAACTGGGATTTATGTATCCCGACGAAGCTCGCAAAATCTGGCCACAAATGCAATTATAATCCTTTAAAAGGGGTGTTTCCATAGCAATCACGCCAGATTACTACCCGATAATTAGATTCATCCGATTCGAAACCCAAAATATGCAGCTGAGATAGGGAAAAGTTGCTTAGCAGTCTTGTTTATTTTCGGCTCAAAATCTAGCGCTTGAAGAATAATTGGCAAATTTATAAAAGTTGAGCAATAATCGAAATCTTTACAAGAGGTGTTTTGATTAAACATACATGTGCACACGTAGTGCATCTATAACATTTTACCCGTGAGTTTTCCATGAAATACCTATATTCACTTCTGCGACCATGTAATTATCTACATGAATTGGACTTACAAGTATATGTTTACCTAAATATCTATTTAACAATATCATAACATTGTATACATAGTATATTGGCAAGCACTAGTACCATCTCAGAGCACACGAAAAGTAGCATCGAAGCTGACAGCGATTGCCCTTTTTAGGGCAAAACGGTATTTGATCAATTGTCAACATTTTTAATACTATGTTGTGAATATGTCATTATTTAGTAAATATCGACAGTTACATTGTGAAAATTATCAATCATTATGAGCATATCAGCAATCACTGCTAGCACCGAAGCTTTAAAGTACCGCTTTGCCACGAAAAAAAGGCAATCACTGTTAGCATCGAAGCTCACGGTGATTGCGCCACTTCTAAATTAAGGGGCAAAATACTATAATATTCATTATATAGTATAAATTGCACATATGCTTGCACTGTGTAGCAATCACTGCTAGCATTGAAGCTATTAGTGATTGCCACTTTTCAGGGGTCAAACAGTAGTTGATTATGTATCAACGGTAAAAATCGTTAGTTAGTTGCCAAAATCAATCAATTAATACTCAAAACAACTGCTATTTGATGTCAAATACTATATATTAGTTAGTAATCTTAATACCTAGGCAAATATTACAGTATCGTTTTGCCCTTGAAAAAAGGCAATCACTGCTAGCATTGAAGCTATTAGTGATTGCCACTTTTAGGGGCCAAATAGTAGTTGATTATTTATCAACGGCAAAATCGATAGTTAGTTGCCAAAATAAACCAATTAATACTCAAAACAACTGCTATTTGATGTCAAATACTATATATTAGTTAGTAATCTTAATACCCAGGTAAATATTACAGTACCGCTTTGCCCCTTAAAAAAGGCAATCACTGCGAGCTTTGGTGCTACCAGTGTTTGCCGTCTATCTTTGTGTATTTCATTATTTTATAGTTTATCGGTGTCGTGAGGAATTCAGTTTTAATATAATAACGTATCTTTCGAAATCAGCGAGAAAAATGGCATTAAAAACGTGACGTCACTCTGACGAAGGGCATTAAAATGAGAAAAGCTCACTGTGCGAGTGGAACACGTGTTTATCTTTAAAAATCGTCCAGCATCAAGAAATGTGTCACCTATTCCTGGTTCGATATTTCTCGAGAGCTGACAAAAGCAACGCTGCTCTGTCGCATGTCAGGAAACTGCCTCCGCTTATCGAGAGAGCCATCTCCCCTTTATTTGAGCTTATGAAATGGTTAGCTTAAACCTGAACAGTCGAGGAAAAAATGAGACAAAACTATAGATATAGAAGTAGATATCCACTGATATGATATAAAAAACAACGAACATGACACTTAAGTTGATTGGTGACTTCAAACGTCAAGCGTATACGCGTTTCTATAGAAACTGAGAGACAGCTACATGTACACCCTTGCAAGTTATACATTTTGAGAAGAATGAGAAAAGTTCAAGTAGGCTTTCCCATAAAAAGACGTCTGCAACTAAAGAAATATTGGAGGACACTAAAAAAGTGGACAGTTTACTATGAGGAGTACACGGTTGACGAAACAACCATTTGATGAAAACAGCCAATTAAAACTAAGATTAATTAGCACTAGGTATACAAAAAGAGTTTCCAGAGAGCACATTGACTAGCTTACAGAATAAAAAAGATTACAGAACACGTTATGTTCTCTGGAAACAACTGACCGAAAACAAAATCCAATGTATTCGCTAAGCACCCAAAAAAATGTAAGGATCATATATGCCAGATTATGTCCCTTGTCATACTTATGTCACTCTACACTGGTGGTAAAATAAAAATGTGGGTCCTCGTCCAATAAAGAACAATAGACAGTTTTCGCATGCCAACGTCTTTATACTTACCTTAACTTTAATGGCGGAAAGGGAGGAGTCCGCATTGAAGTACCCAATGAACTAACTAAACGTAATGGATTCACATGCGTGGTTCTTTCCTTCCCGCCCTTAAAGTTAAGGTAAGTATAAAGACGTTGGCATGCGAAATCTGTCTAAACTCGTATGCAATAGCAAACGATGTTTCGAGTAAGTAAAAAATCATTTTCAGCAGACGGTAGTTAATACACGACCCCAAAAATGGTGGTGTACGTTAACGTCACCACAATTTTTGAGAGAAATGATACGAAATAAGGCATATTCTCGTGAGAGTCGTTTTCCAATCTACGGATTGAGGCAAATGGGATTCCAGAACATTTGGAGATTACAGTGTATTTTTACTTTAAGCGCAGCACATTTATCGTTGGTGAAACTCGAGTATTAAAAAGCGTGGTAGTGAAAGAGAAGAAAATTAAAAAGGCATAAGCATTACCGAAGACAAAAAAAAAGTATAAAAAAAGCAACCGCCCCTAATTTAAAAGTAGCGTTAATGCGCCGCGTTTATGGTTTCCTATTACTGGAACGTTTCTTTTTATACGAAATTCGGGAATCCATTTAGGCCGTTAGATATTGAAAACCGCGAATGAGAAAAAGACGATTTTAAAAATTGGCGATGCAAATGCACAAACTGATTCGGAATGATGGATTGCTTAATTCGGTTTAGGTTTGGAAGCCTGCTTCTTCGAACAGGCTCGTGCAATTAAGGGAACCGGAACTGCACATGGAGATGGCGATGAACAAGCAGAGCGTACAAAAACAGTTCAATGCGAAGTGTACAGGGTTAATTATCTAACTCGTAACCATAACGACGAGAAAAAGCCACCTGTCTAATCAGAACGAATTAATTGAGCCGTCTGATTGGATGAACAAATGTGACCGCAGGAGGGTGGAGAGAAGGGGTAATCATGCAAATGTATACTTTATGTTGTGAACAACCATCTTGCTTATATTTTTAAAAAAAAATTGAATAAGCGTTGCAAAAGTGCATTATAGACCCACGTACACGAAACCCACTAATACCTTAATGCAAATTTCCAAAGAGCAATTATTGTCCTATTAGCTAATCCTGCATCACACAAAATTCGTGCGTGAAATTTGAAAAGCGGAAGCGTTAACGCGGAATTTATTAATCACTGAAGGACTTATCATCAGTTAAATAACATAATGTAAAATAGCTCTATAAAATCGGATTACAGCTTTAACACGCATATGGATTACTTGACAACGAAGCCTAGGGATGACAAGCAGTGCTTAAATTGCATTTATAATTTTTTTTTTTTGTCCTCAGAAACCTTAGTCAGTTCGTATAAACATATTAAAATTGGATTTGCCAATGTTTGGATTGCACGTTTAGAAGCCACGTAATGTTTAAAGTAGAATACTTTAAGTCCAGTTCTATAGTCGAAATTCTAACTGAATGCAATGATACACAGACCTATAGACGAATTAATATAATTGACAAGGTTGCTTATAAGTTACAAGTTATCAGAATGATATTCTAACTATCGTTACATGACATTTTTCAAATCAACGTGGGCGTTAGTCATTATGTTTTCGATAATTTATCAAACTACTTAAGGAGATAATCTGTTGGTTTATGCACTTAAGGTTGCGTATAAATCTCGACAATGATGGAATTTTGGAATGATTTATTCTAAATTCTGTTAATCTCCAATTTAGATTATTATAAGTGACAAGTATTTAAAAAAAAAGAAGATTGTCACATGTTTTCTAGGTTGGGCAATTGCATTTTTTGTTCTGTGTAGGATAAACTGTGCCACATAGTCACAGACTGATATTTGACATTTGTTAGCTCGTTTTTTTTATTAGATCATGTATTCTCAAACTTCTGCTTCTAGTTCTTTTTTTCCATTACCGGTTGTCGATCTTATTGGCAACCAAATTTTGACAAGTCCTTATATTGAAGCACGCGACAAGTATATGCCTTCCGAGCAAAAGTGCTCGCATCACAATGCCGCCAGATGGGTTAGTGTACAGCTTCATAAATACAGGGCATTAGCCATACATTGTTTTTACATTAAAACGACAGGTTGGCCTGCAAGATATGAAAGAAAACTTATTGGCACAGGCATGTGCATGTCTATGGTGTACACACGTATACGCTTGAGTGATGGAAAGCCATTTATTTGGATTCCGACATCATTTTTTCCCTTAATACCAAAGGCATTTGTAACAAAGAAAACAATATTGGTTTCTAAGTACGAGGACGCCAAGTGCATGAAAAGCAGCCACTGAATATTGTTGCGCAATATATTTGCAGTAGGAGAAGTCTGAAAGTATCTTTGGATTGTGGAACATAAACGATACCCGATGGAGTGAACATGAAATGCTTGTTTACCCATGGGAAATAGCTAATTATATACATGTATAAACGTGTATATGTCATAACTAAACATAGTCATGTATGGGCTATGTTAGCCTTTGAATTGATCTACATGTATTGTTGACCATATATGAGTATCATACAGTATGCATTTCTACCCAGGTATCTATAGTAGAATTTATAAAATTATATAGTTAATTAAATTACTAATTAGTAAAATATCCAACAATTAATGAAACAGGGCTACCTACGATGGCTTGAACTCATGGCATGTACTGTAGTACAACATATTACCGTTTCAGATATTCTCGGTTTAATCGCTCAATAATAAATTGTCGTTAAATGATAATGGTTTCTTTAGATAATTAACATGTACAGCATAGTCATGTACAAAGCTCCAGACCCAGATTTGATAATAAATTACTGAATCTCATAATAAACCTTAGAAAGTATAAGCTGTAAAATTTAAGCAAAGTTTGGAGCAGCGGACCATTACAATCTTAACAAGAAATGAGTTCATAAATGATGTTATATCCAATCCGCGATTTATAAGTAGTGAAACATAAGTTTACATGTATGTATGACGCCACATAACACTGTACATGAAAGTATATATCGATTGTGCCATCTTTTTTTCTTTCTTTTTTTTTTCTTTAGCTTGAAACTAGATTACAGCTTGTTCTTCTTATTTATTGGACGGTTTTTACGATGTTTTTATTTAGATTTTATGCTTGACGTCCTTTTGCATTATAGAGCACGAAGTCATGTACCAATGAAACTTTATAAGTCGCATAGTAAGTTATTTAATGGTCTTAATTTGTAATATAATGCGTTTGTTACGCAAATAAGTTAAATCAGACCGAAAAGAGCTGAAGAAATTGTGCATCGATTATTTCATTTTATATTACATAATACTTTCTTTATAAAATCTTCATAGTATACAAATTCACGCTCAATGTCGATTTCATGTTAATACAATTTCATCAACAATTCCTGAACATTTGCAGGATTGGATTTAGATCAGGTACCAAGGTTCTATTCAGGTAAACTACTTTAAAACAATCTGTACAGTATATAAACAAATAAGTTTTTGTTTTTGTCAGAAATCCAGTGAAATTTAAAATGATGCACATAACTACCCATCAGCTTTAAAGAAAAGCTGGTATTCAAAACACGAAATTCAATCAAACTGATTTCTAATTAACTGAAGACGTTGACATTTTAACTCATTTTTCTGTAGCAGAACTCGATAAACACGGGCTTGATGAAATGCGGCCTATCTTTGACATGCAGGGCATGCACGAGTTTGTATATCTACAGTACATGCGTAATATGCTTAGGGACAAAAAGATATAAAATGCAGCACGTATCTCATAAAATAATTTCATTAGAACAGTGTATATGGGATCGTTTAACTTGCAAATTAAAGGATAGAAAAAGAAGCAAAATACAATACCATGGGTTACCAAATCGATTAAATGGGAGCGCAACGTTAGACATATGACTACGAGAGTTGATTTATACAACGAAAAAAATGCATTTAGGAATTCACATGCGAATTGTGACTTTTTTCTGAAATATTAAAATATGTACATTCGTGTGGTCTTTCTATAGCGCTGCTAACTTTACATTTATTAACTCAATATCCTCAAAGCATCTATGATCGTTACAAATTTTATTGAATACTACAATCAATTATCGTAGCCAGTCCAACAAACGTTGATTACTTTTTCAAAATGCAATCCTTGGAATAGTACATGTAATGGCGTTGAAACTGCCAATATTTTAGATATGAACAAAGAAATGCATGTCACCCTAAAAGCTATATCCAGTATGGGAAGACTCGTACATACATGTATAACTTATTTAATGGGCGACCCAATTTGATGACAAATTTTGAAAAGTTGTAATTGCCGCCGATACGCGTACTATAAGAACGCTCCCGAGGCGCAATCCGGCGGCAATTGTCCACAAAATAAAAATGTTCCTAAAATGTCCCGATTTTTTGCTTATACCACGCCTAGACATGTGCAAAACAAATTTAATAGCGAATTTTCCAATAATAATATGCTAAGTAGAGAAATGGGCTCGCGGGCCACATATTCCGACAGTCGAACAATGTGTAGACAGTCTGAGAGCGTAAAAGGACAGGGCAATCGTGTTTTTTATTACAGATTATGAACTTAATCAAGGAAGTAAAAAAAAACTTTCAAAGAATCGATCCATAATTGATGCTATTTTGGGAATCATCGAAGTAAGCACAACAGGAAATGCAAGTCGAGCGTATAGGCCACTAACATGACGTCACTCTTATGTCTTGCACAACAACTCGTAATCTGGCCCTTTGTTTTGCTTCAATGACATTATCCCCACTCGGTGGGGAAGTGAAACCGTACCATGGTAGGCAAAGAAATAAAGTCCATTTCTGAAAATCAGTGAAGTTGGCACTGGAATAAAGCAAAAGTCATTGGAAAATTTATCATCCGAGAAAGGTAACCTATGACGAGGGATTTCTTTGATAAAAAAGCCATTTTATCGTTATGGTATAGTACCCGGGGACAGTCTGATTGGTTATCATGAAGCTGGGAACAAAATCTGCATGAATTATGCAAGTTTCAATTGGTTTGAAATTATCATATCAGCTAGAGAGCTGATATGCTAACAAATTGGTCCTCAATTTCCCATTTAATATCGCCTATTGTACGATAAGTTTTATTAATGTAATCTCAGATTATCGTGACACCATGTTTGTGTGAAGAACCGTGGTCTTTCGCGATATATGCCAGTAGCATTCCAGTCAGATAAGAGATATTTTCAATTCCTAAATTTATGCTTGGGCTATTGCCAAAACCCAAAGTCAGACACCAACCTATCGGGCTACATTTTAACTCGTTAAACGAACACCGTATACCGATGTACTGTAGAGCCCTAGTGGGCTATTACAGTAATGAATGTGCCCGATATACTCTAAAGCGGCTATTATTTTAGAGAATGATGAAGACAATGGATGAATGCATCGACAGTGAAAGGGTGCATCAGACAATTGCATAATAAAAGTTAATGGTAAATTGAAACTTATCTCCGAATGGATAGATAGCAAAAATGCGGGCAAATGCTTGAAAATGTACACAAGGGTTACTTGTCTAGAGACTATATGACGAGAAGCAGTTTCCCCACACCAATGAATTAACCCCTGTCATCAAGTATACCATCTTCAAAAAGACAAAATTATACTGATGAAACAGAATGAAACAGAATAGTTTGAAACGTTATCTTAAAACATTGCTTTAGTGACAAACTAAAATAACTAAGCTTCACATTCTCATCATCGTTGTTAATAGCAATATTTTTGTGTCAATATAAAATTGGTAAGCTTGCATCGAAATTCTAGATTTTTTTAAAACTTAGAGAATCTTTGAGACCATTATCACAGCAACTAGATTTCATTGTCGACTCTAGAAAAACATCGGTACAAAACAATTAAACGTGTCATGGTCTCCGCTGAATAACCCCACTCTCCGCGAGCTGAACTTGTTATTTACAAGAGTACAGTAATTATTTTTTTTACTAAAAACAAAGCACCTAGAGTAACAGTAAGTGCAAGTCGTTAACATAAAACCAGGAGTTATGCAATAAATAAATGATGGTGTTCCAGGGGGAGGGGAGGGGGGATATGCATCACTCCTCACCAAGGCATGGAAGGAGCAGAGGAAATCCCATACTTCCCCCCTGCCCTTTTGAGTTCGTAAAATGCATTCTCAATTTCCTGAAAGTGGTGTCCAAATGCGCGAAGAGTTTTGCAGTCGACGTAATAGCTGCAGCTCCCACCCATTAAATAACACGAAATGCCACGAAAGCATGCAAATACTTCACAGGCCATAAAGAAGAAAATTAAACGTGGAGGCGCGTATGTAGCTAGTGCACGAACCGAGTGGAAGAAATAAAGGAAGTTTTAAAAGGCCCTAAGAATTAAGCGCGGAGAGGGTAATGGACTAGCAGGCAGTGTAAATCACTCCAAAGATGCAAAGATCAATTTCAAAGAGCGCAATTATCGCCACACGTAACCATGGCAACCGGAGCAAAACTTCCGTCCCTTAATATTGGCATTACATGGTGAGAGGACATATATCCTATCATCGCCAACTTAGTATCCAATACATTTTTTTTTCGTCTTCTTCGTCATCGTCTTCAACGATGCAAAAGCTTACACAATCGCCCAGAAATTGGACCAAACAAAGAAGCGTGATGGCAGTTAAAGACACCCCAGAGCTCAATGGTGTAATTTTCATCAAGGTAATTCTGCGCTCATCTGTATTGCATCAATTTCCCAAACAAAGAAACGTGTTTTCCTCTCCTTTTTTCCCGAGAACAATCGAGTGGCAAATGCCAATTGATCAGACAGCAAGATCCACGCGTGACTTTTTCGCAAAAATGGTCATTGGCCAGATCGGGTCAATGGGACACGAGCTATTATACTTGGAAGCAGCACAATCCAACATCAAGTACCGCTATTGAGCTTTTAGTGCCAATTTTACCGAATCATTATGGGCTGCTTGAAAATTCAAACCGACAATCACCTTTGAAAGTTCTCATCATCAATCATCATCCAGATTGATACCATAAGGATGACTGTAGCAAAATTCCACTGAAAGCATCTCCGTTATACGCCACCGGTTCGCCATTAAGCTTTTGCCTAACGCATCCGTCATTAAGGGTGGTTTTTTTTGTGGTGAATCGAATTGACAATAGAATTCGATGCATATTCAACTGATTCGCTATATTATGCTACTTGGAAATGCAAATGGAAAGTTAAATTAGAACGTCAGTGGCATCCAGTAAAAAAAGGGTTGTATTGAGATGTCTACAACAAAAGACAGTTTATAGTGCCATGACGTTCCAAGAAACATTAGCCTGTCCTCGTGAAACGCTCACTGCATTTCCGTTGCATGTAATTACGTTGATTTATGCGAGTCTTGAATAGGGAAATACAATCGTTAATTCCAAGAATCTACTTAACTAAAACCACCACGCAAAAGATCCTCTTAAAGGAGTCGCGGGTCATTAAGGAATGCCGCCGCTGCACAATAATGAACTTTTTCATGAGTACATCAGGCGTTCGATAATCCTAATGCTAAGTAAGCAATCATTAAGTTAACTGTAATAAACAAAAATAAATTGGCCGTAGCTAGAACCGCAATTAAAAACGATTAAGTACTCTCATGTATTTGTTAATAATTAGGTTGTATTGATCTGTATCTGTTGTAATCTGTGGGCTTTTCAAAATAACTTGCATCCAGTGTTTTTCGGCTGTGCAGAAAACAAAAGTTCATAAAAAAGATAAAATTATTCAGTTTTCTAAGATTTACCCAAATACGTCTTAAATATTGTATACACAGCATATTATACACATACTAATAATAACCGATTTATTAGCCTCGTACATTTTGTGAATAATTAGATTCTATTGATCTGTATCTGTTGTAATATGTATGATTTTCCGAATAAATAATTTACAGTGTTTTTCAAGCCGATCAGGGCGATATGAAGCCCTGTGCAAAAATCAAAAATTCATAAAAAGAATTGATAAAGATTTCTAAGAATTGTCCTCGTAAATCTTAAAAATTGTATAAACAGAATAAATACATAGTAATAATAAGTGAAAGTTTGTAGGGTTTTTTTGTGCAAAGTTTGGAGACAGTATTAACTGGTAATGGGGGGTCGAGTCCCCCAAGCGGATGATTTGTTTGTCTGCAAAATATTCTGGATATTTCTTTACATATAACTGCGTACATTTTAAAGCATTATGCATACCACAAGCAAAAGAACTACATACATAAGCAACATACCATAAGCGTAGAACATATATGCATAATAGTGCACATGTACGCGGTTTCATATTTTATTGATAACGAGTGACATTGGGGAACCATAAACGCATATTTCGGATCCCAGTACGAGTATATACACAAGTCGACATCTAATGTATGATGGGCTTGGTGTTATCGTGTTGAATAGCGGTACAGGATATTAAAACGATATGAAGTTGACAGTTATGTATCGCGTACTGGCTACTCCTTTGACGTCGCTATGCATTGGCGAACATGCAAAAGGAAATAGAACTTTGCTTAAGATCGCATAATCATATTTCAGCCATAAAGTCGCAAACATTCTGGAAATGCGTCATATATTTTATGCAGACGCCACCATCATGCAAATGGAGATGTCGGCAAAGTTATAATTTCGGTCATTTTATGTCGTTGCCAAGGGAGTGGGCGTCCTTGTCGTCGGAAATGCAATATATTTTATGCAGAGCGAATAAACATTAGGCCGTTGCACGAACATCCTCCACACACGTACACACAAGAGAAAACTCAAAAGTTTTAAAAATGCGGGTCTTGTTCCTTAAAATCAATCTCATAAAACGTTATAATGAATTTTCCACCGCATTGGGGGGGATGCAACATTGACTTTCTACGAGAAAATTGCTAGAGCGAAGATCACGTGAGATTGACCCAGACGCATATGTGATGCGTTTTCTCAATGTTCTTATGACCATCTGCATAAGATGCTATTCGCAACGATGAAATATGTTGACATGTTCTAAGAAACTATAGTACAAGTCGGAAACGAGTCGTCATATAGTATATCCAGAACATTTTCTTGGTATCCTAAAACGCATTTTCAGTTTGTTTTTTTACAGAAAACCGACAAAGTTGTTGTTGCTTATTGTTCAAACTTTGCAGTTATCTTATGCGGAAAGTGTTAGAAATTACAAGTATACGTATATCGCCATATACTGTAAAATACGATTATAGTTGAACATGTTCAGAACATAGAGCATTCTTGAAATTAGCTTTGTTTTCTTCAACGGCAATTTCAGCGAAGGCAATAACAATAAATCAATAAAGACTATAAACTCAAGATGCGATTTCACTGTAATACACCTTGTGAAGCGGCAGGATGGTCTGAGAAAAATTAAGGAACTTTATAGTAGACTTAGATGATGTCCACTTCTTCCTAAAGGACTTAGCTGACCAGATCCGGTCACCCGCTGGCACGTTTGCGGACTAGCGAGGCTTAATCCTCCCCGTTGGAAATTGGATTGCAAGGCTTAGGGAGGTTAAATCGCTTTTTGGGGTTTTGTGTATAAACGTCGAAGAAAGGCTTGCGAACGCTTATGATTCACGTCCAGTATATGGCGTTGATATAAAAAGCGAAAACGAAAGAATTTAAACTATAAATGTCGTTTAGCTTACGGTACTTTAATCTAAAGGGAGACTTGTCTCGGTCGATTTTTATAACTTGGTTGGAGAATTTAAAGGGCTATAACGACAATAATGAAAAGCAGTTTGGATTGAATCGTCTGACGTGGCCCTTTCCTGGTATAAAAATATAAGTTAAATCAATTCATTACAAGAACAGACCATTTGTCTGGAGATGGTTGTATGAATGGTAAGAAAGACCGACTTATGTGTTGGGTTAACAAGTTCTGGCGCCTGACGACAGGGTGACATACTACACATTTGCGAACACGCTGATCAAAATACACATATGTAGGTTAGTAAAATGGGTAACGAATGAAATGAAATATGGTGGAAAGTTAGTGGAAACCAGCAGAAGAATAATCAACGAATTACTTTCATAAGTATAGCAGAAAACGATGCCTCGGACATTAGCCATATTGACAAATCTGCGGTCAAACTCCAAACAAGGAATATATGCATGTATAAAATAAAATATAGCATATTGGGGCGTGAGGTCTCAGTTATCCGGACGGTGGCTGGGCCGTCCAGAATACTTGTGGTTATAGCCGGGTTTGCATGCTTCTCCCCACACGGGGAAGGATCCGCAGCGGCATTGCTCGCTGCGTCCTTGGGAC
>JAUJYV010000013.1:0-230551 GCA_033995625.1 Ophyiulus pilosus | reverse complement strand
ACTTTTGTGTTATAGGTCAATGCACATGTGCACGTACATGAAAGCATTTATCTAAAAGAGTATGCACTGAGCATACTTTAAGAATACAATTTCTTTTAAGCAAGGGCACCCTTTTTGCACGTATATTGGGCACAATTCATTGATTTTTAGTGCCCAGCTCCAGGAGGTTTTACGGGCTTAAGCCTATATGTAGGATGCATATTGCATATTGGGGAAGCTTAAGTCGACGAGGGCGTAATGCAAAAGTTTGCCAATACGATAGCACCGCGTATCTATTTAATGAAGGGAAAAAATATCTATGGTACGCATCATTTTCTCTCTAATTGATCTATTATTTTAAACTGTAATATGGCCGAACAAATTGCTATTCTGGGTCCCATTCATTCAGCTTAGCACTGAAGCAGTAAAATTGCTATATATAAAGAAAGAAGAATTGATCTTCCCATATAGCCTCTAGCTCGTTAAATATCAAATGAGACGATGCCTTTTTCAACCGTATAAAGCGTTCATTGGCCCGTTTTGCCAACACTAAAATGAAATCAAAAATTCAATCCTATCCCGAAGGCCTGATTCAGATTGATAGAAAAATTGTTTTTCTTTGGCTTAAATACAGCATATCAACATTTCGGGCTATTAAAAACTCGCTCATTTATCCTATAGAGTATATGGTATACTAACTATAGAAGCTAATCGCTGATCAAATTTTTAATAATTGATTAGTAAACGTCTGTAACCATCAAAATCAATTAATAACTCAAAAATCAATATATCTAGAGGGGGAAATGAATGATAAATGTTGCAATTGGTTGTAAGATCATGGCAAAAATAATAAAGGCGATGATTAATTTTCAAGAAAAAGTAGCTGCTATAAATGCACCTACAATGGTGTATTACAAACATGCACTTAAAGCCATACGCACGTATAATAAATAACAGACGAATTTTCGTAATCATGTTGCAAATACAGCCAATTTTTCAGGTGTGCATTAACAAATACATAGAAAATGGTATACTAATATGAACACCATATGTTTGTAATCATATTTTGTGAAAACAAAATTGACAGCTATAGCAAAATGTGCCTTGGCCGGTTATACAGATGTTCAGTAACGTTATCCATTGATTAGGACGGGTTATAATGGGTCATTTCCATTGTCACCGTTCATTAAATCCACAGTCCAAGCATATGGCAAAAAGAGGCCCTGAGAAACAGGCCACTGTAGTCCATGCCTGCTTCTAGCCTGCAGCATTATGTTAAGGGCATAATTGGCCGTTAATTGGAGCATCCTGGCATAGCTTTCCTGCGTACGTTGTTTGCCTACGAAAAGGGACGTCCGTTTAACAGCGAAATGCAAATGCATGGCGTACAGACGAACTAACTGCGCCTTAGCAAAAACCCCTTCATAAATATTCATAGTGTATACCAAATAACTATGATTACTTATCGTGAATGAATTTGTAACGCATTTAAGAATGGCACTGCTTCTTCCTGCAGACAGGTTTTTATTAATATTTTTGTTGGCATTCAAATTTAATTGAATGCAGCGAATGACACATTAACTTCTATAAATCTTGCGTCAACGCCAGCCACTTCCTGCTACCTGATGTAACGTGTCATTATTTACAGTTACGGTAGTTAGGGATTAACGCACTTCGGTGAGAAATGCTTTTTCAACAGCATTTCACGGTTATTCCAACTTTCAGATACTTTCAATTTTTATTGACATAGAGATTAACGACATACTATTACACGGTAATTCACAAAATACGTAATGCTCCAATTTAATTGGTGATTTATTAAGGTTTCTTTCATTTTATACCCCTAGCTGTTGCACAATAGACACGAAAGTAAAATGCACCATATAATCCTTTGAAAAAAGTCAAACTTGTATTTCTAGAAACATGTTTTGATTGTCTTAATTTATTGGCTGCATGTTTGCATATTATACGAGCGTGTGCGCCTTTAAAGCAGCGCCAACTGTGGATATACGCTGTAAAAATGAAGCAAAAAAAAAGCTGTACAACACGAATTCATCACAACTTATTAACGATCCATGTACTAAAAAAGTATAACATGCTAGCAGGAACAAAAATGAAATTCGTTTTGTGAGTGTTTACGTTAAGTAAGTCGACTTGATGACTAGTGTGCATGGTGAGGCCTTGCACTTGAACTCAATACTACTCTAGTATGTACAAGTGCGTGAATAAGCTAAGTTTTGCTGGTGGAGAGCGTGCATTGTATATTGCGATAGGACAAGTTTCATTCATCATTTTCTACTTGTACATCTCACCGCATCTATTTTGCCAACCATGTATATATATGTGCATATTATTATGCGGAGCAAAAAGATATGAATTTTGTTTTCACGAAAGATTAACCGCACAATGGGAAGCTTGTTGATACAAAAGAGCCCAGTGGCAATCGAGTGGCGCAAAACTAAACCAGCCTCTTTTCAAACCAAAGTGTATAGGGAGTTATGGTGCTGACAAGGAACCTCTATAACAAGCTGGATCCATGATGAAATGTCGAATTAAAAAACACGAATGTTATTGAAATAAAACATTTATATATACTGTAAGCATCGATATTGTAAGGACACACAGGTGTTATGCAGAGAATTACTATAGCATTACTATAGCATAGATTAAAATATAGAATCTTGCAGTTGTACTCCAATTTTTGGTGAAATTATTTTTGTTATTTTTGGTCAAGTCAATTTATCATTTCATTTGCTTTTCGATCATGAAAGTCACGAGCAGAATACCTATAACTGTGCCTCAAATAATAAGTGCTCGCAATTGGCCACACAACTTCAAAAAATGATATCCGAAAAAAAAGCGTTGCGTGTTTCTTTATCCTAATTTATTGGATATGTACCTCTTTATCTACTGGTGGCAAAGCGCCATTTTAACTTAAACTGTCGTCTACGTGCAAATTAGTAAATGAACAGGATAATTAGCCGGTCTCGAATTTAATGATTTAATCTGCTTCATCTATGCGTTATAGTCTGCGTGTGTATGCAGCTTATCCAGATCATACTGTATATACAGCTACATGGTCGTTTGGAACAGTTTCAGCAATAAAATGCAGGCGAATATTTTTTTTTTGTATTTCGAATATCTTAAATAAGGATTTTGGACAGAAATAGGCTAATCATCTGACGGCACAATCTTAAACACTCAAACTATTACAGACTGAAGACATGTCAAGCAAAAACTCCCAAAAATTCTATATACAATGTAGTATATTCTGTATTTGGAAACAT
This sequence comes from Ophyiulus pilosus, assembly GCA_033995625.1. Lineage (NCBI taxonomy): Eukaryota > Metazoa > Arthropoda > Diplopoda > Julida > Julidae > Ophyiulus > Ophyiulus pilosus. Next base: position 227,285 of record JAUJYV010000013.1, on the reverse strand, counting down.
GAAATTTCCGTTACATTAGATTATCGTATAGTTTTCATAACTGTTTGTTTATTCAAAATCGATTAACTAATGAGAGAAAGATTTATTGAACGGCAACTGGTTTCAAATTAAAAATTACGAAATTTATAATCACATGTAAACTGATTCAAAGTCAATTTGCGATGCTTTATGGATATATCTGTCATGTATTCAGGTCATCCAATCTGTCTATAAAAGTCGGGCACACTCGAGGCAATTTATTTACAAGCATGGCTTTTCCGGATATTATACGTAATCAAGCGTTTAAAAATTACTATATGCATAATAAAACTAGATGCATTTTAACACGTGTAATGTATGGATGCATACACACTTAATTGTTGGTGTCCATTCATTATTTTTGGTGAAGTCAGAAAGTTGAATTCGGATTTTGTGTAATTCAGCAAAGATTTAGTTTGCAAAATATAAGGTAGACGTGTTCCCGAAATGGCTAACTTGACTATCCGTGTCACCGACTGTCCTATAACGTGGGATAAGGGATAGCCTAAGGAGGTGGGATAGCCCATGAGTTTCCTGTGAGTTTGAATGCATGGGAGGTGTCGCCTATAGCATGCACGTGTGTTGAGGGAGTGGGCAAGGGGGATTTTGGAGGGTTAAACACGTGGATTACAGAGGCACTCCCAATCCCTCGTATATTTCCTATAGCCTAAAACTGTATAAAGGCTACATGTATGCAGCTTTAGAAAAATAAGGGCCAGCCCACTAAAATAACCTACCCCGTCTACAGAAATAAAAAGTAAGCGAAAGAAAAGCCCTCTGGGAGAAATGTAGAAGAAAAAAAACGTTATAAGTGGTAAGAAAAGTAATGTCAGCCGCAATATATTATTCGAGTCTAGCTCCAGGACGGGAACAACTAAGTGATACCTCATTGAATCCCCCCTTATTATCAAATTGTCTGCCTGAGATCCATTAATAATAGCATAGGTTTTTATTCCATGTCCTTGAGATTTACACGTACAATCATTTTTACCCCGTCTCATTCCTATATTCGAATCCTATAGGTGTATACGAAAAGATTTCATTATAGGTTAACATGCATGTGTTGATGAATTAGAGGCTCCTACTGACCTCACTAGAACTTGACCAGTGCTGATGTTATTAAAAGTAGTAATTAAGGATTTACTGAACGTGTAATTTGTGCTTGTATCGGACCATAATTCACCGAATATTTTGTATTAGAAACACAACTGCATATATTTGAAACATTATTTCCAAAATCTGTTCGGCTAAAAGAGCATACAAATCCTCGTGGCTGTATGATATAATCGTAAATTTAACTTCTTTACAGTTGTATTGTGAAACAAGTTTTCATCATATATGCGATGGTGTTTATTCTTATGTAAATGAATTGGATCAGAAGTTTATCAATAGTGGATGCCATGTGCAGCATTTTTAAAAAAAGCCCATACTTGATCTAAAAACAGAAAAAGTTAAATTTAATCACAGTCATATAAATTTATTTAGAAATTTTACAAACCATTCTAAAATATAGCACGATCATGGCATTACAATATTTTCCAAAGTAAGATGTTATATGTTCATGTAATACAAAACACCATATTTTATAAGTGGAATAATATAATCATCTAAAGTCATCTAAAATGGACATATCTAGGACAAGGCGGAGTTTGTGCTAACCCCACCTTTAACATAAAACATTTCACATATTTTAACCTGTCCAATAACATAAGAATGGATACCGACAAAGCGCTACACAGGAAACAATTCCAAGTTTTATTTGAAAAAAAAAATTGCGAAAAACCCTGAAAAAGGAAGACCTTGGGAATCGAACCCAGGACCTCCGCAGTATATGGACGAGGCCAGCTCAGCGATTTCGCCATCCCATGTATGCGTGGTGTAAAGGGACGTTGTGAAAACAGGCAGCTTTTTAATAGGTGTTAGCTTTCTAAGTGACTCGCTGACCCTCGCCTTATTAAACAGGAGCTAATGGGGCCTTTTTCACATACTAACTCGAATTGTATACCTGTCACGAGAGTGGAGGCCGCAAAAGAGTCATTATTATAGCAGCCGGCTGTTGCCGCTCCTGCAACTAATGTTATTGTTAGCTTGATTGAGATGTTCTCTTATTGCCCTGTTGTATGGCCGTTGAATATGGGGCTAATTGGAAAGGAGATACCTGCAAAATGCAGCTAATCTGTGGAGGACTTAGCGAGAGCGCAGGGGGTATAGTGCTGCCCTCAATTGGTGCCATAGGCGCGTGTGCCGAGATGCAAATGCCAAGTCGTGTCTTGGGGGATATGGACCATCCCAGGTAATAAAAACGAGGGACACTTCATTAAGGAAGATTGAAGTCACAAGTGGCATTCATTAGAAGGTATTAAGGGCATGAGAGGAGTGGAAGACACTCAAAAAGAAAGCGCCGAATAATCCACTACTTAGTGCTTGCTTAGTAGACTTAAGCCTCGGATTAATTATCCATTACTTATAGTGCTTACTTATAGAAGGTATGCATGCTATGATAATTTCTTGTAGTCGTTACCCTTTGAAACTCGATTACATGTTTTTTATACGTTGCATAATAACTTGTCTAAATTTTTTAGGAAATTTTAGGTAAATTAATTAATACAACAACATGTTCATCAAATTTGTTTACGTGTCCAACATATTTTAAGATATATATATTTAAATGTGTTGTACTGTTGTCATACAATCTTGATAGGCATTTGAACTTGTAACGCTGTCAAGGTTCTTGGGATATATAATTTTTTTCATTAGCTTCTGTATATTATAGTAAGAAAAGCATCACACATGACATTTAAAATTGATATTCATATGGAATAAACTGTGCAATAGGTCGCTCGATGTCCATTAAACTCACTGACTATATATACATAAGCAGTTATATAGTGTGTGTATAAACTGCCAATCCTTTTCGAAAAAATGGGTTAAAAAGAGATTGATTTATTTAGTTCAATTTCATACCTTCAAGTAATATATCATGTGTTGATCTGTGTGTTTTACATTTGTAATGTATCCAATTAACATAAACTCCGGTTAATTTTGTTTAGGCACTGCTCAAGCCAAACAATGGCACTGCTTCCAATTCTTCGTCAAGATAAGGAGAACCCATGCCTTCGTGTTTCTTATATTTATAAGTAAAAAAAAAGTACTATAGGGTACTTAAAAAGCAATCTCTTTTGACATTTTAAGCCTTGAGAGGTGTGGAAGAACATTAACGTTTTGTAAAAGTAGGCTTATTTCATACATATTTAAATTTTTCGTTTCATTATACTGCTCGCTTTATGTATATGGCATAAAGACATTATCCCAACGCAGGGGTTTAGTTTCAACATTCGGGTATAAAAATCTACGTCCATGTACATCATTTTGCCACAAACAGTGTTGCTGTAGCAATTAAAAAACCCACGCAAAAATACGTTTGGAAAGTGTAACCTATATCTCATTACAATCAATATGTTAAAAAAAAACTAGTTAAGAAAAGATCCTTAATTTATCTGACACCTTTCAGCAGTAGGTATGCAAACCCCTAAAAAAGAGCCTCCCAGGATTCTTTTTATAGTAAGTTTCCTAATTTAAAAGACATTAATACTCATACAAAACGAGGAGTTTATTGCAAGTTCTTTAATTTAAAAGACATTAATACTCGTACAAGAACGTAAAGTTTTAAAAGCATGATTAACGGCCTCTTTGAATTGTCCAGTCGTTCGCTAAATAATATATTGACTTAGTAAATGAACTAAATTATTTTAGAACAGACAAATTACTGGTACGTTATGAATTAAACCTATAACGAATAAATAACAGTGTTGACAATTTTATAGAGGTTGATACTATACCTCAAGCTTTAAAATCTAAACAGCCCACAATATATTACATCCATTTAAGGCAAATGCATACTTGTTATGGATAAAATACTCTTGAAAACACTTTACAGATTAACTGCTATGAAATACGTTATAATATATTTGCAAAAGTACACTTAACAAAAAGTGAATATTCTGTATAAATGCATGCTTATGCTTATAGTAAATTTAAATATTTATTAAGGCACATTGTCTGGTAATAAACTTAAGTGTTTAGCATCCAGCATTTCTAAAGACATTTAAATATATAAGCTGAATAAGCCTGGCGAATAAAAGCGAAAAAAAATTGACAAAGTGTCTTCAAGAAATATACCCAACACTTTTTTTAATAAAATTTTCTGAAAACTTTAAATTTAACTTTGAATTCCTTCCCAAAATTGCCATGAAACAAAGTTATCCAATAGAAAGGGTCAGACTTTAAACGACAATAGGAAAAAGGTTTGAAGTACATTGGATGAAGTAGTTGCAACTTAAATTTTCAAGTGGCTGAAATGTAGAAGGAAAGAAATCTAGTACATCCATCTAAATCTGTTTCCCCCAAGTGGCTCTCTATTGTTCAACAACTCAGCAATTGTAAACTGCTCTTTACAGTATCTTTTCCTGGGACCATACTTTCCTCCTTACTTGAGCCAGAGCTAACAAGGCTTATGAAATGTCTATCTCATCATGCTCAAACACTCACGGTTCAATGGAGCCCAACATAAGACCACTATTTCAATGTCTTTTTGTTCCCTCTGTCAGATATATATTTTCTCTGTCCAGTTTTTTCCTTATCTCCACCAATCTATACAGGTGTTCAGGCTAGAAACCTCTATACTTACAATATCCCAACATATTGCGACAGAAACCAACCAGACACATAAAGAAAAACCTAAAAGATAGATAGGAACCACTGAAGACAAATTCATTTCTTTCTCAGATGAACTAACACTCCATAAGACAATCCGTCAAGCTGCAGCTATGTACGCCTATACGTTTTTATCTTTATAGATATAGGCTACTAAGGTTTATGTGCAAAAACAGAAGAGGCTTTTTTCTTGCCTTTTCATCACCCTAAGACCATTTAACAAAGCCATCTGCCAAAAGATGGCTTTTTTTTCGATTCGTGGTTGCTACAGTGCTGATGTTTCATTAATCTTAATCTGTCCTAATAGTCCGAAAGAAGTCACATAGCCAACTGTTGCATTATAACATGTTTTTTTCTCTGTAATACAGGAATGATGCAGTTTTCAAGATAAAATTAATAAGGATTTGTGTGATTATTTCAATTATGATCGGTTTATATATTCCTTAATGAAGCACAGATTGTCATTAAACATAATTGCTTATAGTTTCATTTTTTTGGTATCTGAAGTGATTAAAGATTACATTTTAAAATAATCATAACCAATTTTATAATGTGTTCAATGTAGCATTGATAATTCCATGATTTTACCACATTTCAAACGCTATCCGGAAATTTTTAAACATAGTAGTTCAATGTCGTTTTCCCATACTTTGATATACTGATAACCCTGAATTCATAGCCAATTTCCTTGATTTTTTTTTAATTATCCAGTTTGAAAATATATATATATAACGTGCATGGGAAACGAAGCTTGAATATAAAATGTCAGCAATTAAATAAAATCTTAATCAACCTTTTTATCTGAATTATTGTTAACAACATATACCTGTACGTTATCTACACAATCGTACCATGTCTCGACAAGCATTTTGCGAAGTTTTCTCGTGTGCATTTATCTCGATACTTGTTCGCAAAACATTTCATTCTCATGAACCAAAAAATGTAGCAAGAAAACAAGAGGAAATTGATTAGTTTCAGACTATTATTTTCGTAGAAATCTAGTTCAGTTCAGCTAAAACGTCTGAGGGATTTACTGAAAAGAAATAATGCACCAGAAGTTATTTTGAAGGAGCATTCTATAAGACTGTTTGAATTTCGTCGTGAAAATTCTTGGGAAGCACGTAAACGTCATGAAATCCTAGGTTCCAACAGCAGACCTGGGCAGATGAAAAAAAAACGCCTTTCAAAACACACAAAGATTGCTATTCAATTTCTATTTTGCAACCAATTCACGTATCTTTTCTTGTATATCTCTATGGCAGTTGTATTTGGAGGGAGGCGAATATAATATCTCTACCCCAAAGGTATAATTGGTTCAAAAAATGGAAACCATCCATGCTGGTTGGCTATATTATTACATTAGAGGAAACTTTTCGTGTATGGCCACCACCTACATATCATCTTTTATAAGCACAATGTAGTGTCATAAAAGCCAATAGCTTGTTTTTTTCCCTTCTGCTTCAGGCCCGTATTATATAAGTCCCGCATACATTCGTTGTTACCTGAAAGAAGCAATTCGTATATACCTGAAAGGCGTTATTCGAGCCTTATTACTAAATTGTCTACGACACCCAACCTTAATTTGCAATAAAGAATGGTGCGCGGTAGGCTTGTATTCGTTTAATACCGTCTGGCACTTGTAAAAAATAATGGCCTATTGAATTAATCTTAAGTGTACATTAGAATATTGTCGCAATGGCATTTAATTTTTACAGCACCAATGCAAATGTTTATGACCGGTTGCACCAAACTATGTAATCGTTGATTACAACATTATACCGCATATGGTCGTTTAATCCTCAGTCACATTAAAGGTTCTTAATTACGCCAAAATCGACAGACTAGCCATTTGTACTTGGGAATCATTGCACCGTCATCTATTTTTAAGGTTCAAATTCAACGTTAAAGTCATTTTGAAATGTATAAAATAGTAATTCTATTGTGGATAAAAGGTTACTGAACAACAGCCCAAAAAGTCCTTCCTCTGGTAACACCTTCTTTCATTTACTTTCGCAGTTTCCTGATGAACCATGACAAATTGTTACACAGGTCTTTTTTTACTAGTTTTCTGTCCACATTGTTTCCTTACTTTTATGGAACCATCGTGGGTCGTGCTTTTTGGCACCCCTCCCTAGCATCCCAAAGACCATTTTTTTTCACCCCACATCCTCCTACTCAGCGTGCTCTCTTGTATATGTTCACATTCAGAAACAATCCAGGAAACTAACAATTGTATTTCTTTCTTCTTTGTGCTTGTATTAGGAACCGGATGTGATGACGTCACGGCTAACATGTACAACGGGTGCCATACAGACGATTATATTCAAGATCGGCCCGATTACACGTAGAGTTCCTTGTGGAGGACCAAACATACAACACCATCCCTTACGACAAATAAAAAAGAACCAAAATCTTCAGCTGAGAGAAGATAAAGGACAATGCAACCTCTTCCTCTGAAAACGCCCTTGGAGCCATCAGCCCTGAAGTGAGAGAGAGAGGGAAAAAGGACCAGTAACAATGTTTATACCCCTTGCACAGCAAACTCTTGTACACATCAAGGGGTTGCAAGACGTCAACCAGCATGGAGAAGGTTCATAATGTAACTTGTAGTGTTATCCACGCAGTTGTCAATTTCACCTCGAAGAACCAAGTGAACTTCACATGAACTGAATGTTCCATATACCAACCAGACAACAGACAATTGCAAAGACCTCCTCAGAGGACAGACAGGCAAACAGACGAGCTTCAATGCTGTATACATTGGACTCTTTTAGCAGCAGTACAGCAATGGCCATTCTTGAAACACTAATAGTCAAGACCTCCCCATCACAGCATAGCAAAGGACCATTTCAATGAACAGAATCATCCAGAACTTTTCAAGATGAGCGCTTAATACAGAAATTTTCGCAAGTATAGAAGGTCATGTTAGGAAAGGTCTTTATTTCATGACTTTGGTATTAGGCTGCCATATCTGATCGGATAATCATTCATAGATGCGCAAGAAATAATGGCTATTTTTCTAAGAGCAAACGACGCTACTGAAAAAAAAATCAGCCCATACCACTAATTCGTCTGTCAGTTTTCAACCAAAATTGCAAATTATTGGGATCGTTATACGAAAAAAAGCATAATAGGCTACCTCGTTAGATTTATTAACTTCATCTCACTTTGCGCACTATGTTTCAATAGCACCGAGTCTTTAAACCCAAGCAACCAAACAAACTATATGCTACTGATGGTTAATTCAAATATACCGATTAATCTAAACAGCACTTTATAGTTTAATGTTTCATTAAAGACCATTTCTTGACTCCCATCTCGAAAAAGACTGATCATCAATGCAATGTAAAGCTTGGAAATAATTCATCTTTTATTATGTATCTTCAATATATCATACTTGATTTTTCTATATCATTTAAAATGAGATGACATAAACGCAAATATATGGTCCATTACTTTCAACATTGAAATGCATCGATCCAATATTGAAACTCGGTCGGTTGCGTTAACAAATAATGGACATAATAATGTCGTACAAATAAACATTGGAAGTTCAAATGAATTTAAGGCTCAAGCAAAAATTCAGACAAGAAAGCAAGATGCTTATGAAAAACAAAGCAATGAAATGCATCACCGGTGTTCAATAAAGCCCCGAATTGTAGTCTACGAATTATCTTCTAACACGAAGAAATATTCGAATTTGTAAGAAAAAAAAAATCTTAGCGAATGTATTCATGTGTATATATGCCAGGAAATATTTAACATATATTTTCATCATTTCATTTAAAAGACACTCAAAATTTAATGTTTGTTATTATAATTATAATTATTATTATTATTCTTAATTTGGATATCTAACTCCAATTCTGACACTTCTTTATCATCGGTCAGTTTATACTAAAACATTTAAAGGGGAAATTTAAGGCTAGATATGTTTGGAAAAGGATTCTCGTAGGCTTAAAGTTGCGTTTAAGCCATATAATTACCAGCAACTGTTTCGTTCATTTTGCCACAATTTCACAGGGTCTAGATTTCAGTAATGAAACGCTTAGTTTATTATCGTAGGATTTGTATAGGATTGCATTATTTAAGTCTTCTTTTCTATATGTGTGCCTGCACAGAAAACTTGATTTACAAGCAAACTGGTGGATTGGCATGAGCTATTTCACATATTCAGCCCATTTCACCACGAAAAATTTATAACCGCACGATACCATTAGACAGATGATGTCGCGAGACGTTTCTGCTCGACTAAATCCACATCAGGTGGCGTTCACCACTGCGCCCAAGCATTGTTTTAATGCACTGATTGATAAATACAACACTAAGGTAATTCACTCCATTTCATAGATTTTAAAGTACGTGTATACTTTGTGAATATAGTTCATCAATAGTTTCAAATTCAGTTTGTTAATTAAGACGACAGCCACATACTTCAATAAAGTCAAATTATTTCAAAGTAGGGAAGTATAAATTTCAATGTGTTAAAGGATGTTCCACTCATGAGTACCACAAATTCAGTATATTTTGAAAATTCAGAAATTAACAACAATATTTATTATTCCCTGTAGGTATAAGCATTGTTTCACAAACATCATTAGGACGTTCAATCTCTAGAAATTAGATATCTAATTTTTTTATTATAGTGAAACTAGTACATTTTCTTAAATTGCCTGGGAAAAAGTGAACGTTACTTTACATAATCCATAAAACCAATTCTGCCTTTTATAATTTCGACTTCACTTGGCTGAACTTTATACCTCTACCGCCAAACACATCACAAGGTTTCCCAGAATCGTTTTGGCAAAAAATAGTAATTTTGTATTATTGACTGGGAACACATCTAAAAATCTGCCAAGCAAATCCATGCAGCCATTAATTTAAAAATATATATATATACCGAATTCATCTCACATTGAATCTTAAAATAGAAGCACTACACGGAATAATTCAAAAGTTCTAGAATATGAAAATTTAATCCAGAAAGTATCTTTCTATTAGGTTGAGGCGACCTTGCATAATAATATACACTTAGTAATATAACATAATCAAAACATTATGTTCACGAGTGGCTCCTTAAAGAACACCGAAAAGTTTCTTTATACTTCCTCACTTGTTTTATAGATTTTTTCTTAAAATCCCAATTAATAGCACTTCACACCAAAGAAACGTTTGCTCGATGCATCACCAAAACTAGCTTTTTACCTTAACGAATCATTTTCAACTATGTTTTAAAGCGAAATAAATGTGGCTGTGAATGAACCATCCCACATTCAATGAAGTAGACCTAACATTTCACACTTTAATAAAACTGGAAACCCTTTATCACCACAACTGATGTAAATGCCACTTGACATATATTTCCCATTACAATTTCAGTAATAAAATCGCTCATTTTCATAAAATTTAAGGAATTTGTATTAGTTTAATGAATAAAGAGATCGTAAAATTCAAATTGGGTGGTAGATAAACGACGTCAGTATAAAATTTGCCGAGTTTATATGTATACTGAAAACGCTAATCACATTTATTGAACGTTATTGAAAAAAAAATTGGTTTTACATAATCGTTGACGTTTTAAAGCGAATCGTTACTAAAACACTAAATCGAAAAGTAATAAAGTTGCAAAGAAACGAAAAAACAAATAAGGATATACAAACAGAAACCAACTTGAAAATATGCATAATTTCATTTGAAAGATCACCACAGAAAAAAAGAATGCAATAATTACTCTGATAAATCATATTGATCTGGAAATAATTTTCTCAAACTTATATAGCTGTTTTAGTTTTTCTCCAGTTATCTTTGAACTGCTAACTAAACGCAGCTTAATTTTCCTCTTGTCTAAATTCACTTAATGCATCGTTTCAACTGAGGTTTGAGTAGACATTTACTGAAAATACCATGTATTCCAACTTATGACAACAGTGGAATGATTTTAGGTTATCATGGCCAGGGTTTCACGTAGAAACCGCTATTTATTCCAGCACAAGTAGTTGATAACAATGATTGGGATTTCACAGTTGACCACAAAAGACCTGGTTATTGAGCAGTTGGGCAGATTTAATGTGCATGCGTGGAAGTAAAGCTATGATTACTCAAAAAGCATACGCAAAGAACTCACGTGATTAACATCTTGCGAGTCTGCAGTGTGCCCTATACGAAATCCTAGCCGTGCTTACATTCAGGCATAACATTTGGTTTGTAATAATGGATACATGTTTTGCAACACAAGCATATATGAGTTCGCAAAAATCATTATCGAACTAAAACTCAACATTATTTTAACGGCCATTCATATATGTGCGCAACGGCACTTTGGCAGACTAGTGCAACAGTTAGTATAAGTAAAATACGAAAAATATACCTGAAATCGATGTTCTCCAAATGCTCAATGAAATATGGTTGCAACATTCCACTTGTTTTCCAGTATAAATTTGGCCCAAACAAGACATTGTAAAATAGTTCATTACCTCCATTAACCTTAATTTCCAAGAATTTGAAATAAATAAATCAATCAAAATTATACACAAAATCCTCGCAACGAACAAAAATTACAACTATAGGACTACTTTTTTAGCCCTCGAATTATTCGTCAATAGTGTTTGTGTATGTAAAAAATGCAGTCGACTGATTAGCTATTATTGTGAAATAAAAAACACTTTTGTTTATCTTTAATTATAGCGATGTGTTATTGATTTCGCCTCAATGAGTTTTTACTTGAAAATTCGTCAAATTTTATAACAGAAAACTAGCAACTTGTTTGGGACAGAAATGATTATGGGGTATTTGCTATCGATAAAGGTAAGTGTATATTTTTCTTAATTCAGTTTGCTGCCAATGTAGCGTCAAAAAAGTGCCCTAAACTGCGTCCTATTGTATAAGATGCCGCTTTTATGCATCAAAAAACTAAACAAGCGATATAAATACACCCATGTATTAAATAAACAACGAAAACTATTATACCGAGAACTCGTGTATAAATAAGCTGATTCCCAATTATTACATGCGGCCTATACAGGGGTTTTTAGGGGCATTTTTTTCGGATTAAATTTCACATAGAAAACTCATCCAGCTCGCATTACACTCATCCGTCCGCATAATTTCACCGTAATAAGTGGAAAATAAGAGAAAAGTTTGACGCTTACACCTTCGTGATTTCTAATCAAAATTCTGCTAATATTTTTTGGGGGTGGGGTGCCAACGAAAATAATAAAGTTCGCTAGGTGGGAGATGCGACGCGATGCAAATAGTCTCAGTGTCGCCAGTGAGATCCATGCCATGGCATACTAATCGTAACGATGATATGTGCAAGACTTTTCGCTATACATCTTTATATATAATTTTCCCATTGGCATAGTTAAGCACGCTAGAAACGCTTGACCCCCGACATTCCCAAATAAAAAATGGGGAATCAACATGTGCGGCTGCATACGATATCCATGTCATGTTGTCGGATATGCTTGGATGTAGAGCATTGTTTGTGGTATTTCTTATTTCCTATAATTTCCTATCAAACCCTGAAATATTCCCATTGTGAACCCTAAGCTATATAAAGACGTATACGGTCGATCAGCCAGTACACTCCCTTCCTTCAAGAACTCCTTGAGTACATAAAATAAATATCACAACCAACATAATTTTTTAATAGTGCATCATTCAAAATTTCCATTCATTTCAAAATACCCCCATTGGTGGAAAATGTGGAATTTTAGTACGTTACTTTGTGCTTGATATAAACCATTTAAATACTGTGTTCTCACATGCAAGGTTTGGTAGATAAATTGGAGATATGTACACGTTTTTAATCTAGTCTCCCAAAATCTTATGTTATATGGTCGTGCCAGAAGCAACAGACAACGTATATGGCCAATAGAAAATGTATACAAACTGCGCAAGGACCATATACAGAGTGTCTGCCAATATCAGATCCTGCGGTCTGTTCATCCCTAAAACGCAAACAGCGCATTATACGGCTTTATGAAACGCGAGACCATGTACGATGAACATACGAACCAGTCATTTTTCGTTTTTCTGCCGGTTTTATAATGGCCAACATATATCACCGTGTTGCGTGTGGGAGGGTGCAAGTAACTCGGTTTGCGAAAGGATGCCAACACACAGAGGTCCCATATAATTTTTTTCCCTACGCGCAGAATGTCGGCACCACGCTATACGGCATTGCATAAACTTATATCTCCACTCTCTATAAACATAACCAAAAAATAAATACGACGGAAAGTAGGGAAAAAGGTTCGTTAAACAAAGCTTGGGAGGTAACCCCAAGCTGGGAGTGTGTGCTTCCAAGGTAAAACGCCTAATCCTGCATTCAGAGCACACGGCGTAGCAGCAGTTCAGAGAATACAAATTTTTGCATACAGCTTGTTTTATTGCCATGCTTTCTCAAAAGTTGTCTTTCTCGTTTGACAAGTACAAATTTCTAGGATTAGTCCTGATTTATACGAGGCCACAGGCCCACGTTACAGATAGAAGATCTATTCGCTTGAAGAACACACGGCAATATATAATAAGCGTGCGTTTACACTCCATCCTTCCTATGTTGGGCACTCCACGTACACATGATTTATAAAAATAAGTTCAAGCAATAAAGAAACTTAAGAAATACGTTTTTCCCCACTCCATTTTATTCCATTTTCCTGATTAGATATTAGAACGGTTCTAGAATGCACTTTAATTGTAGAGTGGAGTGGAGTTAACATTGGATTAAAATCTGTTCAGGGAATTCAATACACGTTTTACAAATAATTGAAAACCTGAAGACAATCATGGAAGTATGGTTTAGATCATGATTTTAGGTTTCAAATTGTTAATTTATTATTTTGGGTTGATTTTTAAAACAAGCCAAACATTCACATATTTACTGCATTACAACAGTAATGACCATTAACACTGACTATTATCTGTTACACATGTATATATGGTGGAGTAAGCTTAATTATTCCAGCTAGTTTGTGTATTTTTTGCAAAATTAAAATTATTTGCATGAAAAACCAGCCAATGTAAATTATAAAGGAAAGTATATTTAGCCCACGAAGGTTTCAATATTCGTAAACACTCCATCAATTCTAGGATATGCCCATGTTGTGGAGTTGCCCAGTTTGAGAGTTTAACGTTTCAGATGTAAAGTACGAGCAAGCTGAATCCACATTACATTTCCAGCTATACGTGAACATGGAAAATCCCGTTTTTGGCTATCAACAACATCCCATGGACACCTACGTTATGTACACATTTTTGAAACCTTATTATATATTGCGCATTAAAGTTGTACAAATAATAGAACATATAAACGTGTTCGCCTTCCAAACATGGATGTAGGTCTAGCGAATTATTAATTCTGCCCAAAAAAAAATCAAATTTTAGACATAAGTGGTCACAATGGCCAGTTATCAGTGTGAGCATCATCGGATGATTTACTGCCAAAGATAAATATCAATATGCCACTGACGTGGGCTTATAGTTTTTTAAACGGGTTAAAGATCAATCTAGTTAACGTTAATATTCTTTAGATATAGTACCTGTTAAGGCTAAAGGTCGACCACAGTTTGAAATACAGCATCGCTATTTTGATTTACTTATCAATTTAAAATGCAGAACTTATAGCCGTGCAAAGAAACGTAAAAGGTATTCCCATTTTGAAAATTGAATTCATTAAACGGTTGCTTATCTTTCATTACTGTAACTTGTATAATAAGTTTTATCAATATTATCTATTTTGTAAGTATCATTTAGTGTTCATTCAGTACATATTTAATTCGAATTTTCAACCGTGAAGTTTGAAAATACTGACATTGAATCTTAAAATTTTATATTATAATGCTGAAATGATTATTTGATGTAACTAATCATAATTCGTTTAATTTCTATTGCGTAACCCTTCAATTTTAGTGTCTCGCCCTAGTGAGAAAGTCGAGTACGAAAGCGCTGCTTATAAACCTATACATTATTTTAACAATGCAAGGTTGAGTTTTGAAGAGAACCAATCATAGCAAGGCATTAAATTTAAACGCGGAAAATAACGAAAACAAACAATGACTAAAAAACAGAAAACAAGGTCAACCATGCACATGTTATTTATTATACGAGCAGGTAAGAATTTTTTGTGTAAAAAAAAATTTCAATGTCAAAATTTTGCACGAGTGTATACCAGTATATGGTAGGAGGTTTTAATTAGCTAAAAATAAAAGAAAGAAAAAAGTACATTTATCTTTACCATAAGAATTATCGCACAGTTTTGAATATTGTCTGATTAAAAGTGCACAGCCTTATTATGTTTTATTCGAATGCTTACACAAAACAAATTGACAAGCATTTGCATTTGTTGCAGAAAACCTGATCAAAAAATTTCAAAGACTTCTGATAGCTATCAATGTTCGCCAAGCATTTAGTTGGACCCATCCTTGTCATGAAATATAGGAGTAAAAATAACATGCAGCAATTGAATGCAACATGGAAGAAAATGATATATAATATCTACAATAATGCCCTTGTTTAGTAGCACTAAATTAGTATTTTGGATTGAAAAACGTACATGATATGAACATACTGTAAGTAGTGAACCTAATGGATCATATCGTAAGAACATGTGACTATAAATGAAAATATTCCCATGTCCATGTTCGATCGAGTCCAGAAGCAAACTATTTTTCTGCAAATATCGTACACACCAAATATTGCAACATTGTCGAAGACGGCCATGTTGGAAACCGCATGCTAAAGGCTGCTCCACCAACAGGGGGTGCTGAACCGGAGTTAAACTAATTTCACACACTCGGCTATAATTAGAGACTGGGGTTGTTAACGTCTGTATAGTATGTATATAGAACACGTGTTTATCAGGTGCACATCTTGGGCGAGAAATTCCACTATTTTGGAACGTTCCATTTTCGTGATTTCCATTTCTTTGCAAAAATGTAGACGAAATATGGATTTGTGGGATTTATAGGGGCATCATTTGCATCGTATAAGCGCGTTAATGGGGCGTTGTTCTAGGATCTTAAATGTTGAATTCCACAGTCATGGAGAAGAATTTAATCGCGAACGGCAACGTGCTGCACATTCTAATCTTTCGCTATAATTAGTCAGTATAGAAAAGAGTGCAGCCTATTTATGTAGGTTTTGGAAGGAAGGGGGGTGAGTCAAGTGCGTAACAAGCACGTCAAAGACGTGGCCTGCATCTTATTATTTTTTAATTCTGCAGGGGTATAATCAGGTGCACCATTGGCTTTTCGAGGGGATCTACGGCGCTCCAAAGAGAAGCGCGAGTGGAGCCATGGCTTGCTGGAGGGGATCAATATGGTATAAAATATTAATACAATTGCATGACCATCGCTATTGCAACTGCAATCTCATTACCATTGCTAATGCCGATATGCGGAGTGTGTAGTATTTCATTCATAGCTTTGCATAAGAGAGTGGCTCGGGCGGACTGCTGGTGCATTTTAACCGTCAGTTTACGGCGCTCTACGGTGGGGAGAAGCAGCGCGATCCGAGCCAACCACCGGCAACGTGGGAAACGCTTTTGCCGTCGCTCTTCAAACCTTCTACTCAACAGACAGGACATGTTTAACTCCATCCCGAAGATACCGGTGCCTGGACACTAGATTTCAACCGAAAATCGCCAAAGAAAAAAACATCCATCCGGATGTGCCATCAATATCGGTTAAGATTGGAAAACGCATTGACCAAGAGACCAAAAAAAAAAAAAATTCAAAGTCTGTTGAACCGAAGTGGCTAAAAAAAATTGGTACAAATTTGACCCCCCCTGTCATTTAACTAAAAAAAAAATGCGGCACAACCAAGCAAAAAAGTGGTTACGAAAGTGTCGTCCGTGTTGTGCTGCTGTGACTTCCTTGTGTCGTGTGTGCGTGTTTGTGCCGATGCCAGAAGAACTGCCCAGGTACGTAGTGAGACCATCTAGCCAATAATAGTACAGTCCCTCCAAAAAGCGTTTATACCCTCTCAATGCAAGCGTTTGAAAAGCAAGATGCGTTATGCCCGCATGCATATAGACGTGTGAATGTGTGCTGTCGTGCTAGCATGCTATATGTGTATAACCGGCATGGACTCGTTATCCGAAACAACGCTTTGGTCTTTAAACATCGATGCGGTCCCTATGAGATTTCACGATGGACTTAACGCTTACGTCACTCTCCCACTGCTCAAACACCTAATACTGAGACTCGAATGTTTATGATCTTAACACTAGTCATTTCTACATTTCAACTAAAGTACCGTGTGTGTGTTACATCTTCAATATTCTCAATTAATTTCCTAAAAATAAGTTTAATGTAAAATGTTAAAACTGAATAAAACTGTGCTTTATATATATAAGGGATTTGGCTTTTTTTGTTCGCTGTTTTTCTACCCTCAAAACCGTTCACTGCTGTTGTGATTGTTGTAAAATCATGTAGAGTGATTGAGTTGATATCGACATAGTCTATAAATTTTCGGGTGAAGATAGAAGGCTCCAACTTAAGCTGCTCATCAAGTAACTAAAAATGGACACCATTAAAATGTTGCTTTTAAGGTGTGACCCTCGAATAGTTTACTTCAAGAACTACTGCACATCAAAACAAAAGCACAAAAAAACAAGGGTTGGTGCAAATAGGAAAAAAATAAATAGTAATTTAAAACGACGCAATTAGGCCATCGGCAAATTGTGTATTTTAATTAAATGTGATTGAAGAATTGTCATTTTTTAAACCCAACTGGAATAATAAACTTGGTTAATTTACAATAACGAACGAAATGGTTACTACAAATATTCATTTATCAATTCATATGATTCACATTATAGCGTCTAATATCAAGCCCACTTGATAATTATACAGTAAATAACTATTTTTTTGCACAAATGCAGTATTGACTGAGTACAACTATATATAGAATAGCGAATGGGTAAAAATAAAAAAATAATTTCCTTTCAATGCTTAGTCACATGTAATAAACCAGTCTATTATATAACAGCGCCATTTATGTTCTAAAATACATACTTAAATTAAACTTATAAATAATAATTATTTCAGGATTGTTCAATTTTTTCATATCATAAATACAGTGTACGTTATTACTTCAAAATTCTTTGTTAAATTCGTAGTTTAAAATTCACTCATGGTTATAAAATGACATGTGAAATTATCTGGATATGTACAGTATATTGTTTTGCAAATAGACCATTTGTGGGATTTACTTTAGGTACAAATGACAGTCACGATAGCCCATTGAAACCGTCCTTTTACATTGTTTTATCAAATCTCAACTGTATACTACAACAACGGTCCGATTATAACGTTATTATTCTAGTTTTTGCGTTAGTTTGGTCCCACTCTGTAGATAAACGTGTTTTGGACGTCAAAGCCATCAATAAATGTGCCTGGGCCATTTCAGTTGTACTCGAGTCATTATCAGTCCCATTCTTCGCGTGAATGGCAACACCTCAAAATTTTTACTCGCATCAACTTTGGGCGTACCTCTGTTTTAATCAGAGGAATTGGACAGCGTTTTTGCTGCCTCTTTGTCCAAATGGCTTTGACAATGTTAAAGTGAACAACAAAACTCCTCAACCTCAACGTTGAAGAACCTTGACATTAAAGAATTAGGAGTGGTTGCTGTAGGGCAAGACTGAAATGAAACCCAGGTAAATCTATATGATAAGGCGTAAAAAATAACGAACGATGAACTGAAGGTAACTTTAAACATTTTTTGGGGTTTATTCAGGGGGCCTGTACCTCATGACGAGGCTGAAGCAGTTCCACCCCATAGTTCAGGTATCCACCGAAAAGTCCAAAAACCCATGCATCATGCCTCAAAAACGAAACCCGAAAACAGAAATGGCTCGAATTTGACACAAAATATATTATTTACTGGCCCTTTTAAAGATCGTGTGTATTCGAGCTGACCTACAGTGGACCTCCAGATCTCTCACGACACCATTCACGAAGCATGCTGCGAAAATGGCTGTGAAAATGGTGGCCAAAATGTGGCACTCATGCTGTGCTACCAGCTCACAGACAAAATTCCATAAAGTGGTTTACCTTGCCAGAAAAAAAGCCTATTTCGAGATGGATGATTAAAATTCAAAAGATGGTTTGGCTTTATAAGATAGTAGAATTCCGCTTATATATTTTTTTATTCTGTTATCTTAACGACGTCATTATCGGAATTATAAGTTATACAGTCACAGCGTATCAATAATTTAGGTGAAACCGGTTATAATTTAGAGCCATGTCCAACTTTTAATTGGCATCTTCAGTGCTGTATATATTTCAACCAGAAAGATAAAAAATAACCCTCCCAGGAACATGCATGGTCGGTGTATTACTAAATGCAGTCTTATATATATGAAGTAGGATGACATTTCACAATTTTGAGTAATGTAGTTGGGAGTCTTTGCTACAGGGTGACTCATTTTCTTTCACATATATCAATTGGGTCCACAAACCTAACAATTGTTAAGAAAAAAGTCTACTGTTAGTCTCAAACTTCAACATATATTTGAAAATAGTATTTCAGAAACATGTTTTTTTTTTTCAAATACTGGATTTAACTTGTCTTAACCAAATTTTTCTGCAAAATCTATTTTAAACACTGAGACGTTTCATATAACATACAACAAATATGTATGAATTCATCACTCTTTTTAATTTTATAAAACGCATTTGACTTGGTTTTATGGACGACTATTGCTCATACCAACATTACTGTGAGTGTCCAAATAACATTGTTAATCTCAAAGATACAGAAGAGGAAAACCCTGGTATTTTTAAGCAATTTACCAGTCTGTCAAGGCTGTTTTGGGTTCGGTCAGAATTTCCACATCGTTTTGGGGGTTGCATAGAAAAATGCCAAAAACGTGTACTTTGCGGTGGTCATTTCAAGCGTCTCTCGTGGACTTGTTACAACCTTTTTACATTTACATTGTCCTGGTCTAAATGCGGGTACATTATAAGCAAAATGTTAAACGACTGATTTCTTCTTTTAAAAAAAAACAACGAACGATGGTTGGAAGGCAGCCGTGCTTTTTGGGCGAACCGAGCAACAGGCAGCCATTTTAGCACTACTGATGTACGTTAGCATGGAAGCCTGTCCAGCGAAACCTGTTTGGTTGCCGGTAAAAATGGAACAAGGATGTGCCGAAGAATTTTAGCCTTGGAAGGCACAAAAAATCCCACTAAGGTAGAAACTACAAAGTGACCCCTGATTACGTGGGGTTACCTTTTAAAAAGCCAACGTTTTGCGACGTCAGCGAAACAAGTGAGCCCTTGCATATCATATGTCATGGGGAATTTACAGGGGAAAAAAATAGATAATAGCCGAGCACGTATATCAGAATACGTATGTACCTTTCCAAACTACCACAGGCAAAATAAACCAGACCTAAACCCACTTAGTTAGGATGAGCATCAATAGATGTCGCTAGCAGAAAAGTGCCAATCTCGTTGCCAACATCATTACAATATGGATGCTTAATGGGTAGCATTAAAAATGCTAAACATAATAGCAATTAACATCTTCTTTTGGAATAAACATGTCAAGAACATTGGTTACGTTTTAATTGCATTTTTGTATTATTTTATAATTTTTAAATAATGCCCTATAGCCACAAAATTTCCCTACATCTGCAAAAGCCTTATATATACTTGTAAATTAATATAATCTGCATATTCAAAACCAACTTACTTAAACTATATTAATAACTATAAAAAATCTTAAACATGGGTAAACAAGTTGTTGGGACTTTATGCCGAAATTCCTAAACATCATCACATTTTAACGTCAATGATTACTTATAGCCTTCCACACCAAACCCAACTTTAATTGTTGCTCAAAGGAACGTTAATAGGCTCTTCTTGCAAACGACTGTTGCAAGAAGGCCAATTAACGATGAACCAGTTCTTGTCGTAACCTTAAATTTATTTGCTCGACATACAGTATCTTAATAAAGTTTTATAATTGTCCAAACAGAAGCAATTGTCAGAGCGTTGGCATTGCCCATTCCATAATTCCTGCTCCCTAGTGCTCCATTGCATCGGTCTTGAATAATAATAAGAAGAAGGAATACCAAGAGTGTCGTCTATTTTACATAAGCAAAACTTAGCTTATCTCTCAATTAAGCGGCATGAGCATAGCCAAACTTCGCCTGAATGTGCATTTTTTCATGTGCTTAAAGCATTATTTACGCCATCTTTATGATTATGACTTTAGGGCGTTGTAATGGTTCAAATAAGTGTGGCCTTACGCCCTTTATGATCCACCCCTTTAGTTCTTGCTTCATAAACCTTAGCCGGTGGTTGGCCGAACCACACTAAACATTCCTGCGACGTTATTTATTTCCGAGTGGGTCAGTTTGCGCTCTTTTTTGTGTTAAATCCGATGGAAAACACCCATTCACCTTCCTATATAATCATGTCCTTGGACTAACCAGACCTATCCATTATATAGGGTCATTTCCGGATTTTCCTAGGAATGTCTTCTCAGAAAATCGGCTTTTATAATGTCATCCCTAGTCCCAACCTCTTGTTTACCATTTTGCGATTCAAGGACCTTTAGCTCCCTTTCCCTGGGTGAAAGCAATAAGGCTGGTCCATGCCCTAAGGGGCTTTTTCCAGGCAATTACGACACCCAAACCAGGTAAGGGATTTCTTTTCTGTTTGGTATAAATCATTTTCAGCTCCATTTGTCAACACTAATTCAATTTACTACTGGAAAATCATGAATAACCGATAAGTATACCATACGTCAAGTGACCCAGCCTTGGTTTCGAAAGCAATAAAACTTGCAAATAACATAGACAGTTTAACAGGCCAACAAGCAATTTGGTATACATTTTTTTTCTTCTTCAAAAATCAGTATAACAGTTTTCCACCATTAATTCAACTAAACCGGACATAATGTTGCGTGAAACCTATACAGTATAAAAGTATAATAAATACTAACATTTTAATATGCTAAATTACTTTATTTGTTATAAACTGACAGTATTTACTTAACCATATCTACTCTTAAAAAACAAAAATTCGTTTTGCAGCTGTCAGAACAGGAGTTCATTAGCCTTATTCCTGTTCAGCACCTCCTGGTGGCTGATCAACTTTGACCATGGCACGTGCAGGAGTAAAATGGATGTCCATGTTAAAGATCCATACGCCACCAGGGGATGTTGAATCATTCATGGTATTGCTCGAGGACCAAGGAACAACCGTCAAAGTCCACCAATGGTCATTAGCCCACAAGTTGGCTCCCTCATTTTTTTCTTCAAATTAGGAAAGGCGTCGCAAGGGGGCCCACCTTGCACCACTGTCAACATAAGACGACGTGATACCTTTAACACGTACTTGAAGACGGCGCCAGTCGGCCTTACAACTTATGATGGATCCTTTGCAAATACAATTTGTCAATAATCAACACCAGTGTGGTTTAAACGAGGGGAATATTTCTAAGATTTACTTTGTCCAGTTGGTGCATAGGCCTAACATGGCGTAAGACAGCCTCGTAAACATTACCTAATTCATGTCATTCGCTAATAGAAACCAATCGAAAATTCCGATGTTTTTGGCATTCATTATTTCCAATAAAGTTTTAACCTACATGTAAAATACGCGAAAGGAGAACGTTACTGCTGCCCCTGATAGCTTGGTTATGTCTACTACACCGGAGTCGGACACGAAAAGCAATTGGCATTTTTCGGGTTCAGCGCCTCCTTGTGGTGTATGAACCCACATGGCATTGTGAGCATGGACCTAAACTCTGTATAACACGTGGACAAAAATAGCCCCTTTCAAAGCTTTTGGGGCATATTCCGGAAAACGAATGCTAAAGGCTCATACGCCGCCAGGTGGTGCTGGACCAGAATATGGCTAATTCTTATATGGAACTGTGTATTAAACAGACGACATGAAGATATAAATTTGATGTATAAAATATACTGTATGTCCAACTAGATCAATATTGAAATCCATTTCATAACTATTCGCATTCACCCTGATAGTTGTTGATTTTCTTTGTAGCCTCTGTCTCTACACATTATAAGACACAAAATGTATTTTTCAAAAATATCTTATTCTTGCTAGTCATATAGCTAAAAAGGAAGTTCAAATGGCAGAATCCATACTGGCATTCATCAGGATGACAATGCATAAGGCAGTACAAGCAGCTTTCATGTGAAATTGAGCAAGTACAGTATCAAAAAAATATACATTTTTCCTACATTATTAGGCAACAATAGGAATATTTAATTAGCCCAAATTTCCGCATTCATATTTATAGATTACGAATGGTAATACAAAAACTTCACAAATGTCATGTAAAGCTGACTTTTTTTTTTCTTTGAATTCACACAATCATTAGGTGATGAAATACTGGAAAGAATTTGAAATCATGTTTTGTTAATTACAGAATGCTATTTTCCAATGTCATTTAAGTGCTCGACTCTAGATGACACTCAAACTGATAGTCAATTAATGATAGCCCATGTCAAATTGTTGAAAAGCAGTTACAAGTTTCAAAAAATAAATCATGCATTTCTCTATACCATGTGGACGGGTGTGTGTGTGTGAGAGAGGGTTGGGAAGTCAAATTTGATGTCAATCTGCTTGAAGTGTTTATAGCCTAGTCTTTTTCGTGCATCCTGGCAAATATCTATTATTGTTTACGTGAGACGTTTGCAAAAAAACTTACTTAGGCAATACGCATGGGTTTTGTGACGTAGTGACTGACCTCATCAGTTACTACGTCATCATTGTCAGCCAGAGTTAAATGATAGGAAAAAATGAAGATACGTTTTAATCAAGATAATTACTATTTTGTATCAGTTATTTATGTGTGTCGGCATTAATTAACTGCATTCATTGAACAAAGTGGGGAGTGGTCAGCTATTAGTTTAAAATGCTGCGGGAATCCTTAGATATTCATTAAAAAAAAACATTACTATTTCTCCATTTTCGTAAGGGTGTGCTGAAATACTCCCTCGGTTATAAATCATCCTCTATAAAACGGACGAAGTAGAAGGAGAGTTCATGAAACGAATGTGCAGAGGCTACTGAACTCGTATTAAATATTAGCAGCAGAAGGAGAATTGAAATTATTATTTGTTTACATTACGATTAATTTGTTATTTTTACCAGAGACATCTTTAACGAGCATTTTATGTTAATACTGCCATTTAAAAGTCAATATCGAAACTAGAAGTATACGTCACGGCTACTGAATAAATGAATACTTTCTTTAATTAGCACTTATATAAATGGTGCATGATCTAGACGGTTCAATGTCATAGTAGCTTCACACTCTTTGCGGACCTTAGCAATAGTTTTGAAAATTGGATGAAAAATGACAGTGGTTATACGAATGACGGGTCAAGCTATGTCAATATATTTATGTAGCAACTTAATGACTGGACTGTGTGAATGATGATGATGCTAAATCATTTTCACTGTGAGGGAGAACTGTTCTATGTATTCATCGAGCAAGTTTGCATCATACTAAAAAAACTTTAGTATGATGCAAACTCCAAAAAAAGGTTTGTATATCGTAAAATTTGGATTTCTATAATTAATGTTAGGATCCATGCTATTGGAGCTCTATAGATGTGTATGGCTTTTCACAACTCCATGATAATCCTTATATGAGCAGACCAATCAAATTCACTGACCATATCATGTCCAGTGATTCTCCACCAATAAAAGCTACATGGATAACCTTGTAAAAGCAACCAAAACAAGCCCGATTACAGTTGACCCACACGTGGGGGTACAGTGACAACTGACGTCACCAAAGTCAATTTCTATGCTGTTCTTGCTTCTACTAGTATATTAGGGATGCAGTCATCAAGTGCCAGAAATTACGTGCTTTGAAATGGAAAATGCTGTTGTTCAATAGCCTTAGATTGCGTTATGCAATTATTGTGAACGCCACAGATTTTCAATTGTGAACTCTACATTCAGATTTTAGCCAAGTGCAATTGTTTTAGAACACTGTTTCACGCAACTTCAATATGAACATGAGAATAACGATTTAGTCAGATTGTATAAAAAAATTAACATATACAACCATATATTGAATGCTAATCATTTTTGTTCTTGCAGGTAGATATGGTAAGTGGCCAGATAGTGAAATATCAATTAGAGAATTTGAGCCATCCAACGTTAACGAAATGATAACGATAACCCGGAATGCCATGTTTCGCATAGGGTAGTCCTTAACATTCCGGGCTGCTAGCGCTGTTTCTTGTTATCGTTATCGTTTCGTTAACGTTGGATGGCTAAAAGTCTCTAATATCTGGAAACTACAACTACTCAACATAACATTCTGTATTGCCAATCATTTTTGGTCGCTTTTATTCGAAGACACACTTGACATTAAGAAGTATTTATCAAACTACATTACAAATTTCTCACGGTCGATTGATTAGAGTGCTAACAAGCAATTTTCATATTTTTTCGATTATTAAAAGTGAAACCAGTTTCATTCCACCAAACCAGCGCAATTGAGCATGAATTTTTGGATTTTAATTTTAATTTTTCTTTCCCATTCTCCTTAATATATATAATTTCCGCAGCGACTTCACAAATCAATCACTGTACCAAAAACAGCGTCCATATTTCGAGTAAAAAAAAAATGTAATTTTAAAAACAGGTGTTTCTTTTATAGAGATGTATAATTTAAGTATACCCTATGGTTAACCCGAGACCTTTTGTAATTGCGTTAATGGGAAAAGCTTGCCTCGTTATGTTCAGCAGGTTAGTACTCAACAAGGAATTAGTCGTAAACGTCTTTCCAAACCATAGCTACAGGTGAACTACTATGAACTTTTGATCATAAAAACGGTATTTTTTCTGCACATCATTTCAATTAGTACAGTGCCTTGCAGTCATTGTTATTATCTCAGCTAGTGGCTAAACGTAGCCTTATTTTCAGCTAAAAACTTCGTAATTGCTTAATAATAACCTTTCCTTGAGAACCTGCGCACAATATGCGAAAAAAAGCATTTTTATAGCATTTTGAAATCTATTAAAAAGATAAGCTGTGTTAAAACCAGAAACAAATTTTCAGATACAAAACTTCAATAAAAATTTTAACTCGCTGGGAGTATTGTTCGACAATACAACGTTTGGGATATAAAATACAATAAAGCAATAACCTTTAATTAATTATTTATTAATAATCATTATTAGCCAGATCGATGCTAATGTCTTATGAATTTTTGAGGTATTTACATATAGAGAATGTAAAAACTGACCATAGCTCTTACAGCTCTCAGAAAACGAACAAAGCTCGTATCAAGCACATATTTGACAATATTTCAAAGGTCAATTCATTAGACGCAGCAATAAAAATACGAATGCAAGAGTGAAAAGTTACAACAGTTATAAAAAATCACTGATTCCAAGCAGCTACCTTATAATTTTGCCTGGTGTTTGATACAAGAGTGAACTTGCATTTTAATTTGTTGTTGCCCGGGCATTTTGATAAGCAGTAAAATGAATGAATAGTAATCTGAAATTTCTTAAGATGTCACATGAATATTGTATATTCGACAGAGTAATATGATTGATATAATGGACGATACGTGGTTAAATTTGTGCACGTATCTTGACAACTGCGTTTGAAATGAGATATTTGGCTTCGTTTTGTGCAATGTAAACGGCAGTTGAATTAAACATTATTTTCAATTTCATCACCTCAAAAATGTATAGATTGCAAAATCGCGTGCTTTACACGCGATCTCTATGTAGGCACCGAAAGTTCAGCCATGTTTTCAGTCAACTTTTATAACATCAGGCATTTTATGAATAGTTTACGATAATGTTAAGAATATATAATAAGTTATCAATAGTAAAGAATTTTTTCCAAAAATACACAAGGTTTCAATTTTTTTTATACATGTTAACAGAGAATAGCATGTCATCGCTAAGAATATATTTTACAAATTGCAAAAGAACGTCGCCATATAAATAAATCTTAATACCAATTCTACAAGCTAAATATTCTGAAAAATGTTTTGCATATTCCTCGAAATTTTAGAAAACGTATCCTCGAAATTTTAGAAAACGTATAGAGTAGTTTTAAAACGTCTTTGCAACTAAAGATCAATTCTTATAAAAAATACTGAGAATATTTGAGGAATGGCAAGCCATAGATCCATGCATGAATGATGGCTACAAATGGTAACTGCATGGAAACAATGGTAAGTTTTGTTTTTAACCTAAACCAATTTGGTTTCATAATCTAGAATTCCTTTTAAGGGAAAAGAGGGGTTTGGACACTATAGACCATTCTCTGGATTCACCTTTTCAATTTTTAATTTAAACTACTTTATTAATTACTGCACTTAATTGGATGTTATGCATCATAGTCAAACTTTACATACATTTTACCATAAAATATTTTACTTTTACTGTATTGTAGGTTTGCTTGACAGCAGCATACGTATAATCGGGAATAGTTTCATAGCATGGTTATATTATATTTTAAATAAATAATCATTTAAGATGTTTATGAACATTGACATGGTTCGCATTAAGAGTCAAGACCGCATATAATGACCACCGCTTTTGAGTCCTACTCACGAGAAATGAATGTGGTCAATGCGATTTTTAATGTCAACGCATTTTATACAACATTTCCAAAAATGTTAATGATAATAAATTTTTAATAAGAGCCTTTCACCGCCAAGCTGGGTCATAATGTCACGCATGCCTGGGTCAAAAGCGAACAATTGCAAAAAGTTTTACACACTTTTCTACTCTTTTGACGATTCTTTTTTTTTTCATAAAATAATTATTTTCAATAAAACATTCCGTTGAAAGGCTATAGTATAGCTACTTATTACGAAATACAAAAGTATTATAAAGCAATAAATTGAATTCCAAAAATGTACAATAGCCAGTAAAGTAGCTGACATTAAAGACGGACCTGTTAAGAATATTTATTTCAAATTTTTGGTTTTGAGTTATTATATTCAACGCGCTTTTTAATTTAATAAACCGCTACTGGTACCGCAACATTTTGTCGACATTGAAAAGCATCACAATTATGGGAAATAAAACCTCAAGTATTGTTCATAAAAATGCCGCATGATGCCATTTGGAAGTTGTGAATTGCGGTGGCACATCACGACATCTTACAGTATGTGATTTTAGTTTTAAGCACTCTGCGGAAGTCAAACAGATAAATGTTTAAAAGATACAGCATTGGAAAAAATGATTGTTAATTTACCGAAATAAAAGTTGGCTGACTGGCCCTATATAAAAACTAAGGCGAAAAAAACATTAAACAATTAAGCATTGTCTTATCGCAAAAAGCTGTCTTAAGCATCACTGAGTGAAGACCACAGTTGAAGCAGAAAACAGTCAGAGGTATGATTTTGCAGATAGGGTCCATCCATTGCGTGACGGACAGACAAACCAGAATCCCAACTAAGCTGCTAAACAACGCATCTAGAAGCGTTTAATTCAACAATTGTAATGCATCAGTTGACTTTCAATAAGGTGGTAACGTTTATCAACATCTTGTTGTGGCAGCATTTATCAATGCAATCCTTAGGAATGTTTTGTTAAATATCGTGATTGCTGTGATACAAGCGACGATGTCATTCAGCCTCAGAAACACCAAAGAAGAACAGTATCCTTCATAAATGACGATCATTATTGTATCATCAAATTAGCCTTACGTATATTTCGGTTTAACACCCCCTGGTGGCATATACAGATTTAGCATCTTTTACTCCAGAAAAGCACTTAGCGAAATTAGCTTACAAGAAAATTAATAGCAAAGTAACAACAAACAAACCAAAGCTAATCTAATCAGACGAACATTAAGCAAATGAAGCTTGTGCAATTTTCGCGGAAAAATGTAATTTATGTTTCATAACTATAGCCTTTCGCTAATTATAATCATTCCTATATATGGACCTTCCAAAACATGCAATCGTGCCTTTTTTCATTTAAGGTTGGGCCAAAGATCATACAACGTTCATGATAAATGTTACAAATGACCAAATGTTTTGTTATCACAAGATATAAGTTGTGCAAGGAATCGTTGATACCATTAGTACTTCGTAAAAAGAAGTCAGATATCATCCTTTTGTTCTATTGCAAAGCAGATCGAAAAAAACAAACATTCGGCTACAAATTTCTCTAATGTACGCAATTCAGCGCTTATAAAGTTTACAGTTTGTCTTAGACGTCATACAAGTATCATAAAGTATTAGTATTTGGGTAAAAAAGTTTTACCTGTTTTATAAGCGACATATCTTAGTGTGGGGGGTTCAGTCTTTTTTTCTTCATTATTTGATGTGTATTTAACTGGTTTAAAGGGGGAGAAAAACGAGTATAAAATTTAATGTTTCAAACCCTACTCATAACGATTTCAAGATGGCCTCCCTGTACACACAAGCACACGACGGCATTTTCAGACTGCCATAACCCTGGCGGCTGCCAAGTTCTTCTAAAGCAGATCCGCACCCGGCCACAACATTCCGCTAGTAACTGCTAATGGCCATCGACTCCACCTTTTTCGACTACCTACTGTTTGATCACTGGTTTCCACTCCCTGGCTAAACTACATGTTTATAAGAAATAAAAAAAAATACTTTTTTTACTCTTGAAAACTCGTCGTCAACCCATGGATGTTTGACTGTTTGGATACTGGGCAATGTCAAACACGTAAGGCAGGTCTTGGCTTCACCTCCCGGGTCCTCACATCAGCGCAATGCGAGGAGCTGCCTGGGGCCACGATTGTCACACGTCAAGAGGCCTGCACCATCAGGTCATGCAAAAGCTAAAAATAGAGTGAAAACCTAAGGGATGAAATCTACCAAACCTCGTTGCTAAACTGCCAATGGCATGTGCAAAAGCATTTGCAATGACCTTACATGTCGAAACCAAGTTCTTGCAAGGAGGGCGCCTTGTCCTACTAACTCAACACACGATGGGACTGAAGCTCAGATTTAACTCTTTATATTATTATAGTATATCTAAGACATAGGGTGAACAAAAAAAATGCACACACTAAACCAGTATAACAGGAACTCAGCAAGAGAGGGGAAATCCATTCAGTGAGGCAGGTGTGTTTTGCCAGATGAATATTTTCTTATTAAAGAAAATGAGTCGAGCACAGCAATGCAGATTGCTCGAGCCGTACATCGTCCAGGATTGATTAATAAGGTAATGTTAGTTTTAACGAGCTTATATAAATTATGCAAACGACCTATCAATTTAGGCGAGATGCAGCTACATTTGTCAGAATGGCCTCTGAATTGCAGCCGGCCTATTAGCCTATACCTAGCCAAAACTGTTCAAAGTCCAAGAACATGGATGGATGGAAAATACAACAGGAATGGTAGATTAATTACCCTATGATTTCAGAGCATCCGTTTCGAGGGAATACAAAATAGAAGAATCCTCAAGTAACCAGGAGAGTCCATAATAATTATTACCTGCTAATGTGATTAGACTAATCTCCTGTCATACATCTTACCTATCTGCATAAACGTTAATATGTTATACAGTTCGATGCTTATTGAGTTATGTTACTGCTTAAGTTTTGTCACATTTCTATTGAACATATTTTGTGATACTTTATTCTTTTAGAACAGTGTACTGTATGTGTATATTTACGCAGGTAAGGTCGCTCCATGTGATGACAGGTGATAAGCAAATGTTGGTCTTCTTTATTATGGAACAGATAGGTTTTATTTAGTTTGTCGAGTTAACGAGCACTTTCAATAAAACATATTCAGAAGAAAGGGGTCAAGAATATGCTCCTGCCAAGTGAAAGTGAACAGGCAATGAAAAAGAGGTGGAAGGACAAAGAAGCACGGTGTTTAGTGCCACTTTTGCATTTATTATACCAACTCCAATGACGTATATCGTGTTCACTTTTATTTAATATTTTAGGCACAAACTATTTGGTAATGAAGTAGCAAACGAGATAATTTAGCTGCACATCATGAACCAAAATTACATTTACTTGCAACCTGAATATTTAAGGTAAAAAAGAAAACGCAAGTACGGTAGTAAAGTTGTTCCATGTGACATGAATATTAGCCTTCTGTTAAGACAAAACCGTTATACGTCAAGTTCAAATCTTTAATGGAAAGTTTATATAGGTTTTTGTGGTTTTTTTAGGCGTACGTTTGCGAAATATGATTCAAATATCCGAGAATATTTATACCTTTTTTATACATGTTTATTAGACAATTTCCCCGAATATCAAAAACCACAAAATTAAATATGAAAACCAACTGCAAAAATAAAATGAATATGTTTACTGGAAGTCATAGTAGAAAAACAGGATTTTCTTCAGCCTTCAGCATTAGTTTCATAAAACATATGACCGTAAACAGCGCATTGGCAATCGTTTTAAAAGTTAGCCAATAGAATTATAAAATGCATGTTAAGTCTTGTGAAAAAGATAAGAAAATTCATTATTTAGTATTTTTGCCTTAGCGACAGCAAAAATGTAAAACTTGTACTTTGGAGACAAGCATTCTCTCTAATAATTAGGCATTTTCTAAAAGTCACGTATCATAATTACGAATCAAAAACGCGGTGGTAACCTCTTCCACTGGCTATTCCCACCCAGTTGTCACTATGCAGAGGTTCCTCATTCTTTAATGACCTCCCATCAAACTTGATATGCATTTAATGGCATTGTGGATCGCTGTTTAATTCAAGAGTTAACAGAATCAGCGAGTTATGAATGAACATTTTTATGCCGCGTAATACCGTTTAGCCCACCAGGGTTACTATTAGAGGAAGAGTGTTGTTTGTTCGTGTAATTAACTTTCCTAAAGTAATGGAGGTCAAGACTTAGCCCTTGATGTAAACGTCGCGCTGCTTCATCATGGTTAAGCACAATAAGATTTTATTGTTAAATTAATTATGACCAAGATTCTAATTAGTATAAGGAGAGGGAAGGACGATCCATCATTAACGCTTCTGACTTCAAAATTTATAGGCCATAAAAAATGCCAACAAACGTTAATCAAACGAAACCAAATTCAAAATCACAACACCGTTCAATGCAAAATATTTCCGCAAAAAAACACCACTGCATTATATTACGAGTGGATTCTAATTTCCAGCCGTTACCCATTGGTGTTATCGGGTAAAATGATTACACGACGCTTCAACCTAAAACATCCCAAGTCATGCATAAATGAAATCCATCGGTTTGCCAACTTCATTAAAGTTTCAAATGTCATTTAATTTCAGTCATTATCTTGGGTTCAGACGAGGCAAACATTATTAATTTCTGGATAAAGGAAAGTATAAAGTAATTGGCCATTAAAGCTCGAACCCAATAAAAAGAAACTATGCAAATGAGGTGAAACCAATAGTGAAACCACAGCCGCAATCGGGTAAAGAGCTGATAGGGATAAAATGAGTAAATGGAAGGGGCTATGCATCAGAGGGATTAATCAATGCTTATTTGCTCAATAAATTATAGAGGTTCGGCAAAACTAAAACAGAATAATAAAATTGAAATGGGGGGTGAGGGTTGAGCATCTCATTTTTAAGCAGTGTTTTTGATTGCACTATATAGAGGGAGTCAATTTAAGGTAATCAAATTTATCAGCATTAGCTAAATACACAAGTGCTTTGACAAAATATAAACAATTAATTAAACATTTCACATGTTTTAGTAGGTTTTATTCCAATCTTTGTCTAATTTTGACACATTCTTTTACTCGAAATTGCAAAGTGATATCCAAAAATAGTTCAGTCTGTTCAAAAATAGTTCAGCCAAAGTATGAAACAAGAATCATTATTATATTGTCTTATTTTCATTAAAATCTACTTGCTAACCGTGGTCATACAAGTAAAAGATCCGTAACGATGTGGTGTTTATTACTTCCCTGTACTAATAATAAATGATCTAGTAATTTGGGCCAAATAGTTTGGTCACTTTAGTATATTATACGTCTGGTTATACATCTGACTGCAGGCAATTATAAATAAAATGCATACCTATTATAATAACCTGCTATTTCATTAAGCTGAAACACATCCTAGTGCATAGTCTATGAATACCAGAGTGATCAAAACAGCACTTTGGCAAGGAAATGACTTCAAATTGGAATTTTCAGAATCCTTTACTTGGCAATTTCCCCCTGGATGCACACGTTTTCAGTCATCAGCTATATTGCTATAATATCTATTGGGTTAATGTTAGGCATACCAGACCCATGCTAATGCCACTTTAATTTCAGTAATTGGCAAAAAAGTTTAATCAGCGAATTGTGGTGGTGCAGGCACGTAAGCCATGCACGCTGTGACAAATCATTTTTAAGCGTGAGTTGACGAACAACAAAAACTTTATATAAAAGCCAAAAATGCCAAAATCGACCACCGTATAAATCCAGGCTGCAGGGGTTCTGTGCACTCGTTTTAATTAAGTGGCCAGCAGGAGTAAGGCTAAGAGGGGGATTGTTGTGGAGTGGAGGGGAGAGGCTCTGGTACGGCTTTTCCAATGGCACAAAATGCAACACACACACACAAGGATCCACGCATTTCTATTTGATATTATTATTGTCTATTCATTGTTGCGTGAAACGCAAACGAAGCATAACTAGTTAAGGCTGCAACCGCCAATATAATGGGAGATGGCTTTTCACGGGGCGGTTTCTTTATCTAATTTTCCCAATAGGGACCGCCGTAAGAGGATGCTCATCAACCATTCATGGGCTCAACCGCATTTGCCTTTTTCTCTGTCAGGTCTCTGCTACTCTAGCACATGGGCAATATTGAAAATGCGTCACCCTTTTTCCCTTCGATCCTAAATGCCTAACAGCACTGAGGCATATCCCGGTGCACTTTTTGGTTTTGCACACAGTTAACATGATCGATCGATAGCCATTGATTTCTTCTTGTCCATTTCGCATAATTTCGGATTCAAACTTGAGTGATGTACAATTCCGCTTCATGTTTTAGAAGGGGAATTTCATAAATAAAATACATACATACAAACAGTCTTGTTGATATTAACACGGCAGGGACATCACTTGCAACAAGCTTCTGCAAATGATAACCTGATGATTCCTGATCTAGTAATTGTACAAAAGTGTGTGCAAATTCATGAAGATTTATTTTAAATATTGGCTGAAGTTTCCTTAAAACGAAAAACAGTTCAATAATTTTGGTCTGAAACACAAAAAGAATGAAGTATTTTTCTAGCAGTTTATGTCCTATAATCAAGCCGCCAGAATACAGAATGCTGCATATGGTAGGACGACAGAGACAATTTCAAGGACATCCATGTTAATGATGAACAAACTAACAAGTGCTACATTACTGATAAGGAATATCCTGAGATCGGAATTGTTGCTAAGAACTACGTCAGTGCCACTATTAATTAAAACTTTGTTAATAGAACATAAAGATAAAAAGATTGCATTTCTCAAGGCTCAATTAATAAGCCTCATTAGTTGCTAGCTCAGATGAATGTTAGAAATTTCATTTCTAAAATACGTATAGGGCATGTCAAAGCTATTGCTAATAGCTTTAAAAAACCCAAGGTATATTGAGAATATCCACAATTATAAAAGGCAGCGTGATGGCATACCAATCCAAGGCTTTTTCAATTAACAACTTCAATGTTACTCTAAAAAATGCACACTGAACTGTGCCTCATTAAATATTTAAAAATTGTACCAACTATTTGTGGTGGTGGTTTTACTGGAAGCAATGTCTTTCATGGCTACCCATAACTGACTAGTCATAATTTCCCTGTTTTAATTTAAATTTGCAATATAAAATGAATTTAGGGTACCAAAAATCTTATACTTATACATTTCTAAAAAACCGTAGTCTTGAAATAGTTGGAAATGGTCCATATTTAATCCGAGCAATGTAATTATCAAATTGATTAGACATTGGGCTGTAACAATTGCCCCCAAATTCTTTCCCCACGTTTTCATACCCCTATCCTACTCATCGAAAATCCCTCGCAAATATTAAAAGGATTTTGGCTGAAAGTAGTTTTATAGTCACGAGCCAACGTAATCTTTAGTAGCAAGAGCAATGACCGGAATAGTGCTAACGTCGCCTCGTGCCTCCAAACTGGATTAACGGATTGGCACAGGCGAGGCTGTGATCAAATAAAAATTAGGTTAGTATTATTTTTATGGAAATGAAGGCGCAGGCAGGCTCCGAGTTTAAACATCCCCCGCAGTTCGCCTTTAATGTATTTTTCTGCTTGTAGACTCCGATGAAAATTCAATAAAATGATGCAGACGAAATTGCATAGTTTACACTCGCATTAGTACCTAGCAGACTCAAAAAGCCGCTGTTTAATCTAGCAATTGGACACTAGCCTGATCAAGCATGAGCAACTAGCAACTTTGAAAGCGCAGCCAACTTTAAATTGCATTAGCAAAGAAGGATGAGCAATCAACGACAGCCTAATTGGAGAGGCCTATGTACATGTAATGACTGGAATGTGTTCAACAACAACAATTGCTGCTAGATGGCGCTTGTAAGCCAACAACCATTGTAAAACATTGTGAACATATCCAGCACATACTCTTATCCTAAACGTGGAAAAAAATCATAAAAGTATTAATCGATGAAAAATTATCTAAGCATAAGAGGAGGTTTAATGTCATGCATTTATGATCTTACTTTTATAATCATAATTTCGTTGGAGCATATTATATTTAAGTGTGTATTTTTTGTATGACAATTTTTCTTAGTTATCAATCCAAAAAGGAAATTGTATAATAATAAATCTAGGATTCATGACGGCTGGCATAACTTAAATCGTCTCTGCTAGTTAACAACTATCATTATACATCATCAATATAAACAAAACGCGATATCCAGTGCTTTTTTTAAACATGATTTTTTGTTTAGAAATAGCCATTGCTTCCTCGAACTCATCACAGTTTATCAATCATTAATTTTAACCGCCGCTAACGTTTCCTGGCTTGAAGGCCGCAATGTTTAATGTGGTTTTTGCATTCACAAGAATGCATTAACAAAATGCTAATTAAAAGTGGGTCTAATTATGACAATTATACATGTCAAATATCTTTTTTAATTGCTTGACATAGGATTAGTACAAGAAATACGTGTTCTGGGTATGTTTGAAAAGCATAAAACAAACCACATCCAATGTTTCAATTGTTTATACAGCATGTTTATATCATTTGTCTAAAATGCAACCATAAACCTTCTTTAATTAAAACATGCATTGGAGTTTCATAAAGCTCATGTAGTTGCATCTAATTATTGAATAAAAATTGATGGTTGGTCGTCCATCTTTAAGAATCTTCAACTTCTACTTGGTTAGTCCTCTTTGTCGCTAGTCCTCATCTCGACATTAATTAAGCTATCTTAGGTATTCTTACAATCTGTTAAGATACCCCGTCGTCGACTAATAGAACGATCACGCATCAAAGCAACGATAATTTGATAGAAAAGGCGAATGGGGCAAAAGGCAAATTTACGAGGCCGTGTGCATCAAAGCAAACCACGTCTGATCCTTCAATTTGTTGATTTCTGAATTAACCGAAATAAAAAGTTGGCAAAACTTGAGTCCTCTGAGACATGGAAATGGCAACTCTTACTCTTCCATTAAAGTTCGCGTTATTTCATGTGTAGAAAGCTTTCATTCGTATCATGAGGAAAGTGAAGACGCCTTAATGATTGGCAACTATTTATCGCCAACAACATTATAATAGATCGATCAAATGAAAGCACAATCTCAGACCGCCTGATAGCAGAAAGAAAAATAACAGAAATCCATTTGAAACATCACAGCCTACATCTGTTACGGAAACAATGCGCAAGTTGCCAAAAAAAAAACTGCAAACAAATACTGTAAATAAAATCACAGAAATTGCATTACAATGATAGCTCCAATTTGCTTTTTTTCTCTTCAAAACTTACCATATTTAAAGAACAAAAGGAATATGTGTTTTACTTAGTTGTAAATATGGATTATACTAAAGATGTAAATTTTGTATTTCATGTGCAATATGTGTTAAATTGTTATTTTTCCTAAACATCCAAAACCAAACATTGAAATCCTCTCGAAATATATTTATGGTCAGATTTTGAATGAATTTCATACAGAATCCTCCACACATAAACTTGCTGCAAATACAGCATTGTAACCCTATTTTCCATCCTGATTTTGGCCCATCCCCTTAATGGACAACAGAGCCACCACAGAAACTACAAGCACACATGCACGTCAGTTTTGTTTTGCTGGCACTTTTATTTGCTATGATCTGTAATATCCAATTTATTAGATCCACAATGAGATTATAGGTGAATTGGCCATTAGTCCGAGCAGTAATCCAATTTGGTGCACAGACCGTGCAGAGCGTTACACCACACAGTCTTCGTAAACCCTCATTTTCTTAAGAAAACCTCGAAGAAAAGAAGAAATCCCTGGGAAAAAAAAGAAAGAAAAAGGAAAGCCAATAGGAGAGAATAAAGGAGGAGGCGAAGAAAAAAAAACGCAAACCGTATAAAATCTTTATAAGCAGAATATACAGGCCTAGGGAGTCTTTAGCACTATCGGTATAGGAGCCCTAGCAAATGCGGAGAAATCAAAGCTTTGAAATCGAATAGCTTTTAACGTAAAGAACTTACACAAAAGCTTTAAGACAACTATAAACATTTCTAACCTTAATTTAGTACGTGATTGTCGATAAAAAGGAGGTAACTGAAACATTGTGAAGCTTTACAATAACGTTATCGCGGTAATTCCGTTGCCCCGTTATAGAAAAGCGAGTCTAGTGAAAATTGGGGGTGATTTTCGTTTATATCCAACCCGGTAAGTAAGTCGCTACCAATAGTGAATGAAATGGGAGTAGGTTCTAGCTATCTCTCTCTATGTACGTAAAACGCGTAGGGCCATAGACACCGTGGTAGTAGACGGTGGCTAGGGGGATGCTGGGGGGACGGTATACTTCTATGGGGAATGATTGAGGATGAGAATGCGTAAATATTGCACGAGTGAAGGGAGTGGTAAGATAGTATATACGGTGTCTGAGTGTGTGTGTGGTGGGGAGCAGTCAGCCACAACTGCGGAGGGGTCCCCCTCCTCAGCCAAAGCCAACTCCCACCATTTATATTCTCGGGGGATTAAGTAGTGATAGAAAGTTAGGGCCGATTTCCCCCAATCTGAAAACTGCTCTCGGGTAGTATCTCGGCTCTCTTTCAAAATAGTGATGACGATAAGCAGCGCACGATGTAGAAGATTTGGAGGTGCCATGGGACCACGTCATCCACAAGTAGACAGATTTGAACAGCTAGATTGGGCTCTCCTCTGCGTATTACTATAATTCCAATATCGCTATAAAAGCCTGCTTCTGTCATAATAAATTATCAATTGCTGCACCGTAAAATAAAATATCGCCGGGATTTTCTACACATCGTCTTTCCCCGCGCTTCGTTTCTTCGTGCTATTTTATCATTTTATCATGTGTTTTTTTCAATTAATTTTTCAAATAAATTAATAATAACGCTGTCATAGTCTGTGACAGGCACACTTAATACAAGCCCATCAACTTCTTTATATAGGAGCGCAAATACCTGCCCACTTCAAAACGTCTGGAACAAAATGGCATATTTTACGAGCGGATTTCTATACAGGGGGCTCATTCGTGGCTGGCTAATAAAATATAGCAAATTACGTTCAAAGTTTATAATATTTTTGGCAGTTTCTTCAAATACTACTCTACAAATAATACAAACAATATTTCCATCTCAATTTCACATGTATTTATAAAAAACAATTTTTATTAACACGAGGGCGGCATTTTTACAATGCTTTGATGTATTAGGTGATTGCCTGCCATCAGGAGCGTGTCAGCTGAGGTTGATCTAACCAACAGGTATAAGCCAATAAATAATCACAATTTTGAGGAACAAATAACATGTATTATACATTACATGGTTTTTATACAACCTATCATGACATTTACTTAGAAGAAACTGCATAGAACCGCCAAATCTAACAAATTATTAATATGAAAATGAAACTCATCTTCCAAAATGTTCACCAAATTTAATTAAAAACTGGATAATATTTCTCCTAGCATATCTTTCCCCTAATTAGTATACTCCAAGTAAAGGTTTACTTATCATCGTGTATGATTTGTTGAAACGTATTATTTTACTTTTAAATCCTGCATTCACTGGATGATTCAATAATGACTACAGTAAGTGCTAAATTAATTCAATTCAAAAAAGATTTCATATGGTAATACTTCTCCTCACGTGGCCCGTCAACTGGCAAATATTTGCAGATGAGCAAACCTCTCTAAGAAAATTAATAAGAGAGCAATCTAAGAGTGTTTACTTTTGTATCAAATGTAATTCGTAATCACAATTTACGGGGCTAAGCCTGCAGCAGTTGCGAAAGTGCGTGATAATTAGCACTAGATGCTACCATAAGGTTAACGCATGTAGCAGTAATTTGAAATGCAAATTCCGATATTTGTCCCGAGTGACTGCAAGACGCCTATGTATTTGCCTTTGGATGGAGGGAAAACTACAGCACAGCGCGCTGCTTCACACTAAAATCTATCTGGAGTCAATTGATACAAATGAATGCATCAGCATCTTCTCTCCTACACATTCATTCCCTGCCTATCTTCGTGTGTGCAAGCACATATTAATTAAAGCAAGTGTCTCCTCGTCGCCGTTCGTTGTCGAGTGCAATTTTTGAGTGGCAGATATTCAGGATTTAAATCAGATTAATTAGACACGTAGATGACTAGCGAGTTGTATTCACATTTCAATTATGGCAGCGAAATCTCTAATGCTATAAGCTGCACGTTGGAAATAATTTTTAAACAGCTCTTAACAGTAATGCATGTGAGTTTAATGAGCAATGTGTTCGCCTAAGTGTCAACCGTGTGATGGGCGAAAGGTGTCCTAGCGGTTTAAAAGTGCTTTACAATCTGTATCATGCAAAATGAACCAGTGTTGCTGTTAATTTTCTCATCAACGCCATCCTATGTGGCATCCTACATGACATCCTACGAAAACGCCTATGACATCATTCATAACATTTAGAGCCAATGAGGGGGTCGTCCATTAGAATCGTTCCATTGTCGTAAATAGATTCCATCAACATTAATCCCAACCTTTATTAAATGGGTGGCCCTCGTGGGATTCAGGAGCAACACGAGGGTTACAACTTGATGCTGTTTTGTTTCCTAATAATTTTAACGATTGGTTTTAGTGGCATTGGGAACACTTCTGCTACTAAAACACCATATCTAAATCGTGCCAATCGCAGTTACATTATACCCAGCCGCCATCTTGGTAAGTTTCCGTAACATCAATGTGACAGCAATGATGTTGTGTCTAAAAATGTTACCTAAGAAGGTTTTTTTTGTTAGCTAGGCTTGGCCATCTGCAACTTTAAGTCACCCTTTATTTGCCACTTAATGAGGTGAGGTCAAATCATGGGTTTTTTTAAAGCATGGATTAACTGTTTGGTAATACTGTAACACAACCGGACTCCAATTAAAATAAACATAATACAGACGGATGTTTTTGCTTCAGGTAACCTATAGTAGGCCACATTTTGAAGGATAAACCAGTACACAATGGAACACAACGACTTATTAAATTTCGGACATTTGAAATACGAACAATCCCTCGAATTTCAGGCTACGAGAGCAGACCACTCCCAGTTAGCCAAAAATAATCCTGACTGACAAGACACCCAGCAAATGCCATTGTTTTCCTGTTCTAATGCAACATGTCGGCAATCTCAGTTGCGACTTATATGTCCATGCGAAAAATACAGTGTTCAACAAGCACGTACTTTTAGCTTGGAAGATTTTCCCCACTTTTCTGAGTTTTTTTATTCTCTAGAAGAGTGCTACTAATGTTTGCGAAAAAAAAATGCTCCAAAGTAGCAAACTCCTAATCCTGGGATCGGAGGATCACTTGGCAGGCTTAGCATGATGTCTGATTGGCATGTCTCCAATGCCAACTAGGACAAGATTTAAGATTTACGCACATAAGACTCTCAGACTATCATATAAGGATAGTGAGAACGGTATAAAGTATATTAGTCAATATTACCCATGCGCAACACGGCAGCGCTGACATCATTTTCTTTTGTTTTCCAACCAACATTTCTTGAAAAGAAAATCGTTGCTGGAGAAAAGGGCGACAACATTCAACTGGGCGCAT
The DNA here is from genome assembly GCA_033995625.1 of Ophyiulus pilosus. Taxonomy (NCBI): domain Eukaryota; kingdom Metazoa; phylum Arthropoda; class Diplopoda; order Julida; family Julidae; genus Ophyiulus; species Ophyiulus pilosus. The sequence goes on along the minus strand of JAUJYV010000013.1, from coordinate 186,363 downwards.
TAAAAATTGCTTATGGAGCACAATTTGCAAAGTGGAGATAACTTTTGGAAATATGCTTAGATAAACAGTCCTATTTCGTAAACTGATAAAATTTAACGACCAGTGCCATTCTTCAGCTGAGTCTCGGCACATAAATCCTAAGCCTGATAAGTATATGAGAGTACGAGTCTGAATCGAGATAAATCTGGGCATATTCATACAAACTGTGCAATGGAAGACGTACTGCGATGAAGTACAACTAGACTCACGCCTAAATCTTAAAATTACTACGCGTAAACACAGGGGAATTAGCTTGGAAATACTTCTGAGAAATTATTCTTGGTGGGTAGTTTTGAACGGTATTGAAAGTTGGTAAGAATCTGTACTTTTCCCTCGAAGATTCTAAGCAGTCTCAATAATAGTAGAAAAAAAACTTTGAAATTTGCCCTTATGCTTATGTTTAATCCATTCAATCACCCTAATCGCGATTATCATCACATGTTTCCAGGAATATGACTAGTATTGAGGACATCTATTTCCAAAACATAAAAAAACTAGAATAGAATTCGGGAAAAAATTGTTGATTCGTTGTATATTTTTAATTAAATAGAAGATCAAAAACAATTAATTCAATGAATGCAAACCAAACTAATATAACATTTCTGTGAATCCTATTCCTTGAAAGGCGCAGTTCAGCTAACCCGGGCTTGGAAAACCATGGTATTTTTTATTAGAAATGCCTTACATCTGGAAAGATGCAAGGACATAAAAATGCATTAAATTCGACAACAAAAAAATATGGGATGCACATTCTCGCTCATATATTCCTCGATCGAAAGTGAATATGTGCATTAAGTAGGAGGGTGGCAGAAGTTATTGGAAATGACTTTCCAATGGACAGGGCTTTCTACACCATGAACACGTCACTACGGTGAATATCAAGATTAGTGATTTCTTGTTTCAGCGAATTCTCCGAAGCCGTGAAATGTCAAATCTATCTCGTTCACTTGTTTTCCACCCGATTTTTGTGCCTACAATGGACGGACGCCAATAATTCCAAATGCACTATTAGATTTATAGCAAATTCAATTCATAATCAGGAGAGGAGGGCAGCGACGCATATTTATCCACACCCTAGGCTGCCCATTTACGCACTGCAGCCCCTCTATTTCTTATGCATATTAGGGTTAAAAAGTTCAGCTTTTTGCACTTCACCGAGGGCTATTCAAAATGTCTACCCGTCATACATGGAGTAAATTTGAGAATGTAAGAATTTCTTTACTTGACAATGCTTGCAAAATAACAACTGCAGTCTTAATTCCATAGTCATAACATAAAAAAATGTATTAAAAATACTATACTATACTTTATTATACTATAGTACTATATTATAAAGCTCGCGTGCGTTATCAAGAAACCTGTGCGGTTATCACCAAAGAAAATGTGGCAACATCATCAAGGAAAATGTGCAATATCACCAAGGAAAATGTGGCAATATCTCCAAGGGAAATGTGCCAATATCTGAAGTTAAGTTTATGTTTAAGCATCGGCACGTATTGCAAACCGAAGTATTCTTCTAATGGTGTCAGCAATTTACTGCAGGACTTTGCAGATGGCCCTTGAGTGGACTACTGAAATGAGTGTATAGGTTGGGTGAGAAATATGTTTGCCGGCTGGCGCTTCGCCTCAATGCCTTCATCAATGTAACCACGCTCCTTTCATAATTTCATTTTTCTTCCTGTTTCTCTGTCATCCTGCGAGTCGTGGTAATCACTCTAACGGTTCGTGGTCAGTGTATTGGAAATTTAATAATTCCGATATTAAATTAAAAGACGAGTTCATGGTTCCGCTGGTATGGTCGTGTCCTTACGCGTGTATTATGAAGGGGGGGATATGCACTCGCAATCGCTCAAACATGAATTTTCCTCGCATACATACGCTCGTACATCATGGTGCACACCGAGGGATGATTGGTTTATGCAAGACAGGCAAGCCTGCAGTAAAATATGAAGCTCATTCGAAAATGGCAATGAGAAAATGGCTGGCCATTGATTTCGGCTGATTTAAAAAATAACACCATGGAAACATAAAGACTTTCGCAAGCCTCGTGACTTAATATAAAAATCATATGAAGCATATATCGGATCACCAGATCTTCTATAAATCTCTATTTTTACATTTTTTTTCTCAAATACTAAAGAAGCTGTAGTTAAAGAGGCGTATGGCACATCAAAGAAAGGAATACTTCAATATTCCTTAAACATTGATTTCATAGAAAATGACATGACTGGATCAGAAATTACAAGCAAATTCAACTTAAAACACATTTTAACATATCATTTTTGACCCTACACAAGGGTTGTCTTTTAATGTAGGCATTGGATAAAATAACCACCAGAATTTCGTCACATGCTGTACAGTTTATTGTTGACAACAACAAGGATCAGTGCCATTAAACACAGCATGCAAACGTGTACCAGTATGCAAATGTCAACGAACACTTTCTTTCATCATCTGTCAAAACATAACCTGTCTGTATGAATGATGGTCAAAAAAATGTTTGGGAAGCCGACAGGACTAATGACATGAGTAATAGAGGTTCACAAATGAGTTTCCTCTGTCCAACCTTTTTCCTTATTCGTTTTCCTCGCTATATATATTTGCTTTTATTTTTCCTCGCATTCATCCCAATCCATAAACTACCAGAATACACCAATAATCATTTTCGTATTTCAGAAGCAATTTTATACTAAACGTCCACGACAAGAGTACGCCATGCACACACGTTTCATAGAAAGGTAGCTAGATGGAGACGACATTCCCTCATCATGTTCGCGTTAAATTTCTGATGTTCCCTCGTATTAGCTCAGAGCAGAAAATAAATAAAAAAAACACGCGGGTTAAACAGCAATGTCAAAATAACCACATAGGATACATTGACACGACTTGACATAGAATAAATTAGTTTTCTTGGAAACTTTATGCAAGATAGCCTAGTAGTGCAAAATATGACACTATTTTGCATAGAAATGAGGCGTGCATTTGCACTATTACATCGAGGCAAATGACATAAAAGGAAACTATACGAGTAGACATGCATATTCGGTATAATAATGCAAGCTATTTGGCTAAAAGTTTATCCATATTTTAAACAACACCAGGTAATGCTTGCAATTATTAACTAAACACTAGCAAATAGTTGTCAAAGACTTGCAAATTAAAAATACTTTAATCTCCCTTTCATTATTTGTAATCATTTTAAAATTTAAAATGAGAAAAAATGCTTGTTTTAGAATATTGTAATATAGCTTTTATTATGTATATGGACTTTAGTCCCTGGGTGTTCTGCTCTTGAATGCTAAATATGTGCCCTGTTGAGGTAAGTAATTTGAAATCTTATATGGCAAGCCCCTTGTATAGTTGTCTAGTTTATATTGGTTATAAAGGATGCTGTGATTTCTCTGGGGACATTTAAGTACCCTCTCCTCAACAGAGCCTGAAATTGCTTCCAGAGAAACTTAGACAAATTCCTGCTTTCTCTTCTTATTTGTTTTCTTTGACACAAAGTGCAATGTCTAAAACTGCTTCTGCTTAAAAGCACAGACGTTTATACAGTTTATATTAAAGTATGACTTCTGTATAATTTCAATAAAATCGCACCATAGCCAAATATGAACATAAACATAATTGATTTATTTTTAAATGTAGGTCTTGCTAAAGATGTTTTTACACTAGTTATTTCTCTTTGTCAAACATATTGACCAGCATCTGGTTCTTTTTTTATTGACTTTTAATATTTCAGCTCTAAAAAACAAGGTTTACTATTTAAAAAATGAAAATATGCAAAGTTAAAAACGGCAAATGGAGTTTTACAAAGAAATCCTCTAGGCAATTTATCAATTTTGAAAACGAAGGCTGGCAAAACACAAAACAAGAAGCATTAAACATATAACGGGGCGCCATTTATACATTTGTTGTTCCGCAATAAACTAATGCACCCTAATGCATTTAATATTTATTTACAATCCATAGACGGATATAGGCATATGCGGTGGCTGCATTAGAGCTAATATAATAATTGCCCTTCCCATGTTGTTAGTGGTCAACACGCTTTGGCAGACCTTGGATATCCTTGAATGCAGCATGGGTAGCAAGCAATAGTGCTTCAATGCAAAGAAAAACAGCAATAAAAATATTGCTACCATATTTTATTCCCTCTACGTAGAGTGCCCATAATCTAGTCAATCCATAACAATTTGAGTTGGCCTCCTTATTTTTTTCTGGTACATATTATTCCAAGCCAACATGTGTATGCTTATGTCACATTTGCTTTTACTACTCAAATCTTAGGTTTGGTCTGTCAATCGAAAAACTTGGTAGATTTCATTAAAGTTATTCGTTGATTGAAGAATTCGTGGAAGAAGATAACTGTTTTACAAAAGCAGCATACATATTTGGTTGCATAGCCATTAGATGCTTAGTTTGTGATACATTCTGAACATGCAGACCTGCTTGTATAATATTCTATTCAGAAATATTGATGAAACGAACTGCGTTTCAAACTGATGGCATTAAAGTGTCAGCTTTAATTTTCGAAGAGTATCAAAATGAAATATGTCTTCGGATTATGGAAATAAATGTTCCAACAAGTATATTCACCCTTATCACCATAGTCCAGTTTACTGAAATGTGTTTAACCCACACCCACATAGAGCATGTTTCGAGAATTTGTATAAGCATAATGCAAAAAGATAATTCGGCATTTCCCTCATCATTTTTCATCATTAAAGTTTGCCATCAGTTTTGCAACGGTATAGAATTAAGTACCCCTCAAATACGTTGAAGGTTTTTCTTTCAATTCCTTATTTCGATTTGCCATCCAATACTCAAAAGCCATAATGATCATTAAAGACCAATAAAACAAGTATCATTGTCTATCAGTGTCAGTAATTATATATAGTATATTAAATCATTAGTACTAGAAGTACTTTTCTGAATACTCTACAGTCTACATAAACTTAAAACACTTATACTAAGCTACAGATCCAGTATGAAAAAATTCATAACTTAAAATAAGTTTGATTATTTTATTCTGTTCTGATACCATGGTATTTTGTTATGCTAATATAGTATACCGTTATGATATTATGGTACGTTGTCATGATATTTACTGATTGCAAATTGACTATTATCGAAAACTATGAAAAATACAAGTGCCTTACAAATTTTCAAGGAACGTCCATCACATATGTAAAGATTCCAGTTTCCACTGAGTATATCAGTACTGTATACTGTGGTTAAACTTTAGCATATGGATTTAACATCAAGAATATGTCATTTGGCTACAAATTACTTGTACACGTATGTATATCCTTCTTTAATATCATTATTAATTTTCTATGGTAAAATCGCATTAACTGACCAGTAACTCTCTATAGAGAAATACCTTGGTCTCCATGTTTACCAGGTACAACGATCAGAGCATCAGAAAAGTAGTTTAAAAAGAAACTAACAAACTGCGATTAAAATAGTTAACAACGGTGATCAGACGACAGATGTAAACAGTGTTAAGCCTAAAAATGCTCATTAAGCTTATATTCAGATTTCTAGTCCATTTTTTATTATACTCACTTTTCCGACGAATCCAAATGGTCCTTATGCTAATATTTTGAAAATCCTATTGGTTAAGTCCTTAGTATCCTTGGTAATCCTATTTTGTTAAGTTTTTGGTAATCCGAGCACACGCGTATCAGAAGCCGGTAATCCATTAGTTTACAACCGGATGTCGCAACACCAAGCGAGAGAAAAACAAACAATTCGAAAATCCAAGAAACTACATTGCCGAAATCACAATACCAAGAAAGAGCATAGAAATGGCAAGTGTAAATTTAAATTGTATTTTAAACATGTGCGAAATAATTGAAAATAGAATTATTTACTTGTTGATATTCACTAGCTATTGTTGACACATGAAAGCTTGAGCAATTGCCCAAGTCATGGAATGGACTTTGACTGATTGAAGACAAATGCGCGATCAAAACATAGAAATTTCATACGAATTTATGCAAATCAGTAGTCAAAATAGACAAAATAATATGAATACGTCTTAATTTCTATTACACATTCAATAATGGATTCATACGAATTCAACAGGGTGTTAAATAAGAGCAAAAGACGAACATTCAGTCAGTGGCATAATCACAATTTTGGGGTCCAGAAGCAAAAATCCTTACTGCCGTGAAGGGTCCCTCTCACGGCTACTACGCAGCCGTTAGCCGTTTTAGCCCCGACGCTGCTGATAGCTAAAAAACACAAATTTGAACCAGGGTCAATCATGACTGATAGCCCCTAAACATTACTTGCTTTTGTTATCCCACAGTTACGACACTGCATTAATTGTTTTGAACCACTGCAGTCAATCTTTATATTTCTAAGTATTCCTATTATTTATATGTAGATATACTATGTATAATTATGCTTATTGTTTGGTTTGGTTGTCGTTTAAACATCGAATGATCCAACTGCCCCCTTACTATTTATCTGTATGTAGGCTGTGGCCTGTAGTGACTGGTGCAGTCGTGTAGTGATTTTCAACAAATGAAGTTAAGCATTATATTTAATTATGAATTTTGATTGTTTTATCAACTTATAGGTATAAAACAAGAAAACACCATGGATTTCTTAGATTTCCCTCTTGTCTTTCCTGAAACAACAGGTAAAATTCAAAATTCATTTATACAAGTTTTTAATTAAATCTGTGTATGTGTCAGTCTGTGTCAGAGTAGTTCTTTCAGCCACCAGAAGAAGCCATACTATATCATCTATTCTAAGCCACCCTTGAGACAAAACGAAGAAATTCTTAATGTTTATAATTTTAATTTAATCAAGACTAGGGAGGGTTACACAAAAAATAAAATGTTTTCATGTTACAGTCATTAAAAGCCATCCCAGTTGCCAATGAAAGTTAAATCCCTGCTTGTCCCATGACATCCAAAAGTCCTATTGGTTTCATCAATAAATAGACAAACAGATCCACGACAAAATAAACACAAATGAAGCTTCAGGGCTGTTATAACAGGCTGCAAATCCGATGAGACAAAATGTCGTTCGTGTCATTTATACGTTCACATCCTTTGACCTTAATGTCTAGTAATCGCCATTATTGCTCGGTGCGTTGTTAAATGAGGGTTTAATTATCTCATATTGGTCATTCGGAGTGTAGACAACACGGATCATTCGCCTCCTAAATTTTCAGAACTAGAGATTATAAACAAATCCAAACGCCGGAGGTATTACAACGATGGAAATCGATAAGCTCTCAAAATGTACTATATAGTGATGCTTTTGAATTTACGTTACCACAGGATAATTTCAGAAATGATCGTATATTGGGCAATATTTTAAGCTAGCATTCTGTGGCAGTGAAAACAATAATTTCCTATTTAATCTAGACCCTTGAAGGATAAGTTAATCAAGCTCAATTAATGCAGAATCATTTTGAAGAACTTCCACACTTAAACAAATTACTATAACCTGGTTTTGTATAAATTTACCTTTCAAATGCACTTCTGGATAGATGGACTTTACGAGGCCATGAATTTGTTGTCTAAACTCATTTTACAAATTCAACAAACAACTTAAGATGAAGTTTTACTAATTCAGTGAATGCAATAGATGAGTACCTGGGGTGAACTGGCTATAACAAGAGGGCAGTGGCAAAAGTGCCAGGAGAGTGTAATTGCTCGTTCAGAAGGCGCTGGTACTCCCTGTTTTTGCCACTTACAGGGCGCTAGTTCGCTCTGAAAGGTAGGGCGCACCGGGAAATAACACATTGTTTCTGTGGGCCAAGTCCACACAAGATGAGTTTGAGGAGTTTCTGGTTCAGCACCTCCTGCTGGCCAGGTCATTTGGCTTGGACGCGCCATTTTACTCGAAAAGAAGCCATTTTTCCCGCATTGCTAAACGTGTTTCAACACGTTCAACAATCATTGAACGTTCCAGGGAGTCTAATGGCCACTTTTGAAGGAGGCGTCCATGTTGAAACTATCATGCTGAAGGCTAATTTTCAATCATAAGTAAAGGTATAATTCAAAACTTAAAAGTGACAAGGTTGCAGGTAAATGTTCGGTGTTGCTTATACAGTATATGTAAACTTGCTGTAAGTTTTCATCAATTAAATCTAAATAATCAGCTTAATATTCGGCTATATATAATTTTAAATTAATAGTTCAATTGCTGGTTTGTTTTCCCTCCGTGCTTATATCATGTTCAGATTAATCAAAATTTCAAACTGCCAGGGTCCTGATTATCGGTTTTTCTCTAGCACCAAAATAATTACTTCAGGATTAAGTTATATTCCAGGCTCTGAATGAATGTGATTCTGCCTTTACAAGGCTTAAGAAGACATAGAAGGAGGATATTGTCGAAATAATCATGGATGATAATTACATGAAAATGAATTCGCTGATGGTCGGCTCTTCTTTCTTGGGCACATCTATAGAAGATAGTTCTCGGAGGAGATTCGTAATGCTGAACAGGCCAGGGGGACGTGTGTCTTAAATATTTATTATATATTTCAAATTGTAGAAATATTCAGTAGATGCTGTGTTTCTTTCTTAACATTCTCGTTGCACTTCTGTATAGAGTGCAGGGGCTTCCATCGGTGCTTCATCTTCGGTGTATACTGTAGATATATAGAAAATTGTTTTATTCGGTGTATATATGTATATATCCGGCATAATATAAACGAGAGAGGGAGAGAGAGACGAAGTTGGGAGAAGACTAAGCCTAACACGTTTACGATGCAGCATCGCGTGTAAAATTCAATACTTCAATTGATCCTTAATTTGGAAGTCAAATCTTAACAGTGCCTCAATTTGGAACGCAGTTTGTAGACTGTATATATTATATAGCTCATGCTTATATGCATGAAAACAATTAAGATTTCCCTTGTTCCCAAGTTACACATGACTAGTTTCCAACTGAGTGAGCTCTATACGCATCCAGTGCACACGCGCTCTCAGTCACATTGCTAGGCGAATGCTTAGCATGCATGAGGCTGTCAGAACAAAACCCAGATTAGGCGTTTTAAAATTTATATGAAACATACATGAGATTTGGGGGGGCTGCAGCCGCCGCTTGCTGCTGCTACTGCTGCTGCTGCAGTGAAGCTTACTGGTTAGTTTACAAATTAATACAGGAGAAGTTGCCGAGGGTTAGGCCTATGAATACCAAATGTTCCGCATCCATTAAGGAGCAGCGCTGGCACAATGCGCCCGAATGCCGGTCGAATATTACGATGGCCATTATCAACTCGATAATTACCTGCGATCCCCCAAAAATTGCAATGCAAATGAGAGAGCTGCATGTGTTTTCCAGTCACAGCCCTTAGACATAAAAATGGTTGACGAGCCAGTGCTTAGACGGCAAAAGGGAGCGCAGTGGTGCCGGAGTGAGACGCAAGAGGAGAGGCATGGATCCGGAGCATCTTGCCGGAGATGCGACCGACGGAGTACCGCGGAACACCGACCTCCGGGCTACCGCTGCTCTCGGTCAAAGGTCACCGTCAAGCAACCTGCAACTGGAAACGGATATCTGTGGAAATAGTTTGGTAAAAAAAAACTTTATGAAAAACGACTACTAAAGTGAACTTTAATAATTTCATGTTTGGAGTTACATATATGCTACAGCGGTTGTTGTGCCATTTGTTCCGAGTGACCCAAGTTGGAAAGCTTGCCCTCCTGGATATTTCACCGGACTGCATTCCAAAGTTCAACACTTGGTACGTGAGTATTAATTGTTTTTAATCCAGAGAGTTGACCACTCTGCCTATGCAGTCCTCTGCACAGCCACAATGTGCTGTTGGATGACCCTTGCAAAGTGCATGGACATTGGTGTTAACGATTATTTTTGCCATGCACGCACAGGCGTCACAGTCGACGGAATAATTGGGAGATGCTTTGGCTGCCTGCTTGTCCACTAGCTGCTTTGCTGCTCATATTTCTACTGCGTTATCACTCGTTAACCAATGGAAAGCCAGAATTTGAATTTTGACATTGCACTTGTTGGAGATAGACTAATGGGGGTTGAACCATAACGTGAAACAACGTAATGAGCGATTAAACCAGGTTTTAACTAGTGATAAATACGGGAAATAACATTTTTGCAAAGCGTCTCGTGGATGGACTTTCAAGAGTTGTTTGATTTTACTCTAACTTGGATGTTAGCGATAAATTTACTCGTAAAAGTCATTGTTTTTTTCTTCAAATTTTAAGACATTAGAGAGTTTGAGCCAGCCAACGATAACGAGAAACTGCGCTGGCAGCCAGGACTTGCATTGGAATGCCATGCTTCGCATAGGGTAGTCCTTGACATTCCAGGTCGCCAGCGCTGTTTCTCGTTATCGTTACCGTTATCGTTTCGTTAACGTTGGCTCGCTCAAACTCTCTATTAGCTGGTAATATACAAATGTTATTAACTAATAAAATGTTTTTATATCATGACCTGTTTGATACTTTATGCAAACTTAAGCACTATGTTTTTACAACATGTTTTTAAGTTTAGAGTTGTAACATAATTACGTTTTGTTTTTACCTGAAATTGCTTCAGCATGGTTGCAAAATTCTGTAAAATATAAACGTGATATTTCCATGTTACTTTGTCTAACTAATATTGTAATTTTTATTTAAATTTGGGTTACAAGATTTAAAACTATGGAAACTTAGAAAAAATTTAATGCAACAAGTCTTGATCTTTATTGGGGATATTTTCACTTACTGGTTTAAGAAAAAAAAAATACCATCTTTTAACAGAAAGCTGGAATAGAAGCTCTTGAGTGGCACGCAGGTGTAGGGGTCATGCATGGTTACCTTAACAGTACACTAACCCCCATTAGATTTACCAAAAAAATGGCATTTTCTCCATTTTCGTCTGGTCCAAGTTCATGATGTTCATCTGACCTCAAGCTTTAAATACATTTGAACCTACCAGAGATTTTTTTCTCGTTTTCTTTTTCGTTGATGCATTCCAGTTGCAGTTCCATGCGGCATTTTTGGAAACATATCTTTTGCTACATTTTGAAAACAAACCAAAAGGTATTTTTTTTTTGCTCAGCTAAACTTTCAAACTAAAAAAGTAGGTTTTTTTTCTTCTAAACAACAAAATGCCAATGCGCATGCTGGGGTCATAAATTTGTTGAAATCTTATGATAAGCGCACACGGGAGAAAATATATTCACAATTACTTTTCAAGGGTGTATACTTACGAGATGCAGAACGAGCTGGTTTCTCCAAACCACAAACAGAGTTTTAATGACTGAAAAACACGCAGTCTCACCTGTTCACTTTCATGATTTATCTTATCGGAGGGCTGTTCTTCCACACCTTTCATATTACTCTTAAAAGCGTATAGTAGTTAACTGGGGCAGTAAACTATATACAAACAGGTAAACCTATAACCTTCGCAATTCAACTATTGCTGCTTATGGCACTACATCAGAGTCTAATTGATTTTGGGTTTTTAAAATTGTTCGAATATCTTAACTTTTTTTTTTTTTTTTTTGCAATGTAACCTGAAATATATCAGTCCCATATTTGGGCTGGAAAATCTCACTCGTCAGCACATTTCATCAAAATTAGTTTGTTGTTTTATCGCAATTATACTTTGCTATTATGTTTGCAGTGTTTTATGACCAACACTTTCTTAATTGGCATTGTCGTTTAGTCTTATAAGATTAATTTACATTATCAGTTCATAAAACTATTCCTGCAGGAATCCAGCAATCTTTATGTTTCTTTTATTATTTTTATACAGAGAAGGAGACATGAAAACAACTGAGTGCTATTATTTTGAAAATATTTATCAATATATGATAACATTTAATTGGGTTTAATATTTTTTTCAAATTTTGTGATGATATGGATTCTAAATATGGCTCGTCTACGTTATCATGGCGGGCATCTTTTCTCACCTGAACTAACGTTTATTAACTGCTAATTTTAAAATTTTAAAATTTACAACTTGCTAATTGAAAGAGAACAAAATTGTATGGTTATGTATAAATATATATATGCTTTATTGAATTATTTTAAGAATTTGTAAAATTAAGCAAATTTACTTTTCTCTTTATTTTCGGATTTCACAAGTTTCTGAATGGCCCTTGTTCCTGAGATCGATCTCAAAAGAAGGTAAACTAACTTCGTTGTGACACAGGTTTGCTTGTAGAAGACCAAACTGCATTTCTGCAAAGAGCCAACAGTTTTCTGAATGTGCACCGCAATGCCAAAGCTATTTGTGCAAGAGTGAAAATTATCCTTCATTAGTGATGTGAAGTCTTTTGGGAATGATGAAGTGAAAATTGGTGATTGCCGCATGGGGTAATGTAATTGTACTGTTTCCATCTATATTGGCTAAATGGGAATTGGAAAAGGGCTGTTTTAATTAAAATTTGCAATCCTATTACAGCGTGGTAAAAGCATGTTGTTCAAGGTTAATTTTATTTTCGCCTCAAAATTAAAGTTCATCTATAATGTACAAGTTTGTGAAAATGCTCTTGATAATAGGTTATTTACTAAGACATCATTTAGATAAATGTGCGTCTGTTAATGAAAATATTAATTCTAGATAACGTAAGAGTTGCTAATAGGATGACCAACTTTCATATTGCTATCACGGGATATGCCACGTTTGCAACTACAAACCGTTAAAAAAAAGTTAAAATCTATTTTTAACATTCAAACTTAATATAATCCCAATTGTGAACCATTATCAGGGCACGTTATTAAGAATATGTCAGTTTTGGAATAGGTCATTAGTCATTTTTTATATTAAAAAAAAAGCTATGTTACGTGCAAAGGCACCACACTAAGGTTTGTTTAGTAGTGTTTATCATATCGTTTCTCATCTCCAAACAGAAGCAACGGCAACTCACTTGTCTAATCTCTGTATCTGATATTAATTTTTTGATTCCCAAAATTCGAATTTGGCGCTCTTTTGCGTTTTCCCGCAAACGTTCGAAAACATGGGAACGTTCTATTTTGGCGTTCCATTTTGAATGTTCTTTTTATGTTCTTGAGGCACCGTTCAGTGCAAAGAATTATCAATCCCGAGCAACGCTTTGGTAAACTTTGATCTTAATTAGTTCGGTTAAACTAAAGATACGAGTAAATATAGTAAGTAAAACAACATCAAGAATCTGTCTGATTTATAAATAATAATTTCCACTAAGTGGATCCAAGTGCATTTATCCACTCGTTAAACTCGCAGGATCACAGCATTAATTCGCGAAATTAATAAACTGAATGTATCTAGCCGTGATTTACGTAACATTAACTGTACGGGCATTTATTTCATTTAAATATCACCAGAAAGTGATATTCAGGATGCATTCTAGAAGAAAAATCTGGTTGAATAAATTTTTGTGAAGTTCAGTGCGGTCATACAAATTATCCTGTCATCTCGTCTGGTCTCGCATGTGCACATGCATTTTTTCGAAGATTCCAGCCGAAATTAATCTCAGGTAGGATAGAATTAGTTATACGTGACCTTTCCTATTGTATGTGTCATAATAATAATACTTTGAAAAATATCCTAAGCTCACTTTTTCTTCCATGTACATCGTCATAAAATGACATTTATGATAATACCTGTTTTCAGACATGCATGTGTATTTGGGAAATAATATGGCATGTATGACCCTATAATTTGTCCACATTTGAGTGTTTAAAAAGAATACAAATTTAACTTGGTGAAAGGCATCATAAAAACTTACTATTGTTGATGGCTGTGTCTTCAGTTTTCCAGTATAGACAGGCTTATTTTTGGTTGTTGGAATACTGAAAAGGTTTTGGCGCTAATGAGGTTCATTATCATTTGGAAGGTATAGTGAATATTAAGTTTGAAATATAATTTTATCACTACTAAGATCTTGAAATTCACACGTTTGAGTTCACTCAAAAGAGAAGTCCCGTTGTTAGAAGTATGTCTTAAATTAACCATAATAGAATACAGCATAGTATGGTAAGTTAAAGATCACACCTTTTAGTAGCAATGTGATTTCATGCATGCAATTTTGGGGCTGTTCATGAGCAAATTGCGCCAGACAATTACGTCACGTGTTATTGACTTGAAATAGCCTTACGAATTTTATTCTCATGACGGCTATGAAGAAGAAGTTCACCCTAAGCACCATAAATCCTACCGAGTCGTAAGCATTTTTTTCTGATAAATATTTGTGGGCAATGAAGTAACTTTTTGTTTTTTTGTTCAATTTCATATTGTTGGTAAATTGTCGGTGGATTACCTGGAACCTTCTTTGTCTTCGCAATATGATAAAGGAGTTTGCCTATTCGTATCTCAGTAGCCTTATGTTATATGGTTTATTTACTTTTAGAACGAATACAATTTATGCTTCGTATATTTGCTAGTCACAGATTGTTCATTCAAGACAACCTTGAAAATGCAACCGCACCAGCGATGAAAAAATATCAGACACGATGATAAAAAATCCCGAAGCCAAATTCTGGACAGGGCTTAGATTTATCACCGTACAGTCGCCAAACGTTTGGCCCCAAGGGCAAAAAAACAACAAAGGCAAAAAAATTAGTTACCTTATCTTATGACCATAAAGACAACCCCCAAATGATAGGGTGTTCGCCCAACATCCCCTTTTGCAATAGGAAAATTTAAAAGAGAGGAGGTCCACCTCGTACTAAATTTCACCCTAAAACGCCTTAAAACGATACATTTAAAACTAATTTTTTACCTAAAAGGACACCTGCTGCTTTACTGCTTCATGTCTAAAATGACCTATGCAGGAACAATTGGATAAGGGATTGTTTGTTTATAAATAAATCACACACTTTTAGTTGGTAATGAACTTGGTATTTAATGAATGAAAGGATCATTTCGAGATTTGTCGTTTGAAAACATGTGAAAAAAACAATAGGATAAACGAACTTATTATCCTTTCGTGTCAGAATGAAATTTATAGCAAAGGGTGTGGACAGACATGTCGTTACCTAATTTAAGCTATTGTGATTTGGGATGTGTCAGGTTTTGGCTAATTACTGAGCGGATGCACTGAAATTGCAAGGGGTGAAGACTGCAAAGACAAAATGCAAAAACTTGTTCAACAAGCGTATTTGCGTGGTTGTAAACGTACCTTCGAATAGGTGGCTTCTAGCCTTAGCCTCAATGGAATGTCATAATTTGCCTATGGCATTCCAGCCGCCAAGGTGCATATGATGTAAAAGAGAGGCATATCACAAGTAAATTTTAAGCTTTGTTATTTTGCAAAATGGATTTTCAGCCATTTCGATTTATAACTGCTATTTGGCTTGAAAGTATGCAAAGTTACATATGTAAATTATCTATCGTCAGAACAGCACGACCTTGGCAAAATAAATTACACAATTTGGAGACCTTTATCATGTTGATGACGAGAGCAAAAACAATGTGTTAATTTGTTTGGAAACTGATGAGTTTATAGCTTAGTTGCAAGCATGTTACACACGTACCAATATGCAAAATTACATATTTGAAGGACCATGGTTCAAGTACTTTGCATTATGGTGTTGAACCATTGGATGGGTTGCAGGTTTGCCTCATGGTTTCTGATTATTTCCTTATGAACTTTTCAAATATCCCCTCATGCAAATTAGGAGAGCAAATGCAAACAAAGGGAGGAGCTGCTTTCAAGCTACAACTGTTTTGAGCGCCTCCCACCACATTGAAGGTTTAGAAAATTGCTGCCACCCGTCCACTGATCAATCTCAAGGATGACGGCGTTGCATATTGCGTATAGGGATTTCGTCCTGCTTTGGGCGAGTTTCCAACATTTTAGTAAGTATAAAAAAATATCAACAAATTACCATAATGTCGGGTTGAACCTACTGAGCTTAGTAAAATAGGTGAGTGTGGCCATGGAAGACAATTTTAGCTGCTTTTATTTGCAGCTCTTTACTCAATACAGTGTTCTAAATCCTGCGTTTTCAAAGTATTCTATACATGTGTCAGTGCAGAACTGGCCTACATTACAGTCTACTTTACAACATGTAATATCAAAGCCGCCATCTTGAATATGCAAATGTACCGTGCTACAACCACACATGTGCCATTAGGAAGTAAGACCTTATAGAATAAAGAAAAACGTTAAATAAGAACATAATATTAGCTAATTTCTGAATCATGGGTAAAAATACAGTGTGGAAAACAACTGTTAAAAACATTTGAATATTCAGTTCATGCCTTTGAAAACAGTCGTAATATGACATTAATCCTCTTAAGAGGTGCAAAATTCGACCCTTTTAAATTTTATAACGAATGTTTACGATAAAATGATACATTGAAAGGTTATCATATAACTGTCATAAATTAATTGAAAATGGGAGGTTTTTTTTATTGACACGGAGTAGTAGTAATTAGTTTCGTTGTCCTCAAAAAAATTGCAAACCTGTTATGTCTCGGTTTATACTATATGAATTTTTTTATGATGTACTAATGCAAACGCTAGATTTAAACAAAAAAGTCTTACGTATAAGGGAGAGGCAGCATGTCTATTAAAGTCATTCATTTTGACTTACTCTTCACTCCCATTTATCTATCTTTTAATTCGGGCATGTATGTATATGTCAATATTATCACGTATTTATAAGGATGCATCCACCACACATCCTGAGTCAAGCTTTAATCCAATTTAAAAGCCAATCATTTCCACTATTGATTTTTTTTAACTGCCCACATTAATTATTTCCTTTTGGATATGTCTTTGTCTTTGACGCGAATATAGGATCACCTGCATGTGCTTTGTCAGTCAATATAAAATTTGTTTTCTGTCCTCGGATCGTTGTTGCAGGTGATACCGCATTGACGGTACTGTATTTACGATAACACCGTCAAAAATGCAAATTGCATAATGTTTCTGTAACAGAAAATCTGTTGATTGTGATCTCTGTCATCCATCTTCTGCCGTCAATGTTTGGTTTATTACAACTACGATCTGTGTATGAAGTGTAGCGATTGGTTGATACACGTTTGATATTAGTGATAGAGGACTGGTATCTAATTAAGCATTCCAACATTGCTTTTTTTTTCTAATACAAGCCATCGTATCTGAAGTACTATCAGTTCCTCAAAAAACGATAAAAAATCGTGATTTAGTATTGCCAATTTATGAATCCTGACAAAATAGCCTTTGTACGTATACTACATTATATGTGTTAGATTGGGGCAGGTGATCAATTGGGGTTTGTAGTTTCGATTTTTTTTTTTTTTTGCTTGACACCCTTGTGGATTTAATTTACTTTAATTGATACCCCTCTAAAGTGGTCTAATTACGTTCTTCTCAGCTTGGCTGACTTTTATTTTTAATCTCTTCACCTGCAAGGTGCCATTGGACCTGTGTTACACGGATCACTCTAAATCCCTCCCCCCTCCTATATCTTTCATTCGTAACTGCCTAATCTGTCCATCTAGCACTTTGAAGCGTTATAAATTAAAACTGTATCATATTAAGTTGACGTGTAGGCCACCATTTCGCTATTTAAAATTTTTAAAAAAAATACTGATGTCCGAGTATGTTTGGTATTTTTCTACTAACAGCTTATACAGGTTTGTAGATATACAGTGGAACGCAAATTTTTTATTTCACTTGTCATGTGTGCTGTATTACCTGACAAAGATCTGTATAAATGTCTATAGAAGATGGCGGGTCTTTGGATTCTATTCTGCAATTCTGGTGGCTTTTCGGTTAGATAAACACAAGTAATAAATATCAGCAAGATATTGCTGTACTTTTGTTAAAATTTGCCCTGTTCAAAATACAACTTGTTAAGGGTGAAATACTGTTGATCTCGCTGTCATATTTATTTAATTTCTGAAAAAAAATAGAATTGATGGTAACATATATTTTCAGCCCACATTTTTTCAACACCATTGTCAACATCATTGTTGAGCCCTTCAATATTCTATCATTTATATAAGTTTAAATATAAACTTAGATATAAACTATTTTGAACGAAACGATGCGATTTTGCTGTCGGCTGAAATTGTAATAAAAGTTTTGTCTGGTTATCCGTGTCTGGGTTGATGTACTATAACTATTTTAAATTCGATACAGTGATACGAAAATTCTTCTCTTGA
The DNA here is from genome assembly GCA_033995625.1 of Ophyiulus pilosus. NCBI lineage: Eukaryota > Metazoa > Arthropoda > Diplopoda > Julida > Julidae > Ophyiulus > Ophyiulus pilosus. The sequence goes on along the minus strand of JAUJYV010000013.1, from coordinate 168,246 downwards.
TTTGAAATTCTTTGGAATAACCTATTACGTTATCTTGGAAATGACATTTTGGTGCGTGACATCCGGAATAGAGTCAATGCACTTTTCTATGTACACCAGTTTTCAATTTTGTTTTTCAATATCTGAAACCTTGCTGAAATGCACCAATATGCAATAAACAAAATAAAACTATGGCTAGCTGCAGTTGTACAACTTGCTAAAACTGGTTTTATTTATCGATGTCCATTATTATCGTCACGTACCTGTTTTATTCACCTAATAATAGTAAGGATGACATATCTATCTGCAACACCTATAATTTCGAGTCATTATTAATTATTAACGTTTTTAAAGTAAGTTGAATAATTTCAATAGCGAGATTGAGCATGCCAACATCTTAACGTTAACCTTAACGTTAAAGGCGGAAAGGGAGGAGCCACGAACTGAACTACCCAATGAAATAACCGAACGTCATGAGTGCGCATGCGTGGTTTTTCCCTTCCCGTCTCTAATGTCAAGGTTAACGTTAAGACGTTAGCATGCTCAATCTCCCTAATGATTACAATTTATCGATTGTTTGTTATTTGAAAATATTTTTACAAATATACCTTAGCAGAAATGGGCATAAGGGAAGTTTCATAATCAACAAAAAAGTACAACCATAATCACTATGAGCATTTATCTCTAAATGACACAGAATAAGATCGTTTTCCAATTACTCCAAAATTGTGGGAAATTTTTTTGTGTTATAATTTTAGAACAAATTCCAAATGCTTTGGAGAAAATTTAACAATCGATATTCAATACCGTTCCTCACCCACCCCTTAATGGTTAAAAATACCCACAAAGCCAATTTTTATTTTCGCTGAGCCTCCATCAGAGCATTTTTACAGGAAGTTTTATATGGGGATTCGGAGGGTGAGAAATGATTGAAAATTGCGCTTTTATAAGGTGCTTAATTATGTGGAACAAGGCTGGTTCAAACGATTGCCATTGCTAAACTATAAAAATGGCTTCAACTGGAAAGTATAAATGCAATGCGGCCAATGACCCATCACCCCTCTTTTCATCTTTTCCTTTAGAAACGCTCTGAATTCTTTGTCATTTGTGCATCCAGAATTGAACTCTGGCGCTGGGTCGCAGAACCGACCCAATACAATAGCAATTTCTGCAGTTTCCATCCTTCTATTTTTCCTCTAATAAGGATCATGCGCTAATGCCATTAAAGAATGTATATGGGGGAGGCAATATCGTTGGGTTATTATACATGCTAAAAGCTATTTAATATATCCTTTGACTTTGCAACGTAGCGTCGTGGAGCACGTGGACGGGTAGGCACATTCTTGGCCTGACCAGCAACGTTTGGGACCGCGCACGTGTGGCGTTGAATTGGGCATGTCCTCACCCCTAGGGCTTCCCATATTCGTGACATTGGGTGATGATTGATGACCGAAAAGTACAATGGGTGAAAGCTGTTTGGGATCGTGTTGCAATGGGTCCTTTCACTTTCCCCTTTTCATGGCCTCTCTCCCCTGAAATTGGTCGTCCTGGTGGGATTGCCGCCATCCGCCTGGGAATATGTTCCTGTGGCTCTTACAAATGGTACCCCTGCAGGAAAGGGAGGAGGAGAGGGCACTTCTGTACCGAAACGTACTGCCATGGACGCCGGACAATTTTCGTCAGAGCCGTATCCGTTTGGACATTAAATTATTCCCTCTTCCGCTTTTTTTTCTCTCTCTCCTTTTCTGACAGACTTTTGTATATCTGCTATGCTTTGCTCTGCTAGAAATGCAATTTGTATAATGTCCCTTTTTCCAAATCCAACATATGGACACAGCCCTCTCCTCGTTTGCCTTTCAAACGGCTTTAATAATCCCCGAGGCAAAACGTATACTGCGTAACCTTCCAATCTGTTCCTCTAGTTGGCCCACTGATTGAGAATTTTTGTAAAGCAGCATACATGCATGTGATTGTTACCAACTTGATGTAAATAAATTCTTCTATGTCATATTTCCATAACATGATGATGATCTGCACTGCATGGACATCATCTGGAATGGTGGAATTAAATGGGTAATTAGTCAGTTAGTTTCAATAAGAAATTGCAAATGGCAAAGTTCAGTACAAGGGTTCTGGTTGACAAGAAAAATAACATGAAAATTCCCCCAAGATATAAATTTGAAAACTTGGAAACCATTCCTGCTAAGATTGAAAGTACTTTATATGGTCGCCCATATTCAGTAGTTAGTCCATTGAACTTGCCTTCAGATCATTATATCTAGCGGTGGACAGTCTAATAAATATTGGTTGCCAGAATACAAAGTTGGGCTCACTAAAAACGCCTGTATAAATCTATTATTTAATTGTTACAAGGAATAAAACAAATTTTTAAAAACTCCATCAGTGGAAAAACGATAATCATTCACATTTTTACATGTCTAAGGGGGTCCAATTGTCATTGGGCAAGCTGACACCCAGGCCAGTTCTCCAAATGATTCAAATGTCACATCAAAACTTTGTAGTTCACCTTCTGTACATGTATATGTGTTGTTTATTTCTTTTATAAAAACATAAATCAGTGCGTTACAGCACACTATACTTTATCGCCTAAAAGATAAAGGACAACATCAATGTGAAAACGAAGCATTTATAAAAATCAATATTTTCTCCACACTTCCTGGCTTTGGAATTCATAGTTGTCCAGCCCACCGGTCCAAGGAAGCGAATCTTACGGTAAATTATATCTGTTGCCTACTCAGAGCCTTGCAATTAACACTGTATTGTGAGCTGAAAGTCGAGGCACACCTACCTTCGTATGAGATTGTAATTAAACGCAATTCAATGGCAGCGAAAATACACAACGTGTGGGGTAGGACGAAGAAATGTTCATAGATAAGATTGAAAACTATTACACGGACGAGGGGTTGAATTGAAAACAAGGTGTATGAGTTCACTCCAAGCTTCTCTACAAGAGAGGCAAACTGCATGAGGGCCAGTTATCTGGAATTTTTTTTTTTTTTTTTGAATGATAAAGTGGGCGGGGATGCTTGGACTTGATTTATATTGACTTACAGAGATTAGGAAATCCCCATCCTATACGAGGTCTACACAGGCTGAACAATCTGGTATTATTTTTCGTAAAAAAGTAGGTCTGTTTCTAGTTTGAAGGAAGGCCACGGCGTGTTTCTCGTGACTGGTGAGGTTTGGGCACGTGATTACAGGCAGGAAATGTGAATTCAGTTTCATCTTAATATTGTTTAAGCTTCGTGAACATGGTGTTCTAACTACATTATCGCCTTTATCCCAATGTTAGTTGCTCTAGTTTTAAAATATAAATTGGTGAGTATGGAATCACACATCATCACATCATCATACAATATGTGCTTAGTTGGGACCATCATTTTTTCTAAATTTTGATTGTTACACAATTTATTGTTGACATGAAATACTTCTGAAGCAAATTATGAACATTCATAAAATTCATGTTTGGTGTTTTCAGTTCCACTAATTATCCAGAATTTGCCACATTATCTAAATATATTCACAAAATAATAACACACCCACGAAATACGTTGTTAATAATCATAGCATTTTCAAAATTGTATACATCCTTCGTGACTTTAGAAATTGGGGTGTTTGATGACCTAGTATTTCAGATTTGGCCTTTCCAAACAGTGACATTTCTCTTAACCCATATTTTAAAGTGAATCCAAGTGGTGATGTAAAAGATTTCATTTGAGTAACATCCATGACAATGATTAAAAAAAATTCTGGTAGCTTACTAGTGAAGCAAGTTGATAATCTTGCAGCTTGCTGCTTTCTTGACAAGTCTGGAGGCGGCACAAGAATAGATCGATCACAAACTGGTTCAACTGCAAGGTTTTCGTTCACTAGGTAGCTGCATAACACGAGTATTGAGTCGTTACCATGATGTTGCAAAATATTCCTTTACCTATTTTACAGCTTTATTTAAATTTTAAGGTGGATATCAGTGATAATATTATACATTCGTTCTCCAACACGCAACTAAAAAATGTGTGATTACTGCATTGTTTGGTGTTGCAAGTCAGCAATTAGTTTGACCTTTTGGACATCAGCATTTGGTATAAATCTAATATATAAAATGATATTTTGACGAAAGTGTATTTTTCCTCCGTTGGTTTAATATTTTGTTTGGTAACAAACATTACAAAATGAAAATCCTGTAAAATCGTGCGTATACGTCCGACCTCGTTGTACGTGACACTCACAAATTGGTTGCCATGGCAATGTATCTCAATAAATGCCCCCACCCTTTGCCACCTTCCAATCCCTACACCTACAGCTACACTTCCCTTTTTAACTCTGTAGCACATCCAGGGACTGTACATGCAGCCCCCTCCACACGCACACACATACACACATACTGTAGCTAGAACTATACCTATATAAGCCAACTGGGTAAGCTCGTTTGTCAATCACTGAGGATATGATATATAGGAGCGAGGCGGATTTCTTTATCCAAAACCCTAGGATTTGGGAATGAAACGAGACAGTTCTGCGATGCTATATATATATATAAAATGATGGTGAAAACTGTGCTATGTTTAGTGGTTTCAGTTTCACTATTTATGCAAAATATACCACATTATACCTAGATATTATAAGGGCAATTCAAAAGATGATAACCTACTCACAAAATTAATGTAATGTGGGTAAAATCATTAAATCACTATATTTAGAAAACAAAATCGTTATATAAATGGCAATTCCACTGCACATAATTCCATGGCTAATGAATGAATTAGAAATGGTAACACGTATAGGAACAAGATTATTACTTTAAATTAGATAAACTTGCATACTTCTCCTAACTAGTTATGATACAAACTTGTTCATTCGATATTTTATGTTAAAGTACATGTATAAGGTCCAAGCAAGGTCAAGGTAGTATGAACACTTAAGGCGTTGTCCTAAATGAATCTTAGACACGGCGTGACAGTGGTTCCCTCGACCTACTTAAATCAGATGACCGCCCACTTGTTTATTTGTCCCTCAAATTAGAATTATTTTCAACATGTTGAGACTAAAGATACAATGCCAAATTATTGGAAAACAATATTTGTAAACGAAATTTATGTAGTAATTTATTTAAAAATATTGTGCTGTACTGAAATATTACTTTTATTCATTATTTACCTTCAAAATTAACTAAAGATAGCTTTCAATAAGTCATACTGACGTAATATGTGATTACCCTTGCCAGGTATTTGAATTATTACTGCATCACTTTCATAGGATTAAAATGCTAGGACACCTTAGGGCTCGTATTGATATTTGATAACGATTTGGGGCGGCCATTGCACGAGTTATAAGTAAGCGTATGGCCATAAGCTGAAAATGTTTTTAACTCGTGTTTTTATCCTCAAACGGATTAATATGATTGGACGAGCTTAACGAGTGTCAGGCAGCGTTAAGGGGTGTGAAAAATGAGTGGATTTTTTATTTTTTTGGAAGCTCGTGAAAACATTGTGGATTTATGCAGAATTTCGTGGAACCCCCAACAGCTAAAGTGCCATAAGATCTTCAGCAAGCACGTTTTCCGCTATAGCTCTCTATTAAGGTACGAGGCTTGTGTATTAGGACTACTCCCACACCATCTCCACTTGACTAATCCTATTACTGTCCCTTTGGGTCTGCGAGTTTGCTGGGATTGCCCCGACAGTCAGCTTTGATGACACAATCGCATCCTAAGCTCCACGGCTAGTTTATTTAGTTAATAGATCTCATCAAGTCTTGCCGCGCAGGCTACATCAACGCTGGATTTCTCTATCTCTCTCTTTCTGTATATCCCCCAACGTATCTCCCGTTATCCCCCATCTTCCCTCTTTTCCAATCCCAACACACATTTCTCTTCATTTGGCTCATCTGTGTGGGGCTCATCTTTTGATGATCATCGTCATCACTGGCAACGCATTGCCAGTTAGCCCATTAGTCCGCTACTCCCAGATGGCCACCTCGTCTACACACATGTACTGATTCATACTTCAATGGACATTCACACGTCTTTGCCGAGTGTCAAATTGGGCCGGAAATTTGCCTTGTTTTGACTGGCGACCAATGGGGACATTCCTTCAAATTCACTTCTCCTTCAGAAATTTATAAGGTCAGGAGCTTGTTTGTAAGGGCAGAAACAAATGCGACCATGCTATCTTAAATATATAGATGGTATTGGAAGATAATTCAGTCTTAAAGATAATCTTTCTACATTTTATATGCAAGCTGAATAGCAAATAATTGTTTATTACATATGTATATAGTATGTTAATACATGCAACTTAGCATAGATTTTATTTCCATTCTAAAAAAAATTCCAAGTGAGTAATAGGTTAGCACTGCTTGGAATTATTGATTCACTACTGTGTTTAGAAACTTCAGTGACAAGTGAACGTTCAAAATTGATTCTCTACTTAATTGAAGTAAACATACAACAAGAGTTCCAAATGTTTAATTTTTTTTAAACACACGATTGTTTTTAAAGCATGGATTCCAAAAACAATTGAGTTATCTAAAACAATTTGAATAATTTGCCTTTCTTGATGTAATATTTATCTTAGTTTTCATATCATTGAATTTGATGCCTAATGCTCAGAATTGATTTATATTTGCATGTAATGTTTAGTATGATGAAACTTATTGGCTGTTTCGTACCAATTTGAGTAGGATTATGTAAACTTGTCTAATATCGAGCTACTGTATGCACTGAATGGACACGTTGCATTCACGCTCCCCATATCCCTTCTACAAAGTGCATAAAAAGCACATCCGTTTTTATCGACTTATAGAGATACACATCCCACATTCAATTTTCTATGCGAATTTTATAAGGATTTACATTTATGTTGTCTTTTGCACAAGAAAGCAGTTTTTTTGTGTTGGTAAAGTGAAAGCAAAATCTCATAACTGGAACATCCAGTGTTGTTATTGTTGGCATATAGGCCCAGCCGATTTCTTTTAATTTAGTATGATGACTCCCTGGAAACGTCTACACTGAATAGGAACTGCACTCAATAAATCATGCCACAAACTCGAATAGTCTACACTCCATACTTTAACGTCTTACGCACAGATTGAAGTTATTTAGCACACATGCACGCAACATATACCACGAATTCATGAATCAAGAAGTGAAACGTTTTTTGCTCCAGCTGCCGAATATTGATGCACGAGTCTGTGGTTTTGACATTTGAAAACCACAAATCTGCTATATTTTCCTTTCTGGCTGTTAGTTGACGGCATATATGCTAATAGAATGCAATTATTATGCAAATGGTATGCAAAAAAATTGTGCCTATGAACCGGGATTCGAACTTGCATTTATACCAACAATGATGAACATTTTTTAAAAATTGTTTACGTTATTTGGTTAAAAAAGCTGGCTCCTTCAAGATGTGAACAAAACATCTATGTATATGGCTTAACAATTCGATTTAACTACCCTAAATTAGTTGTAAGTGTACATCGAGTGCGATAGCAACTTTGATACATGTATTGACAACTCTTGTTTCAGTGATATCTTAAGAAAATTTTCTATCAGTTTTTTTAAGGTTTTGGAAAGTCATTTCCAGTACTGATCATTTCTTATAAACGAATACAAATTTAACAATAAGTTAATTTCTTAAAGGTTCCCATAAAAAGTTCCATATCCAATTTGATAGCGACGGACAATCCTAGTGACAGTGATCTTAAGTAAATTTTCTTTCAGTTTTTTAACTCTTCTGTGCATGTTTTACAAACGGGTGAATATCTAACGTTTTAGAAAAACCTTAAGTCAGTTATTTCTTGCAGAAATGTTATCTCCGTACCTCTTCAACTCATGCAGACTTTTAATATTGTTGACACCGTTTATGCACGACCCCAATGTATATTATGAATTCACCCTTTCTTCACAGTAACAAGAGCAGCATATAAAATTTCTTTTCCCAGTATTTGAAGTTGTTTTTTTCATCCTCCTTGACCTAATCCTGTGTTACGACGCTGCTTGGTTGCACCCAGAGTTTAATTGAGGATGGGTTAATTTAAAATCTGTTATCCAAAAAAATGTGCCCTGGGTCTAAGCAGGCATGCGAGGTGCCAAGTGTGCGTGTCTCCACCTGTCATGTCCGTTTTTTATCCCTCTTAATTTTAATGACTTTTCACGTTGAAAAGTGCAGAAAAAATACCGTGAAGTAAACCGTCTGCGAGCAAACGTGTTCACCTAATGATAAATTCGCGTGAATGAAAGAGGCCATCATTTCCAGTTTATGCAAATTCGACCGATAGGTACCTCACATTGGGTTCTGGAATATACACAGGATGTGTATGGGGTAGTGTGCTATCTGATGAACAGAGTGTAAGGGGGTACGCGCCGGTGGACCACACCGAAGTTAACGAATGGCCCATGGCCATCATCCGACGCAGGGGCCTCTGGTTAGACAAGAGCCACGTGTAATTAACGTTTGCCTTTCGATGGAAGGCTCTCGACAGGGGGTAATTTTTCACAGAAGGGAAACAGAAGGTGTGAATCAAAATCTTTCGTCGAAATGCACGGGTTGAGGAGATAGGGGAGGATGGCATTGGCGTGTCCAAAAATTTAAGCTCCAAGGGACTCTTGATGAACCGTGAAAGTCAGACAATCTAATAGAGAATGTTGCATCTTGAGTTTAGAGATGTAGGTTGCCATAATTCTTTGGGGTTATGCATAAATTGCGCCTTCCTAAATGAGAGATTTGGTTCTATATCAATATAGGGGCTTAGAGCAGAGATGAAACCATTCAACTGACATTTGTTTGTCATGCGGTTGTACAAAATGCACCATAGATGGCGTTGAAAGTTTGATCGAACTCACATATTACTAATTGAAGATACATAGCCGAAGTATTACTTGATGCTGTACAATTGAACAAAGTTTATATTGTAGTTTATTTTGAGTTTTTTGTAACTTTGTTAGGTTCTATAAGTTTTGTGATGATGATAAAACTAGGGTTGGGCCGATACTACTAAGGGAGGTGGAAGTAAAACTGCAGACGTCATTTATGTATGGCCCTTAGGCTTGCTTGGGAAATTTGCAGTCTGGCAACTGTCAGACAGCCGAAAAATGGCGCCTATTTGATAGGAACAATTCGTTTCAGTTCATAAACATTCGTTTTAATACGGGGGAATCGACTTACTGCTGGCTAAGCTTTCTTTTAAGGAATAACAGCAATTTGAAAGTGGGGTTAAGTTATTGAATGAGCAAAAAAAAAAATTGAAAACATACGCCTGGTTAACAGTTCAAATTTTCGTAAATTACGTTTGAAATACAATCAGTTGCTTTGGAAGATTTATCACTAGAGATTTAACCGATTTAATCGCTTTGGTAAATGGTTTGGAATTTTTAAATTTAAAATTAGGTGTGGTTAGTAGACATTTGTTTGGATCATAACCCTTTGGTCCCAAGTATGGTAGACCAGGATTGGACATGACACTTTCTTTTACCATGTGATTTTTCTGGTAACTCCTTTCTGATTTTTAGATTAAATGGACGGTTTTCCACTAGTCGATTTTTGCAATGGGGGATCATAAAGAGTATGCAGCCCACGCCCCTTCTCCCTACTTCCATCACCCTGTGCATTCTGGGTAAATTATTAGACATTAAATTATAATAAAGGGCATCAAAATATATCTCTGATATATACAGAGAAAGCAACCAAATGGATGTGTCATTTTCATTGTAGCCAACAGGCTCGGATCCAACTCTTGGTCTCGTTTTGTGCAGGATAGTTCATAGGCTTAAAAGGCACTCTTTTAGGGTGGCGATTTAAAAGTATCGCCCTTGCATTTGTCACATGCATCGCTCCCATCTCATTAATAACACTCGATGGCTATTGCTAACATTACTGTCATATCCAAAGATATCTCTGTTTCGTTTGGGTTCCATCAAACGTTCTCCTGAAAACCCCATGCAGTTAAGGGTAGTCTAGTAATTCCTCGTAATTCCCTCTACAAGATTTGCATTGCATGCTTCCTTTTTTGACGTATATTTAATGTCTGAAAATACCTAAAATATTGTACAGTATTTAAACGTGTCGTTTTAGAATCCATTTTTTTGGAATGGTGTTCAACTTTTAAGACGCTCTGTAACAGTAGGCGCTTGCATAACTTGTATACATAATAATTCCTACTTCCTAATAAGGATATTTTGATGTAGAGATTTACAGTGTGGTACAAAAATACAGAAATATCATTGTAAATTTAGGCGCGCCCTGTACAGTGTTTAAACATCTTTGTGGTCCTTATATACAGCTGATAAAGTGCGTGATGATTGTTTTCAGGCAAAATCTGTTAGGCAATCAGAAAGGAAAAATTCTCTTTTGTTTCCAGTTGCGATTACGGCGGTATTTAATATGGTACATGAAAAGTATTCGCTTATATGGTTCGCCCCCACCCCCCAAAAAATTGCAATAAAATTAGGGCGCCTCGCTTAAAGATTTTCCATAATATTTGTTGAATTTCTCTCATTATATTTTCTTTCTAGCCCATGTTACGACGATATCATGAGGAGGAGATTAGTAGCAACACTTAACAAATACGTGACTGGCATTCATTTTCAACACGTTTGCATGTTTTAAATACCCCAAATATAGAGTATTCCGTCTACAACAATGAACACGAAATCTTGAATGAAAAAATACACCCATTATTTGTATAACTAGTCAGCGCTCCTTGATGTTGCGATTGCCTTACCTGATTTGAAATCGGATGGCGTGCTCCATCAGTGAGGACTTGAATTCCTAATGAGCTCTCTCTGGAAACCTCCCTCAATCACAGCTTTACATATTTCGTTATATATATACACAAACGTGATGTACACTTTTTAGGAGGACGGCCATTTGCACATTCATTAGCATGCCATCTGTTTTGGAAATAGGACATGTTAAAAACATGTAATTACTTGATTAAATCATGTGACATTACTGTTATAAGACCATCCTTAGCTGTGTAGCCATTCTTGGGCTCATTATTTGAAACATTTGACTAAAGTGTGTGTATTTTTGTAACCAAAATATAAAATTATAGATTTTGAACAAAATTCAGAATATATTATAAAAATATATTTAATACTTTCTGTATTTATTATGCTGTTTATTTAATATTGTCAGAGATATTTGATTTAATATTACTATAGATTATTGCAGTTTATTTTAAAAAAAATATATATATTCAATTTTTTTAATTACATAAACGAAATATATTGTAAATATTTTCTTATATTGCATAATGAGTTTATAATCAGTTTCGTCAGTAATGGCTTGTTGGATTTCCAATCATAATGATCACAAGTATATTTTACAAGTACTGTTGCAACAAAATCGGATTAATTAAAATACATATTTTATTTCTTTTAATAAATAGATTACCATGAACTAAGCCAGATTATATTTAGTATGAGTTGACCACGATTCTGCATTCGAGGTGCATACACACAGTATAAAGGCATATTAAATTCTCGGCTCAAACAGCGTGAATGTATTCATATAAAACGTGAGTCATTCGTTAATCCAATCTTTTCCACCCTATATTTTTAACGCGTTTCTAATTCAGTGTAATGATTATTCCCAACTTCGCGTATTTTCACAATTCCATTCGCAGACTGCGGGATTTGGCACATAAAGAGGATAGAGCTGCTTTTTTTTTTTGTTCAATGCCAAAGTGATATGGGACTTGACTCCCAACTCATTTTCCATCACCGGATATAAAAAGACAGTTTCAAATTATCCTTAGGTAAAATTTACAGAGGGAAAAGTCCCTTGTGTGGCCCAATTCTGGCGTTCGCAATTGACTCCTTTGGCAAAACACGGCTCTGATCGATCAATGCGCTTTCTTTCAATACATCTTTCGATGAACAAAACCACTGCCAACGCCACCTATATACGAGAAGACTAATTCTGGAAATGTAAACAATTTGAAGCAGGACCAACAAGGAAGAATTCTTGGTTTAATTACCTTCCTTAAGGCATTACAAAGATTAGTGCAATGCGGTGAAGCTTTTTGGGGGAGCTTTTAAGCAAACCATACGCATACAGTAAAGGTGCAATAGGAACAACACACTTTTAAAATGTTGTGTATTTTACAAATACTAATCAATATATTCACTCGATACTTGTACTACAACAACTATGTATATACTGTTCTGTTCATTGGAATATAAATAAGAAACCTATTTATACAGAAGCACATGTTCTATAGTCATACTGGGATATATGACTGTGCATGTGTGAAGGCATTGTACATGGTATTGCATTCGCACACTGTCCAATACTGACCATTTCCCATATTTTCAAATACTGAGTAATGTATATATGTAACATTAAACACGTTACGTAATAAGGCTCTAAGCCACTCCCCAGAAAATATACATAACAAAATATTAAAAAAATATAATTACAAATTGACATAATATTTGGATATGCATGCATATAAGGTCCATTCACAATAGGGGCTGTAATGTGGTAATCCTACTACTAATGTGACATTGTTTATTATTAACATTTACATATTATGACAGTACATTATAGAATTTTTCTACCGCTCAACCCATATTAGAATTAATTATTTGTTGTTTCCACCAGTAAATAATTTCTATAAGCAAGACTAGATTTTAGACTTTTCGACTATTATATTTTGACTTAGTGAATGTGAAATGTTGAATGTGAAGGATTGATATTTGAAAGGTTAAAAAAACAAGTTCCCACTCATTACAAAACATTGTTAAGTGTCCCATACATGTACACATGTTTAGTTTCCACGAATACTAGATAGATGGCGAAAGCTCCACTTGTACTAATATGACGTAGGTACTTGTACATCCCATCCACAAGTCCAGGAAGGCATATTTTGGTTGAACGACTAGCAGTCCATTTTTGCGCGAATAATTGGTTGTCATCGAATAAAGGGGGTTGGGCCATGGACTATAATGCAGGATACATATGCCAGAATGAAAAAGTTATCATTTCCCATAAATCTCAACGGCGCAGATTACGTCATCCGGCGCACGTGCCATGAGCCCAGGGTCTTAATCCCGGGTTGCGGTCGTTTGGCAACAGTTGCGATGGGGTGGAGGGACTCCCTCCGAGGCGTACGTCACCGCCGGTGGCTAATGCCTTCCGGTATAATGCGTAGGGGCTTATGGGGGCCCTGTTTCGTTTAACGCTCACGCCATTGCCCCCTACGAGGCAATATTGCGGGCGCGTGCGATCAGCAGCTTTTTTTTAGGGGGATCTGTATACATACATTGTCTCATCCAATAAGTGTCTAAGCTCTTTATTTGCTACATCCCATAGCAGTCCTTGCTGAAATGTTGGCATCCTACTATTGCAGGGGCCTACGTGAATTGGGTTTGAATTGAAATGCAAAGGCATAGCTGCTATGAGGAGAGGACTTACTTTGTGTCTGTGTGTCTCTGTCTGTTTATACAAATACAAACTGAACATTTGCATGGAGTCACGTGTCCTGTATTTTCTCCATAACAGATGCACAGCAAGCATAAAGAGAGTGACGCATAAGTTAAGTTTTTTTATTTGTATAAATGGTCCCAAATCTAAGTTTTCTAATTGTGGAACGTGATTAATATAAGAAATTTTATGGTAACTTTAAACTTAAATAAAATACTCAATGAATCTCATGCAAGTTTTTAATTGTTCAAGATTTTATTTTAAATCTTATAATTGCTAATGAAATGTTTTCTTATAATTTGCTTTTACAGTATTATTATTACTAATAGTCCTCATTAGTGCATTAAGTCCTATTTCTTGTTGTGTTTATGCTGTATATATGGGAAAATCGCCAAAGATTCTAATCCGTATATTGAAAATTTCGTAAAAATACTTTATGTATTATTGTATACTTAAAAAATAACAAGATAACCAATTATAATAAATGCATTTTTGGAATGGTTGTGTATATCCATCCCCTGTGATCATTTACCCATTCTGAGTCGAATAATAAAAGGTGCTGAAAATATGCAGGCAGTGTTTACAGATTTTTAGGCACTCGATAATTAATTTCCCTTTAAAGGGATTAACCTTTTAAAAATAAGTAGATTGAAAATATATCATGTGTCTAGTAGTTGTGGAACGGTCGCTTTCTAATTTCCGTGACAAACAAGCAACGCATTTATACAATCCCTCCTACAGCCTGTGGTTTACAAGCGTTCATTGATTAACAGCTTATCACTATTTGAGATCACTGATTCATCTAATTAATTTTGGCCTCGATAATTAGATGCACACTCACGTACTTGTGGATACGGCAATCTATGCACTTGTATAGAAGGGTAGGCCAATGAGCGCATTATCAAACCGATTTGGATTATGGGCGTTTATAAACAGGCTATGAAGATTGCGAAAAAAATATTTAAAAAATGAGCTGTTAGTGATTTAAAGGAAGTGGTATTCATTCATTGTTATTAAACTGTTTTAATCCTATTTTAAATTAAATATTTTATTTTCATAAATACTAAACAAATATGTGATGTAAAATATACCGAATTAATGTTCAAATCGTTTGATATTAAACATATTCGAAGCTATTATTAAATATTAAGAAAATATATTATATAAAATCTAAAACGACCTTTGCTATAAAATTTATTTAAAATTCTGAAATAAATTACATTGAATGAAATGTAGAATAATTTACATGCTATATTTTGTGAAAAACTTTTGACTATTAGTGTTTGCGTGAATACACGCATAGCATACAACATTTTTCTTGATGCTTTGCATATGTGTCTTATAAGCATGCTATAAGTGTAATTAAACTAGACCCAAGTTTATATACGGGCTTCATTGATTCCAAGTGATTAAAAGCATTAAGCCAATGAGAAAGTCTTTCTACATTTTCGCATCGTTTGATGTTGTCCCTAAACTCGACTGGAGATTTTTCACATTTTCTCTCTTTTAATTTGGACTGCGGAATATTTCTACATGATTAAGCTAACGGCATGCAAAGTGAATTTACATTAGTTCAAATATTCGATAAAAGCAATTGACGTTAGAAAGTAGCAATCAAACTTTACTCTTCACCTAAGTTTGCGGTTCGTCTCCATCCACTCAATGCTTTTATTTTAATTACGTTAATAGCTTTACGTTTATTCCGTTTGAGAGCCAACGTTCATTTTTGAGCATTTCGGAGAAATTGTTTACTGTCTTGTGAGGGATATTTCTGTATACAGAAAGCACTGTTAATACTGCAGTATACCACGTTGAAGGAACTTCTGTAGCATGGGCATCTCCTTGCATTGAACTATGAAGTTTCCAATGTGTGCTATACACCATAAATACATAAATGGACCAAAATATGCATAGCATCCGCAATATAATCGAGGTCCATCTCAGCTCTTTAATTTTTCTGCATTGGTCTTATGTTTCTGGTGATCCTTCAAACTCTGAAATTACGAAAGTAATTAGCTTATTTTAAATGTACCGAATTGATGGACATAAGCATCGGTCTTCGGCATAGAAATATCAATATTCCTCAAAGATATACCGTGATAAAGTGGGGTATGTGTATGCAAACCATCGTCATGTATGATGGATGACCTTATATGTGTCTGCATGAATGATTGCTTGCATATTAAAAGACGGATGCCCTTTAATGTACTCTATCACATCGGTCATGCACATCTCCAAATTCCAATTATGTTGGACCTTGCCTTCGGAACCATCATCGGAAATTCCTGAGCGTCACTCTTTATTAGGTTCTTCGATATGGCAGGAGCGCGGACCAATATGAAAAACAGGAAACGAATATTGGATTATATGCATACGTGCGACTATATATTTGTACAGGGTGATCCAATCATGCTGGTCACTGCGTGTACATCAAATATATTCTAAACGTCATCAGTTGATTATAATAAAAAATATTGCAATACGAAGCTATATTAATTTATTATCTATTAGGTAGTAGTATTTTGTAATCATGTGTTTATTGCAAAGCTCGTTGGTTGTCTTTGGAAAAAGATAAATTTTCAAATCAAAATGTTAAGACTAGGTAAACATGGATTGCTTGAAGATAACCATAGTTTGAGGTTTGCTTTAAAGTATGAAATGAGCTTTATCCCAATGCACTGATTTATTTTAGAAATTTCATTTGCAAATTGCAAATACGTGTATGGAATGTGTACATTAGGGTTTGTAAACATTTGCTTTATCTCTTTAAAAAGTCGGTCCATGTCAGAAAGTCAAAAATAAGTTTGAAAGGCAGTGATTTTTTTTGTGGAAAGCATGTCTGGATGAAAGTTGAAAGCGTTGGAAAGCATCTCGTCCATTCTGCTCTGGTTTTTTTGAATGTTGGCTTTGGGTTTTCGTTGGTTGGTATAAAACATGTAGTCAATCTCTCGTGCGAGGCATTTCACTGCCGATTATTACTGCCTAAATGGAGTTGTTCTTCGGCAAAGTAAACTCCTACCCTGACGTTTGTGGCATCCATTGTTTACTCGTCTGCATACGAAATGATGTTTACGCATGGAAATTAGGTACTCTCTAATGTAAAACTGCGAAATGTTTGAAGTGATATATGCACTCTTAGTGTAATTTTTTTGCTACTAAAACGTTTGCATTTACGAATATAAATGATGAATTTCGCTTTGAAAGCTTTCTCCACAAAAAAAGGGAAGCAGATTTAGCATAATGTACACAAAAGGAACCCTTCTTATATTTTACGAAACAATTCATTAATCAACCATTTGACAAGATGATGATTTTTTTTCCATAACCGAGAATTTATCGTTGGAAAAAAAAAACATCCAGTTTATTTAAGCGATATATCTCATTTTCTTTTAATCAGATATTTTTTTTACCCAGATTAAAAAAATAAAGCTGTCAAAACGCTGTTCGGATAGCCTTATAAGTGGTAAACGCTGTTCTAGTTTTAAGCAAATTTTCAGAATGAATTTGCAATATAACAATGCATTATGACTCACTTTTATCCTCAATAATAGTTTTTTATGCAACTTGGACACGCATTAAGGATAAACTAAAAGTTTTCTATCCTGAATTTTTTATGCAAAGAACATTAATAACACACATGCTAATTATAGTGCGATGGAATTTTGCATTCGCTTAGTTATCCAATATGGTATGTGCTTAAACAGTTCAATCCAAACCTGCAATTGAGGGATACATGTAGTTTCAAGTACATAAGACGATTGATTAAATTGTTGCTACAAATAAACTATTTAACATAATGAATAACTTTATTAATATGAGCCTAACATGTAAACAAATTTAAAAGTTTATACGTACATTTTAATACGTTTTAGCAATGTGTCTTAATGGTTCTATGATTTGAACTATTGGAACTCTTATTCATACTTGTGAAAGCCCAGTATGCATTGATGTGTTGCTTAAAAGGATCATCGATTTCATTCAGTGTCCAAAGAACCGTAACGTTAACCCAGATCCTTTTTGAATTCATAAAATAAAAGTGGGCAGCAGTGTGACGTAAAGCGAAACAATTGTAGTCCAGCTATAATAATCCTTCAATGGCAAGGAAAAAAGGAGGGTGGTTCTCTTCTCAAAAGCATAATTTACGTTATAATTCAATTTTTATTGACCGCATTAGCGTTGCCAATCGTTAAAATAAAGCGATTTTAAGATATGAGCAACATTTCCACCCAAAACGCTCGTATAATTTTTATAACTGCAGTAAAAGGGCTCTGTGCCGGCAAATAAATGACAATTGAAGTCCACGTCCTTTCAACTAAAGTTTGCATTTTATATTTGGGGGTCCACGCTTTTTTTTTTATATCGTTCGACATTATTACGTCGACCTTTCTGCACTTTTATTTCTCCCTCGTTTCTGGTCATGCACGGTCCATCTGAGCCATAAAAGAATCCAGTTTGTCCACTAGTGACCATACATCTCTCGTATATACAATCTGTCACATATGAGCTCGGTTTATACATGGACATTCGCCAGCTTATAAGATGAACAGTATATAAATGACCCACAAAACTATGGCCCTTGTACATAATAGAACGCAATATATGAAGGACAGTTTTTATTGTCTGGATGCCCTCTTTGGGTAGCGCTTGCTTCCCTTATGGACTCCAAATGATCTCCCTCGTTTCCCAGAAACATGCATGCACAAATATGTACGCTGCTAACTGAATGTATATAGGGTGTCACTCAACCCCCTTCAAATATGTAGAAATTGTCTAGTGGTCATATACCATTTGTTATATGGTCCATATAAATGTGGGTGAGCATCTTCCTACCATAGACGTCCATTGTCTCTGCTATACGCGTATGCCAGACGTTGACATTTTACAGAGGCGTCGCAGGCATTTAGGACATGATTATTTGATCGTGAAAAAAAGGACATTTTCAGTGCAAATGAAATATCCATTGTATTGAAATAGTTCACGTGGTAGCAATTTTTATACTAGAAATCATTATTTGAATCCAGTTTGAAAATGGATGCATTCACAATTCCATCTCGTTATTATTTTTACCTAATCAGAACCTGTCGTCCAGGGAGGAAGCAACATAAATAAAATCTTACATGCATACATGAAATATATTCAAAGTTTCCATCAAAAGTATTCATCGTTTTAAAAAGATTGCATTTTGTATATTTAATCCACACTTCATTAAGCAATGATCAGTTGAAGAATGGTGCAAATTGTGATTAGTTTTGCCCTTAGGTTTTAATTTGATAGCAAAGCAAAACATTGTTTTTTACTTCCCTTTCTTAAGACTGCTTTTTTTCTTGCTATTGCCAATGAGATCTAGCACTCTGGTGTTCTCATTTCAGTCCTCTATCCGTTAATATCCCACTGATCCCATCGTGCACGTTGGCATCAATATTTCCCCGTAAATCCACCACCACCTCTTCTTCTATCCGCGGTGGAATCTAATGAAGTGATTATAGACAGACAATTACTTCCCCCTTTTGGTGCAAGAGGCTTATGCAAAGACCCATAGTACAGTGCGTTAGGCCATTATCAAGGTACACAACGATAAAACCCGATCTTGTTATCGACAACCACCAAAATTCCATCGAAGTAATTTGTGTTGTTGTTTTTTGCTCGTTGTTCGTTTGTTAAATTTTAACATATTCGTTATGTAATATGCCCTATGCACATATAAAGAAAATGACATTGTTGTTATATAATCCCACACTGAATCTCATCAAATAAATTATTAAAACAACTTTGAATAAAGCGATTTTCCTTTTTATCATTGCCCAAAATATTTGTCTGTGAATAAATTGAATATATATAAATATGAAAAAAGTCACTATATTCTATAGATCTAATCTATTAAGAATCTGAAGTTAAAGATGATTTTCAAAAAACATATCCAGTTTAGCCTTTAAATATTTTTCTATATCGATACACAGAATTAGATATACAGGATTATACATAACAAAAAATTTGCAACAAGAATTAATTCATTGCGTGTATACAAACATGTTGGTGCAGTTTTTCATAAATAAAATTAATTGAATTTCACTTGCGGTGACGAGTTAATCTTTTTAAGAAAAGATTGTTTGATGACTTGAATCTAACAAATAATTAATCAACCTTGTTTGTATTTACAATTATTGTATTTACATAGATTGTTTTTTAAGCAAATTAGTTTACATTGCCCATTTCTTTTGGCTTTGGTTATTATTTACACGAAGGATATTTCCATAACTTGCAATCCAATTAGTTGGTTATATATACAGTATATAGTTTACTTTATTAGAAAGACTTCAGGGAATCCATCTAATGATGTTCTCTATATATAATAAATACTTCGATGCGATGTAGCCTCCGGTTGTTATTGGAAATCCAAGGATAACATTTACTGACGTCGTTTGCCAGCCTTCAGTGACTTGGTAACTTTTGCCATGCACTCGTTGTAGCGCTTGACAAATTATATTTGCATGAAAATAGCATAAACCCTTGTACGTAAATTATGAAACACGCGCAACAGGACCACTTGTCTTTTGAGTTAGAACTAAATGAGACCACGCTGATCTAGAAAGAGGCTTTCTGGTTGTATATTGCCATACATTTGTGCTGTATACAGGTATATATTTTCGTGACTA
Source organism: Ophyiulus pilosus (assembly GCA_033995625.1). NCBI lineage: Eukaryota > Metazoa > Arthropoda > Diplopoda > Julida > Julidae > Ophyiulus > Ophyiulus pilosus. The sequence continues at coordinate 148,163 of JAUJYV010000013.1, read as the reverse complement.
GATATCATCCCAGCAATTCGCTTAATGAACTTGGCAGAGTTGGGTAATACACCTCTGACAATGCGTCGTGTTCCAACCCTCCTTCCATTGAACCTTTCATTCAGACTTGATGACACCACAACAATAGACAATACAGCAACACTGCTATGAACCTGAATACCTTTATGGGAAAAGAAGGATTTTTAACATTGGCACGCATTGTTTCTTCGTGGCACTATAGTGCACAGGGGGAAATACCACAACCCAAAGGCGAGGAATTTCCTCTTGTCTTCAAAACCCTCAGCGGATTTTCAATATGCCATCCCAAACAGCAGTTGAGTCGTTGCTCGTCACGATGAATCAGTGCTAAAAACCACGAGTAACAAGGGGAAATTGTAGCGTTGTAGTGGCAGGGACAATATGGGTGGTTTCCAATGGCAGCATTTTTGTGGACGATTTTATTGAGCAATTAGGAAGCAATTAACAATGATGGAAACGTGTTTACGTTTCCACAAAAGATGTGGGTATTTTCATGTTTACCGTGTATAGTGGTGGATATGCATCACATTTTGATTGATTCAGCCACACTACATACAATGTATACATATAATAAAAGTTTTTAACTTTGGTTAGTTATTGGTATCTTGTAAACACCATACACTAAATTGCACATTTGTTTTATTACATTTTAATTCTAAGAAAATTTGTAATTTGCTGTTTTACACACTAGAGCCTTAGGATAATGATGTATGATGAAACATTTAATACTGAGCAACTTCTCAGCATCTTCAAACTCAAATTCATCTTACAGGATGCTACACAATGAATTTTCAGTAAATTTATTGCATATTGCCTTCTTAGTCACTCAGTAATAGGACTTTGGCGATGAGGCATAATATATGATATCAGGCACATGAACGTCAGGAATGCCTGGTTAAGACTCATCTAATGGAATCCCTGATGAAGTCAGACTGGATGCGTCCCCTATCGGGATCGATTTGCGTTAATAGTCGGAAATAACTAATACTTTTCCCATAATGCAACTTGAAGGAACAGATTTTCATCCCCCTAGCAGTAATCTTTCCGATAGATGACCAGTCGGTATGCTATAGCTTAAGAGAGCATACATTTTAAGCATTTCTGACAATAGATTTCTGTGCGTTATATTATATACGTAATATCGCAACCATGAGGCAAGGCAATATGAGTAGATAACCCCATTCGTTGCAACCCCCCTTATTTTTACCGGTCACATTCCCTCATTTTTCTCTACCCCCTCCATCCTCCTGAATGCACTCTTTCTCCTTTTTTTTCATATTTTTTCCACATCGAGCCTACCGATATTGGTTTTGGGATTGGAATTGCATGATTTAAATTCAGGGCATGTAGCCAATGCTCGCTGCATATCGAGGGGGTAGTCCAATGCCCCATTCATCACAAAAGCGTTCACTTGCCAAAAGGGGGAAATAAAATGAGGGTGGAGAACACGTACGTGGACATAGGTATAAGTATACACTGTGGGCCTTAATGTCACCGACTTGGACTTGGTCTCAAATTATACATTGTAATGTCGGAATTCAAGGATGTCCGTGTCCGAGTGACGAAAAATAAGAGAGTATTTTGTATTTTTATTATCATCTGACTGAGAGTTTATAACTGTAGGTCTAAGATCAACCTCGATGCCATGTATTCAGTTGAATTATCCATCTTATAATGTATTCTACAGGGGACCTCAGAAGTCACTAAGCAGGGTATCTTATCACAGGGACGTCTTTGGACATTCTGCATGCATCTGATCCCTTATTTGCATGCCCTTGAATATTTGTTTCCAGGAAACCATACAGATTTCATACAACATGTGTAATACAGTAAATGTAGCTGTGTAATTAATATAATAAATGTGCATTCACACATCTACAACACGTAACCTAATTATGTTGAAAACAGCTGTAGTGTTCACATAAATTCGACGGGTGTTTCCCCATCTTGTCAAATTTCAAAGTACTTCTTTAAAACATCTCTTTCTCAGCTTGATAATGATGAATGCGTGCTTTTTGCATGATGAATTTGCTCGAGATCTGTTCAGCATTAAATCTTAAATGAATTAGCTCAGAGCTTTGTAATCGTGCTATTTGAATTAGCCATTTAATAAACGAAACAGCCCGATTATTGTAACAATAATACTCCTGAAAATATATCTAGGCGACATGTTACGAATTCTAAACAGTTCTTTTGCATATTTTATTGATTTATTTACTCTCCATTGAGGGTTTGCGTTATTTTAAACGCGTGCCGCAAAGGCGGTATGTCTATACTAACACATTCCTTCGCACATAGACTTGAAGCATACAACCGATGCATCGGGATGCTTGGAGAGTAAATTGGGCGCATATACCATCTTTATATCTTTCCAGGTGGTGAAATATTGATAATTGCACTTTACTCTATTAAATCCATTTATCGTGGCTTTTGCTTCATCAGCACGTATTGAGCCCTGCGCCGCCATCTTATGTGTGTGAATAAAATTCAAACGCTATTATTAACGTCTGCGAATATATAGTACAATAAAAAATAGATAACTATCGTCAATTTAGACGCTTAACATTGAGTTGGAAACATGCATGTCTTATTTAGTTTTTGTTTTTATCATTCCATAAATTCCATGCAGAGCTAAATAATCCTATTATAAAAATAGGAATATTTTGAAATTTCTGAACAACCTATGCACAACAGTTTCAAAAACCAGCTGAGAAAACTAGGATACTATGATACTAAGATGATGTTTAACCCTAGCTTTATGATGCCATCTGACTTTTACTATACATATTGTGGATGCATGATTTTGGATATATTCATATATTTTGAAGTTCCTTTCAATTACATGTTGACACGGAGTTGGTGTATATGGTGAAGATAAATATGGCCCGCGTGTCTGACAATAGGCTTATTTGATGTTGGAATTCCAATATGTGCTAACGTATTTCTATGGAATTTGATAAAGTCAAAGGCAAATGCCAATACACCAAAGTCAAGATTCTGGAAGCTCTATATAGCAGAAATACGCGTATGAAATACCCTATATATCTTTCTTACATACATGTAGAGTCAAAGGGAAATACGTCATGAAAAATGGCACTTGTCATGTCTTGTGTTGGCCTGTAGCGTTAATGTAGTTAGAATATTGATGGTATGGGTCATTTGTTACATACTTCTGTCGTCATCCTGCACGAGCATAATAGGAAAACTAAAAGGGCATGCAGTGCAGTATATAATACAGTAACTATAGTGCAGAATCCACTTGAAATTATGGGTTGAACAGATTGAAAATGTCAGTATATCTTATCCATGTATTTGCATGTTTACCATGATGTTCATAAATTTTTAACAATTTTGCACAATTCAACTTTAAAACTTGAAGTATCTCTGTATAGACATAAGCTATGTCACCTCATTATTATTATACAGGGCGTGTCTTTTAAATGGAAGCATTATGGGGATTATCTATTCCTAAGACCGTCAAGTTGAGAGTGTTTTGGAGTTTATGGTTGTTGTTAATAAGAAGACAGGCTGTTAGTTCTAAGCAAACGTGTGCCATCTTTCTGTTTTGCCAAAAATAATGAGTAAATATAAAATAGATGAAAATCCATTGCATTCAGGAATTAGGCTTTTCTATTAGTGGGGAAAGTGCATGGGATTGCTGAGCAGTCCAAATCAACTATTTAATTTGTCTGATTGAGCAGGCGGCAACTTCAATTTAAGGAAAGGGAGTTACTTCATCTCTTCTTTCTTGTTCTCTCTTGTTTTCCCAGAACCCCAACTCCCTATTTCTCCTCACCACGTTGGTGCGTTATTTTTCTAACGTAGAAGTCAACAGAAACAGATCCAAAGTAAAAATTTTCATTTCCCTTATATCTATACTTCGTCATTATAGAAGTTGCCGGCACTGCAGCAATATTACGAGAGGAGGGGAAAAGGGAGAGTGAGCATGTAGGGGCTCTCGCAATTGGCACTAATTTGGTTAAAGACACCATTCTGGTAATCACGTGCCATATAGTGCAATAGACCACGTGATTGCGTCGTGACCCGCATGCTAGATGGTTCTTTCTGTCGCTGCTACGAACAAATCCAAATGTTTTTGTACAGATGCTATAGTACATGTACTGAACATTCATGTGGGATAAATACGAAAGTAGGACGAAGGGTACTTTCAAAGATGTCGGAAAATGTATAATGGTGGTGCTTCATAACTAAATTACTTGTAGAAACCAGCTAAAACTAGAATTTATAAAATTGTAATACTTTTAATGCTTACATGATGGTAAGGAGCAAGTTTACCAGTGCAGATTACCTACATACTGTGTATTCTTATTTTATGTTTGGCATTATCATTGTCATTGACCGTTTCAGTCTAGATAAGCGTTACCAGTTCCTTCACTTAATAACCGTACGAAGAGCAATTGCCAAAGGGTTTACCAAACAAAATGCTGCACTCTTATAAGAATAACAACTTGAGTTAGTCGCGAGGACGGCGATAATAGCTATATCTAATTGCAGTAAGGACATCATGCTAATCTTGTGAAAAGAACACAAGATGCACATTCTTTGTATTACCAATTTGGTTTGCAGCACATGATGAACCCAGTGCAGAATAGGTCTGAGTACCCAATGCAACCCTCGGATCCTCGGGAGATTTCCGCTCGGTGGCATAATGATCATTAAGACGGGCAAACTGGGTAAATTGGACATTATCAACGGTTACCATTGCCAGGGAAAGACATAATTGAATTTTTGGCACAATAAAAAATCAGCCTCCTGGAAGAGCTTTTGAAATGGCGGCCTCTGCAACTGCTCACTGATCACGTTTCATCGAGCAAATGCCCGGAGTGTAATATAAAATAAAAAAAAGATACAAACATCTCCCCTTGCATGATGCGCAAGTAGAAAAATCATCGAAAATTTCATTATGCGTTATTGCTTCATTTAAGTTTTGCCCGTGTAAGCTGCTCGCCATACAAATCATTCGTCTTAAACGACTATATATTACAAATTAATTTAGCTTGTCACGCAATAAGCGAGAACTATGTGTGTTTTAAGGGGTGTAAGGCATACTCAATCGTACTTTAGGGGAAAGAGTTAAATTGGTTTTTATAGGTTTCTAGTGAAATGGCGCGAAATCTTTTCCTTTTGACTCATTGGGGAAAGGAGACAGGAAAGGGGAAAGAAACAAGAAAAATGAAATCCAGTATGGCACATCAGATTATTCTCATCATTAGTCATAATGATTTACCACATGGGATCAACTAATTATTTCAAACCACTTTCGGCTCTTCATGTCGTTTTCATCGTGATTGCATGTGTCTTTCCTAGCGTTAACGCTGCTACAAGTCGGAATTCTCCCAGGCTTACATTGCATTTATCTTTCTGTCACTAGCCTTTAGCTTCTTCCACCACTATTCCACGCGTCAATACCAGGATTGTGCATGCTGAACAATATGAAAATACCCTGATTGTATTGGAACCGATAGAAAACGTATTTTAGTTTATGTTTATGTATACAACTAAATAATATGTTTTGCATGAACAGATACAGTATACTGCATTATTTGTTTGAGTAAACATGTTGGTCTGGTGTATATGAGAAAACAGCATGCCCATTGGAAGCATTTTCTAATGTATGTCACCATACGTACAGCATCATATACTCCAATTATGAAAATGGAACTTGTCACATATCAAATATCCTAAGAGTTTATGGAACAATCACATTAATGGCATCTATACACGTTTCCACTCCTATTTACTACAAATATACAGGCAATTACTCAATAAGAGAGGGATACAAGAATATGTCACTTGTTCTGGTTTTAATTAATGGAAATTAGAATAACTCTTTCAAAAGTGTTGGTCAAAACATTCTTTACCAGAAATTATGTCCATTGATGTACTTTTCCATGATGATGTTCTATGGTATTCCCTCCATTTCTATCCGACTTAAGACAGAGAACAGCCATCTTTGTACCTGAATCATCCCCATCGCATTTTTCTAGGAAGCTGTAAATCCAGCGTTGCATAAATTGTATTTAATCAGTTGATTCTAAGCATTATCGATTCTGAATTATTTCAGAGTTCATCGCATTTTGTTAAACTCTTAAAAGCGCATGCACATTCTGTCGCATGTTTGCATGTCAGTGTATATGTGTATTTTCCCTTCTTCTCCCACCCCTTGCCTTAATTCACCCCCAATCTCCCACCGTAGGCCTTCTCTTCCTGCGTCGAGCACGATTTTGGTAGCCCAAATAACACCAAATTGCGAGTTGCGTTTTCCGGTGTTAATTAGCTATTGGTAGAAAGATGGCCAGCTAGCAATGGCCAGGAGGACGACAAACCGACCAAATAAAATTTGCAGTCCGATCCGTAATCCGGTCACGTATGACGAACGTGTACGTCCAGCTTATACAGCCAGTTACAATCGGATTTAGCACAGTCGGTGCACATTTTCAGCCAACAATCCCATGGAAGGTGCCAATGATGTGGATTCCGAGGTAGGATTCGGGCACTCTTCCAGCCCAAACCATGTCCTCTTTGGCATAGGGGTGAGCATTTGAATGACAACATTTGCTCCGAGAACAAGTGGTTGCTAGACATATGTCATTCGATATAAACTACTCCGCATGCAAGAGGGCTTCTAGGTTATAGGTTATTGGTTTTGGCGGGAAACGAGAACCGGAGGATGGTACAACTAGAAATTATCGTCAATGTAGTGTCTCAAATACTGTATATAGATATCCAACAAATGGTATCAAGGCATCAAAACCCCCTAAATATAGTGCATATGAATATTATCAACTGCAAACTGCTTAGTTTAGCTGTAGTGCTAACATATTCATTATATTATTTTTAAAATGTACTCGAAAAGCAAGGATAAATGTATTGTAGAGCTTATTCAACAGGATGGTAATTTTGTTCATTTTTGCAATTAGGTTTTTTTGTGTGGTTAATTTTAGGTTAGATCAAAATAGTCCAAAATACTTGTAGTGGAGGGTAGGTAATAATAAAGGACCCATGTGTCTATAAATAATAAACATAGGTATTGATGCATTGATTGGTTTTATAAGCAATTTGTAGACTGCATGGATTTTTCATACACACCCTGTAATGGATTCCTACTGTTAGCCTATCGTGGACTTCAGTGGTTCAGTTATGTGCGGCATGCCGGCAACCTTTTGGGAAATAATATTGCTATCATCAATGCGATATATGAGCAATCAAAGCATGTTTGATGCTGGGTGTAATTGTATAAAGTCAGACTGCGTGTAGCCCGAGCATTCCTGATTGTCATTCGTGATGCCTCGTTGATGTAGTGTTTGCAATGATTCAAAATTGGTCCGAAAATTATCGCCTGAAGCATCAAGGAGAACAAAAGATAAAAAAAGATCAGTGTTTGTTGAAGTATCGACAATGCTGAAGCAACTATGGAAAAATCGAAGCACTTGTTTGCATACAATTAAACTATCACACAAAGACCCCTGAAAACATTGTATCAGCTACTGCACTGCATGTGAGTGATGATTAAGAAGAATCGAACATTGTTGGAAAATGTATTGTTGGAACAAGTATAAAAAAATTGAGAATATTTAATATTATAAATATTTGATTTTAAAAACTCCTGCATGCACATGTCCGAATACTTAAGGAAAATATCTTGATCATGGAACTTCTTAATTAGAAAACTATAAGAGTTTTCAAGGATTTGCAGAAAAACCGTATATAACAAACATAAAATATGAAATATGTGAATTTTAGAACGCAATTTATTCGGTAAAAGATACATACTATGTGTCACATGAAGTTTGCAATTTTTTTAGAAAAATTGCAGGAAAGTACAGTATAGAGAATTTCCTAATGTCTGTCAGATCCATTGCTAAATGCGTTGTGCAATATGCCATTCGCAATTACCTGGTGGTAAAATAAAATTATCAACCCTAGTATATATTACAGCTGTTTTGCAATCGATTGCTGCGCAATATTTTGATCCTAAAACATTTTTTGTTAAGTACTGCCTAATAATACCTAATGAGCATTTGTCAATGTCTAGTCATGTGCATGTTCTCTTCAATGAATGCAAAGTAGATTTAGCGACTTGAAACCATAAAATTGTCGTCAATGTTTGCATCAATGCCGAAAAAAACGCTTCAGAAATTTCAATTAAGTCTTTTGTATTCTAGAACGTCCCTTGTGCATCACTCTTGCAAAGCAGTCCTTCGGTTACTGACCGCAGCCATGACACTGACGTCACGATGCCCCTTTTGTCAGTTGCCAAACATTAATCCTCTGTTGCGCACTTGGCATTCATTCAACATAGATTGGAAATATGAACTGTAAGAAAAGTAACCGATTTTGATATCTGTAATACGGCTCGGAGTTACTTTTCTTATTTGGTCAGTTCGGTCGAGCAGCTCACTACAATGGTTGTACCCATGGTCCGTCACATCTTCTATAGGGACATATCTTTTTTCAGGGAACAATACCGAATGTATTGCAATAGTATAGGGCACCTCTATAGGCAAGCAATAGTACCTGAAAATGGGCTTTTCAAAGAAAACGGTTGCATTTCACAACTGCTCTCGCTCGCTCTCCTCCAAGAAGGGAACCATAAAATGATCTTTTTCGGAAGTGGCACGTTTCATGTAGACATCCATATAGGAGAGAAAATATATAAAAAAGACGAAATCAAAATTCTGAACGCATTTCCAACCTCTAGCCTGTGGAAATAGGAAATCATAGAAGACGAAAGTTCCAATTTTTCCTCCCACTGAATGCCATGCCAACCAACATTAAGTTTTGTGTTAGATGTTTTCTGCACTCTTCAGAGTATCCCTTGCAGTTTTTTTTCTTTGCTAGTACGTGCCTTTTTAGAGTCGTACTTCATTTGTACCTGCCACCTCCGAAAGAATCTAACAATGCCAGGATTTAAGTCCTGGAACGAACAGGATATATGCCCGTCATTATTGGTTTTTATCCAACACTAGGCTGAGCCGAAAATGATTTTTTTTCGAACCTTTGACGTGCAAACGTCATCAGTCTATGTTATAGTCAAACTTCAAAACTTATTTTTGACTTCGCTACACTGAGATTTTGGACATCTACAATGTTTCAATTAATTTCATTATAATCAGTCACTTTGTCAAACATCACATTCCTAATCAGTCGTGTTTTTCATTGGTGATGTCTGGAATGTCCTCAACAGGTTAGAAAATGGAGTCAATAATACACTTTTTTATACAGGAGTAATAAAATTTAAATTACCCTGGTCCTCTTGTATACCTGTTTCATACAAACTGGATAACTAACTGAAATTACAAGGCGGTCAATTAGACATGTAGGCCGAAACATGGTGAGAAAATATACTGGTTTGATTATCTACGTAAAACTATATAAAGCATTACTTCTTTAGAACAGTACTAAATGCATATCTGGCATTATGTGCCTAAATACTAAAGTTTTCTATTTAAAATTCTAAATGTCATTTACGTGCTTTTGATGTTCTGCAGGCAGTTTTAGTTGCACAGTACTGTACATAGAATATATAAGTATTCGTATGAAATCAAGTAAGCTTCAAATGCAAAGGTTAAATTTATGAAATGCCCCTCGTGTGCATCTTTATTGCTATTCGATTGATTACAGTCGTGAGGTTTGAATACAATTTCAATTTCACGCTACGTGCTATTAATGTGAGTTTGATTATTTTTCTTTCGAGCTTATAGACGTATCAAGACGCATACATGGTTGCAGAAATGTTCAATCCTTTATATGCATGAAATGACTTTAATGTGGAATCAATTTTCCACCAGCTCAGTGTAAAAAAGTGTAATCGCGAAATTCAGGAGTTGGGCCTATACATTTATTTATTTGGGTATACTGTGAGAAACACAACCCTTATATACCTTGTTTAATGTTGAAGCTATAGAAAATGCTTTAGCACTTTGAGTATTATCTGTTGAAAAGCGGGGCAATTTTTCTTTGCACAGCAGTGCTATGCGGGCATCCATAAAAATCACCTTTTTATTACCAGTGTGCTTTGTTCCTATAAAAATCGTCTTCGTTGGAATTGAGCTTAATTTCTTCCAAGAAATTTCGAAAGGATTTAAAGTGCTATAACGAAAATGCTTTCAATTGCATCAAATTGCTTTATAAAAAACAAAAAGTATACTATGAAGCATGTTTTTTTAACTACACTGTATATGTGCTTTTTGCTGGCTACGTAATTTCTATCAAATCAATTATAATTTAAAATTGTAAAACTATATTTTGCAAATCAACTATAATCCTACTTTAATACACATGTGTATGCTTATATCGAATTAAGTTCTTATATTATTACCATTAATATGGATCCCAAATGCACATGTATTCGTTTTTGCACCGTAAGTAATGACTGTTTCAATTCAAATAGATTAACAACTTTATGCTTTGTTTCCAAGCTGTAAAACCACATTCTGGATGTGTATAATTCTGTTGACAGATACAGAAAACAGCTTTTAAAGGGGATTTCATGTTCACCAATGCAAATGTTCCACGGTCCAAATAAGTCTGAATGATCAGGGAAATTGCATGGGTCGTTGGTTCATCAAGAAGCCATCAGTTTCGCATGCATGTTTGCTGAAATTGGTCGAAGGCGGTCGTTAACAGGATAATAAAGTTCAGAAATGTTGCAATGGGCGTTGTCCCCCTGTCGCAGATGATCTGTTGCGAAGACGCCAAGCGTGTGAAAACGTCAAGAGGTGGACAATGCATAGCAATGAGAACATTTTTTGGACATTGCTTTTTTTGGGGGGAAAATGTTTTTGTGTCACAACAATGTTATTAAGTGTTTGTACGCCTGCAGCACTTCGGGCTTCTATGCTGTGCGCACCCGGCCATGTTTGTTGCCCTTTTGGCCCTGTATAAAACTGCCCACTGTGCAGTAGATTTTCATCTCTTATACGTTTCTTCATAAAACATTTACAACATCATTACTCTTACTCATTTCGATTTCTCTCGTTGTTATAAGGCATGACACGCATAATTCTGTATACGGTGATAAACCTGCAGAGCGTCGTTTTTTCAACTTATCGCGTTCTTATTAATGGCGGTAATCGGAAATCCATGCGTCTGTATTTGGTGAAAACAATCGCGTATATGCAAATAGCGTCATCTAGGGCCGGGCCTAATGTTGTGTGACGTAGCAACGCCATTTGTAGCAACCACCTGTACAAGCCATTATTTCAAATTTCACAATTACCTTCTTGCCGGACCCCTGTAAGAACAACCTGCACTTAAATTTACATATTGTTTGTTTGCCAAAAGCCATTAAGTTGTCAGCAAAAGACCAATGTGGGTGAATGGACATTGGAGTGAGGGGAGGAGACCCATGAATAATGTTTTTTCTTTTCTTCCATGGTCGGTACAGCATTGCATTGTGTTGCCCATGAGTCGATCAAGCTTTTTAATTGTTCGAAGACGTGATTAAGATTGGCGTTAATTGGTTTTCGCTAGCACTTAAAAATGCCATCGTTAAGTGATATGTTCTGTAAAAGCAATACGCTTGTTGGTGTGATTATGAGGCAAATCTATAATGGACATATATCTTTGAGGAAAGGTTTGCAGATAACCTGACATTGACATATAACCTGGAATTAACTGGTGTTATTTGATAGACGATATCTGGTGTATATAGCACTTGTGCATGCACTATGTGCCGTTTATTTATATTATTAGTAATGTCACATCTAGAAACCCTATGCTGTGAAATGGCACTACTAATTAAAGAAAGTTAGAACAGTTTCCTATTAAAAGCTCTTTATCGTAAGCTAAAGTATGCTTGTACAAACATGCTTGTACAGTTTACAAAAAATACTTAGTCTTGTAATATGCTTGTCCATGAAGGGATCTCATGTGAGAAATTTGCATGATATATCTGTGATATATGTGCAATCTCTACTTATTTCTTGGCTAGTCCATGCAAGTGTTTGTTATTATTATTTCAAGACACGTTGACGTCTGAAATTGATGTATTCAATTTTCTATATCATAAATGTTAAATTTTATGATGGATTTTGTAAATTAATTTCAAATGCACAACAAACGAATTCAAAAATGTTATCCATAAACGATTTTTAGGGCACCCTTGAGAATGCTAAGGAATCGAAAATGAGCTAGGCTCAACTAGGCCTATATGAAAAAATCGATAATTTTTGGCTTAAGGATAGCTTCTTGTAAGGTTGTACAGCCAGTATAGTACTTGAATTGCAAACCATATTGGGAATTTTGCATTTTGATTCCTGTTATAAAGTTATTGCTACAGTTTATAATAATATGCTTTCCAAAAGTACATCTATGAAGTATTTTGGGCATTTATCTATTGTTTTAAAATTGCAATTCTTTTACATCTGCCCGCCTCCTGGCAAATGGGCGTATCTGTTGTCTTTCCCTTGTGGGTTGGGCTCAATTTTAGCTCTATTTTTATACGCTAGAGGTCGCTCAACACATAGGCAAAATCCAATCTTTCAGCAGACGATGGAGGTTGAATTGTTGGCGGCAAATCAATAGTTTCATCAACAGCAATGATGCTGGTAAACCACTGTATGGAAAATAAACTGCACTGTGCTTAAATGCAAATTTTAAAAAAAACATGCACAATTTTTAATCAACGATTAATTCACTAATTGAAAATACAATATTTATTAATTCTTATTGTTTTGATTACACTTTTGATAAGATGTTGGAAGGTTTCATACTTTCATTGATTTAATTTGCAGATTTATACTTAGGAACGTCATATGTTCCATTATTTTTTTTTAAAGAAAGCCAAATGTTATGTACGAATGTTATAAATTTATTATTTGTAGACAGGAACAATTAATGATTAACATTTACTTAGACAAAACGAAAAAAAATTGTTATAGATCTTTAAGCTTCCATTGAATTAGTATTTATCTTTTAACAAGATAATATTTAGTTTTTACATTTTAAACAGATGTATTTTCGTATTACACCATGAATTAAATCGATAATTTGCATTTATAGTTATGCTCATTGGAAGCATTCTTATGTTTTAATTATAGAAATTAAATACGCTGTACAATTGTATGTGAGAATTACTTGTCATGTTAAATTAGTTGAATATTTACAGTTTGCTTCTGAGACATATAAATATTCATAACGAAATTATAAGTAATAAAAAATATAACATCATCCGTATAGACATGACATGATTTTTTGAATTTCTTCTTGTTTTAAATTTTATTCAAATAATTCTACACACACAGTGGCTAAGAGTAAAATTAATTATGCATTGAAATTTCGTTATAGCGCTTTCTTTTGTTATAAATTCTTGAAACTCATAACTGTAAAACTTTCTAAAGATCATGAATAATGCAAAAAAAAAATGAAATATCTTTAATATTTCCCATTTAGACCAGTATTGAAAAGTGCATAAAACGCATTCAATATTATAGTGAATGCTTACATATTTAATCCAAGCGGTCTTTTATATATATATTTTTTGTTATCTTTTTACTGATATTTTCGGCCATTTGCACATGCATGTCCAGTAGCGATATCGCTTTATGCAAGCTTAGCATAAATTTTCAGCTTTTCCTTTTTTAATACTTTGATTCTGAGAAAAATGCTGAATGTTTCTCTATATATCCTCATAACAAAAGCTAGTAGGCTTAAACAGTCGCCCAGCTCTGCGATGTTTTTGGGAAGTCCATGTACCATCTCTGTCTCTCCACCCTTTTCGTATATCTCTATAGGATATCTCCCATGAATTGAACACATCAACCACACCATGGTGTGACAGACACTTTTTCTGTAGCGATTTTATATAAGCTTACTCTCCATACTTGCTTGCTTTTTTAGTGTAAAAGTGAGGGCGTTATAGAGAGCCAATATTACTGGGTATTTGCATATCATTAGCATATTCATCTCTCTTCGACGTTATTTGTGGTTTTCCCCCAACTTCCCTCGAGTTTGAATTTGCCACATAATATCCTGATCTTTTGGGTGTCTGCATAGATCGAACGTATACAGTAGATTGCAGTAAACTCAGGCATAACAATATGTGACCATCGACTATATACTACAATCGTTATTTTCTTTTGCATGTGCGTGTGCTAGCCTTGTTTTTCTGTGTCTAGGCCTTTACATAGGCCTATAGATTCCATATGTAGGACATATTGTCAGATCTATTGTTACTCGCAGAACTAGGATGCAGAACTGTTGGTTTTTATTAAATTTAATCGTCAAATGTGTTTTGTACATCACCAAAACACAGAAAAAAATACATATTATTGAACCTAAAATTTTGTATAAATGGTGAATGTACAAGTATACATGTATATAATGTTTACAATATTTGCATTCTATATTATATTCTGTTCTCATATACAGTATTAGCCATGCATTAATAAAAAACGTAATTTCGACTATTAAACGAAAATCGAAAAGGGTATTAGTAGTTTTTTTTAAATAAATCAAACTCGCATATAGCATAATTTGCATTCATATATATGTACATATTACAATATTGTATGCATGCTAAAGAATGTATTACAGTTGCATAAAACAATCAAATGCGCAGTATTTTTCGGGCATGCTTCTTGAATACTGATAGCAAAGAAATTACAAACATGAAATTGCTTTATTATTTTCAAAACAATTGGTAATTATACATAGGACACCTTCCATTCAACTTTATATCTGTCTGACACCACCCCATGGTGATGAGTCATTTCCAACATGGCTACGTCCTTTCATTCTGGAAGAGGCCATCTTGGAATATCGAAGCTAAAACTCTTCCTACAAGCCGGTGCTGAAGTGAAATAGGGCTTATTAAAGATGTTGTGTACCAAGTGTACAATCATTAAGGTGTATTGAACATAATTAACCTCACCCTAGTCTCAACCTTAATTGTTAATGTGGGCACGATCCCAAATTATACATAACACACACTATACTTGTGGTTATTTTTAGCATACATGTCCATGTGTAAAATCTTTAATGGCTATAATTAGATTATTCACTTGTTCTTAAAGTGTTGTGATCTACCATACCTATCCTAACCCAGACAATCTTGTTATAATCAAACATTACCTAACCTAGTCAGGCTTAAGCCTAAAACATTCAAAATCCTACCCAAGTTAAGCTTTTACCAACTTTAAATTATGACCCATGTATCAAATTGCTGGCTTTTTCCATAATTATTGCACAAAATTAAAATTGCTGCAATTAAAGGCTCTTCCAATTAAACTCACAAGTAGGTATATTTATATGCCCCACTTACCTGTATTTTGTCAGCAGGTGGTCATATTTCTATGGTAGCAAAATAGGCCAAAACATCGCCCACGGTGCTATTGATGGCCCGCCATGCCAACTTGGGCAACCCATGCTAAGGCCCCACGGGTTAAATCTCATCGCATCTTGGTTATCCTAGCATGAAAGTTATCATAAATTTGTGGATGTATCATAAATCGTCAGCCCACACTCTAGGTGGGTCCGTTGGATGCTCTTGGCTTGATTCTACGATACGTCACCTTGGGTGGTGCCGGTGCATACGCGCATTTATCACATCTATAGCCCAGACCAAAATTGGGGCCATGCTTTGGTCCAAGCTAATTAGCATAGCACGTGGGGTATACAGGTGTCTGGTGCACCAAGTTGTTTTTTTGCATATTTAACTTTCGGTGGAAATTATTTAAAAACCTTGTTTTTCATTAAATTTTACGCTGTATACGAATTAAGTGTCCAAATGTATTGATGTATAAGTGATATGCTTTGCCACGCATGCACGAGAATTCGTGGTAAAAAAATAAGCGATAAAAATACTGTGGAATTGAACCAGGTTCCACTTTCTCACTATAGTTTTTCATATATCTAATCTACTTAAAAGCAATCTTCATGCACTTTGCTTTTGTTTTTTTTATATTCGCACAAGTTGTTCTGCAAAAAAGTGGTTCTCTACAGGGGTCCACTATTTCTCCAAATATTTCCTCGGGGCATGCTCGGATATATAGATTTTGCAGACAATATTTTAGTTATTCATAAATCTATAAACCATGCGTCGTGAATAAATAATCCCGTATACATATATCCATGCATGCCGCATGTTCGCCTCGTCTATGCAGATAAGGGATTTTGCTTAACTCGTTTCTTTAGACATTTTTAACCTTGATTTTTGAGTGGATCTAATAAAACTGGGTGTTAAAGACAATGTTTTTCAACATTAACTCTTAGTTTTAAAATACTTTGTAAATTGCATTCGATATCCATATGTTGGTGCATTTGGTATTTGGGAATTATTAAGTGAACTTTATAGGCCGGGTCCATATTTGTACAAAATTGTGCAATATTTGTCCAACACGTCCACATTGCAATAAATGTAGTGACACACAACAAATTTTACTAATGTGGATACGCACTTATGCCATCATGTCTGAGAAATTTGTTTTAATTTTATTGTATCTTAATGAACACAGTTTTTATCGCAGTATTATAATGCACATTGAGCAATGATTACACCTTAGTTTAATAAAATAATCATTATCACATTGTGTATACGATGCGAGTCACATGGCCAAGAAAATATTCGCGTTATACATGTATATTTTAACATGTATAAATAAATTAACATATATGAATGTGCAGACTGTCTAAAAGAGTGAATAAAATTTTATAAATGGGCCTCGATTATACTTGTTTAACGTGTTGTCAATGTGTATATTAAGTTGGGAAACACGTTTACATTCATCGCTTCTTAATTACATACAAATGTTATTGCTAATTACATGGGTAAACTATTACACATGCACGTCATTTCTAAAATAATACGAATATTTTTTTTCATATTAAAAATTTGGAATTTACACTCGTATACGAAAGGTATTGTAATTAAATTACAAATATTTTAAAGACAAGTAAATATATTGATATAAGTAAAGTAATCGTGGAAAAGTTTTTTTATTTTTTAGCCTGTGGAAAGAGAACAAGTTTTAATTTCATCCCCCCTGACAAAGAGCTATGGGTCTTATATTGGTTATCTATTAATTTCCTACAAAAACTCTGCAAAATCAATACTTCTTTTCAGTGTGCATGGCTCCAACTTATTGGAAGCATCGGCATTGTGTCTTTTCTTCTTTTTGTCTATCTATTTTTTGTTCGGTGTTAGCTCTTTAGAAGAGAGAAATGTTGAACATACTTCAAGTGTTTCTTCATCCAGCCATGAACTACTTAGTGGTGATTTTAGATCATAAATTTTCTTCGTGTTTTAGTTCACGATTGGAACTCTTTAACTTTCTACACGGTATACCATTAAGACGGTTACTTGGAAACCGTGTTTTTTTGACGAATGATGTTTAGACCGAAGAAACCCAACGAGATTTGTGACCCAGGTTGAAAAAGAGCCAAACTTTCCGCCAATAGCATGGATGGGCGCCATTTTGATCACCCGCCACCTTATTTCCCATCCTCGTTTCATTGGTTGGACGTTTTTGCCACCAAATAACACACTTAAGAAGCTAGACAGTCATTTTTCACCTGAATCTATACGAAGGTACGAGCATAGGCCTACGACTGACAATGCATCATTCCAAGACCTATAAGTCATCCTTAGCATAGGACCTTGCTTCTTGGGCACCCTTGTGTTCTGGGCACATCCTTGGTCTTGAATTGTCTGCACGATCAGGCGTATTGCATCTTTTCCGACATTGAATTTTTTATGTCCCATACAGGTATAACCAAGGACACTTTAATAATATCCTTGAACATTTAATACTAGCACTGATTTTTTTAATATCAGCCTTCTTTTATACATAAATACTACGTGCTCGTCGAACATTGTGCTGCTGCCTGCGTCATTTCAACTTATCTTAAGTTGTGGCCAGTGTCTACTAAATACCGGTTGAGTTGTCAGAACACCTTTTAAATAATAAAAGCATTTCATGGTCTTTGTAACGACTATTGAAATTATTTCATAACAGTAATAATAACACAAAGGTGCTATAATTATTCGTAATTTAAAATTTTAAATGCATTACATAGTTTTCGGCGAATTTTCAAACTACTTAGTTGCCCAACATGAAGAGGTAAGTCTGAGAATTCCTTAATAAAATGCAAAGGACTATACTTCATAAGACAGTAAGCAAATGCGTATTTATGTCAAGATGACTGCTGCTTATAAAGTATACGAAGCCTCCGAGGATAAACTCAAAACATTATTTATCATATTAAGTCTTTTACAAATTGTTTAAGGAAAGCAGAAGGCAAAGGTATCATGATAAGAAATAATGGAAACTTTCGATTTAAATAAATATGATGAAGTGGATTCACTGATGCCCAACATACTCGTAAATAACGCATTCAAGGAATTATTATAAACCAGTCCCTGACCAGCTCCTGTACAAGCCGGGTGGGTGTTTTTAATTATAAGAGTCACTTTGTCATATATTATTAAATGTTCCAAATTAAATGAGTGAAATTCGTCTATAAGGACAAGAATGGAAAGTCGTTTATAAACTTGTCCTAAGCCCTGACAACTAACTGGGATTGATTGTCTTAAATAGTTTGCTTGCTTAATGCTACAAAAACACATGCCTTAATAGTTGCTTTTCCGTGCAATAATGCATTGAGGACAGAATATTAAATGGGATAAAAAAAAAACAATTAAGGAAAATAAATGAAATCACATTACTGATTACATTAACTAAAACCTTGACAATTTTTATTCCCAATTTATTATCATTATGAAAACAATGGTCGCTTGTCATTTGATCAAGTACCAACTGAATCTATATTTACGTATGTTGTAATACACGTTTTGGTATTTGTAAATTTTTCGGTTTTTTTCGTTTCGAGTATTGTATTACAAAACTGATATAAAGCTTTAGAATGTAGAACTCAAGAATTTTGAATTTTCTTTTCTTATAGAGTACTGCTAATTTGTGACTAGCAGAATATATTTAAATAGAATTACATATTATATTATGTCGACTACACTAATGTTATTTCTGTAAATGTGCAATATCATAATAGCCATGTAGCATGTTTCCCAAATTTGACAATAATAACATTCGAAATACTTATTTTATACCTGTTGAAACGAGACTTATAAAAACGGTATATCCTACAAAGTAATATGCAATAGGGTTTTAAATCACCATGACATTAGGATCCCTAAACACTATGAAAAATATGTTGATTATTTGGTTTATACTTACCAATATTTCAGAAATATTGATTTTTAATTCATTTAAAACTAACAATTCTCTAAATCCTTGACAAGTTAACATTAACAACACCTTATTTATCAACATTTTATGTACTTATAATTTCAACCTCTCCGAGCTCCACGAAAACATTCAGAATACCACACTTTGAGAAATACTGCTCTAAATGATGAAGTGAACTGTGAGGTTTTAAAACTTTCCCCATCTTGAGTAATAAAGTGTAGTAGTCTCCTTGTGTGTGTATGTGCATGGTGCGTATAAAAAGTAGACCTGGAAGACAGCCCCATGCAACTAGGTATAGCATCCATGGAGTCGCTGGTGGGTTTGCAATTTAATATCGTGATTCCTACCCGTTTCGTCTCTGTATAAACTAAACTGCATAATATAAGCTCACTTGTCACCTTTAGTCTCGAAAATGACAAGAAATGGGCGAGTTGGTGTATCGGAGGCGAAGTATCGAGAGACTCGTAGTCGGCACATCGTTTTAATTGATTACTCGACTCGCACTGCAGGCCCAATTTGCATATCCTGGAAATTAAATTTCAGCGAAGGGTGGCAAACAGGGGAATACTTTTATAACGTTTTCTTCATATTGAATTGTAAGTGATCGAGGGAGGGAAAACGCCGCGATGTTAGTTCGCTTCTCACGTTTTATTTCATCTTGTATCTCTTATTCAGGAAAACATATATACAGTATATATATATAGGATACAAAAAAATAGCATTTCCCATCCAACACCTCGCCGCCCCCCTATACACGTATAGGTGTTGCTGTATAGTTTTAACGCACGCGCTGCATGCTTCTTGGAAATAAGATACCCTGAGTAAAAAAAAAAAAATCCAAAAAAAACCTATCTCTATTGAACTATTTGATCCCATGGAATACCGGTTGCCTATTGCTTTTTGCATGCTTTTAAAATTCTGCTCAGTTTCCTAGAGCACACGCGTTTTTGGATCGCTATCTGCAGACGTGTATTGGTTTTGTATCTCTCCCTATAAGGTTATCCTCAGCATTTTGCCAATTTCTTCAATTCTCCTAAGGATAGTCTCACATTTCGATAGTCACACGCGTTTTCCAGTATCGTTTATTTTCCACCAGTCGAAACAAATTTGCATGGAGCTCTTCGGTGGGAGACAAAAGACACGAAAACGATCCCGTATGCAAAAATGTAGCACGAGTGGTTTGGGACCCTCGTGAGAGGGAAGGGGGATTTGTCCCTCGTTGCTCTTTTCTCTTTTATTTTTCTACACCAAATTTTATATTATTTTTCTCCATGCCATTTGCAAACTTTCATTATACACACACAAGCCCCTTGCTTCCAACGCGAGGAAGGAAATGCTGTTTTTTACTTTTATTAAAATCGACTCGCTAATGTGACGAAGCACATCTTTTCAACTTTCATCCATTTTGTCATTTTGTAGAATACATACTCGTACTCTTGGGGATGGAACCAAAGAGTACGATGATACCATTAAGAGAACACATTTTTTGATGTTGCTCAACTTTAGCTGGATACCGTTAGATGGTGCTGAGAACCGTATCTTATTTTTCATATCTATAAATATACACTTTTTCAATTATTAGACGTCCACCCACAACAAGAACCACAGCTAAGAAGTTACTCTGTAGTACTATTACTTTTAATATTACTTTGATTCCTGTTGTCCAATTTCAAACTTGCCCAATAATCAGCTAAGCTTTTACAGTTCTTACACCTTGTGCATCTTAATAGAAACAACTTTTCTGCAAAACCAAACTGGCGCCAGGCAAAAAAAAAAGTTTACTAAATTAAAAAAGGCTTTTGCGACATTTCTACTTGAGGTTGACCCTGTTTATTATTATTATTTTTTTGTTTATTGTCAACAATGTCTACTTCCTTTCAAGATTTTGAGATAAAATTCTGCATTTTTTACCATGTAAAAAAAAACAAGTATACTTACATGGTGCCTCACTGCGTGCCTCAGTATATAATCCCGCTCAATTTTCATACATGTATATGGAGCATAAAGAAGCGGTGGTCACGTTTCCGTATAAAAAACAACATGGTTTCCTAATTTTAATACAATATGGACACTCGCCGAGATGGAATTTTCTTTGTCAAGCTGAATAAATTTTGAAGATTTAACTTGCAAAACAGTGTAACAGCGATATGCTGTATATGATCTCCTCTATCGGAATACAGTCCCCTCTGTCTACAATTATATAAAAAATTGTATGGGGCTATTCCCCTGCAGGCTTCGAGCGTCAAACCCTTCTGCCTTCCTGGGGGGCTCTGCCCCCAATCAATTTTGTCTTTAAAAATAATAATGCTTAACTATAATATGCCACTTCACTTTACTTGTTTCCAAACCTGAGGCGTTAACACAAATATAAATATTAAAAATGATTTATGTTTATATCCCAGAACCCAGAGTAGGGACTTTTGTGAATTAAAATCTAAATATAATGATATAAATAACATTGACTGAGAAAGGATATGACTTTTCTGTTACATTTTGTTAAAACTACAAATTACATGTATCATTTGGAATGCATCGGTACCCTTTCCATGCATTCAAGCGTGCTTTTTTGACAAGAGCTCCTCATTAATCGTTTTGCAGAACAAAAGATGAGGGCCCTGACTGACTGCCCTCTATTGAGGGTTTAAGATGGGCAACTGGATCCGTCCTCAGCACCCTCGGTACGTGCCTTCCGAAGTTGCCGGAAGAGGGTGGTGCAGGAGTTAAATACAGGGCTGTCATTTAGGCAATAAGCCCTTTGACAAATGAACTCCTACCCCAGGCATTGTATGGGTACGTTGTTTGGGTGAGCTCCTCGCATTTGCCTTGATTGTATTTTCTAAGATCGCGTTGCAGACTTAATTCACGTAGGACTCCTTTCGTTTAGTTAAACCAACTAGACCTTAAGGAACCTGTTGGCCTTTTCGCCCAAAATCATCACTCAAAAAACCCCTGTCGTTCAATTTTCCCATCATCTTCATTAACTGTGAAATGTTCGGACCAAAGAGTGATGTAGTGTCAGAACTGTCAGTGCAAGGCAAATAATTAGACAACTTTAATAACATTTGTTTCTAGTGTATACTATATAAACAGTGTTCATAAACTATGTATCAATATTATGAAATTCATCGTTTTCTCCATCAAGTTTTGGCATTATACAATATAGTTCATATCAATAGTTGCAATATTGAAATTTACAACTTGATTTGACCAAATTTTGTTTAATCTAGAGTATGGCTTAGCATTGAATTCTTAATTACTTCTCTAGGTTATTCTATTGTCTGTATATGAAATTATTAAAATAACAAGGGTTAAAATTGATTCAAAAGGTGTTAACGTATTAAATATGGTTTACTGACCCCGATTATAAACAGGTTTAAAAACCCATTTTTTAAACATGTTCAAGGTCATCACCCAGATGACCACCGGTTTCGCCATACCCATCTTTCTCATCCATTTCACCATCATATATAATAATTGAATTTGACTTGCCCAGGTCAATATCATGCTTCTGCGTGATCCTATGTGCATTCGTTCAGTCAAAATGTTTTCCTTATTAAGCTTAGAAGTAAAAGCTGTTTATATATGTTAAGTTTATTCCATTTTATTAATCAATCATCTGTCAAGCTTAAAATAACGTGTAGTAACCAATTATGAAAATCTAGCACGCTTACAAATCATTTTTATATGAATTATTGTATATTTTATTGTCTGAGCCACAGCATCGTTTTAAAATGGCATAAAAAAATAAGCAAAACGTGTACAAAAAGTGTGTTTTTTTCCAAATTTAGAGAGATGAATATAAAAATTGAGTTGGAGTTTCTATAGTGGACATTATATAGTACAAACATCGTATAACTACATGTAAGATTGCACCATCTTAGAATAGCAATACTAAAATTTCTTATTCCACCAAGGGGTGCTGAACCAGAATAATGTTTCCTTGGATATCCCTGGAGTATGCATTTTATTGTATTGTAATGGATCTATATAGAAAGATTGGTGAAGATGTTCATATACATGGAATTGGAGGAAATTATTCCCCATCGATTTCTGCCAAACTTTTAGGTCGAAAAGACAGTATCTCTATTGGCAAGTTTGATGGGTACTTTTCGCAGTTAGCCTTGCTATAGTAATATGGCGTACACGACCTTCCCAGAGATGCACCGCGGTTTCCGCTTGCTTCCATCTCTTCTGCCGGAAGTACGATGTTCATTTGCATTTTTGATACAACAATCATAAAAATAGATAGTTGAATGGCTTCCACAAGAGATAAGGCCAAGTCGCCACATTTCAACCATGTGAAATACGAATAAGCAGATAGGCAGGCGAACATAGGACGTTGATGTATGTGCTGACAACAATAGATGCGGTTGAAAGCCTCTCAAATGACACTCATGTTGTAATTAGCGTGGTTTTTATATTCAAATTTGATGCATAGTTTCCCTCGTTGGTTAATTGAATTCGATACGTAAGATTATGTAGAATCGAACTGTTGTTCTGCTTGTTGTTGTTGTTTTTTTAATGGCACTTTTCTAAAATATCGTGAGATCTACAGACATGAAATCTCATGTATATTTATTTCTAGAAATCCATCAAAAAGACCGTTTACTTCAAATTGGAGAATTTGGTTTAAACAAGAATTCCTTGATTTTTTGTCCTTCATCGTCGATGGACCGTGTTGAAGTTTTGATTGGTCGCTAAACTTGTATTCATTCTTCTGGCTCATGCATTTTAATTTATCAATTTTATACAAGGTCTAGTTGATAATAGCAAGAATCCAAATAGCATTATTTGCCAAAAAAATAAATGGGGCCAATATTGAGAGAAAGTACAGTGGTGTGTTTATTCGTGTTATACAGTATATTGTGATTTCTTTTAATATGAACGTTTAATATATAAATTGGAAATGATAAACACAAGCAATTCAGGATTATACAAGTAATTCTAACAAATGAAGCTAGATTTCAGTTGATGTTGAAAACCCTTACACTATATAAACACACCCTAGAAAATTGGAAAGCAACCGTTATATGTATTAATATTTTTAACAACACTATACATTGTATGCTGTATTCTTAAAACCTTCTAAGAATGGATTATTTCTGAATGCAAGTTATGTTATTTTGCTTGCAATGCTTTGTGTATTATGCCTGTCATCATTGACTATAGGCAAAAGTGCATTTATGCTGAACTATAAGCGACCTCTTTTTTAACCTTCTGAATTAGACGAAGCATAAACACTGACAGCCCCATTCATTGGTTTACAAATTCGTGATAATTTCATTAAATCTCAGCCACTTTCTTTACAACATCAGAGCCTCGTCATACAGAATCATTAGTTGGATTATTCACCTGTTATAACGCATTACATGGCCGGCAACATTTGCAAATATCTTGAAGCGTTGATAAATGGCGGCGAAAACTTCAATGGGATGGGATTTTAGAAAAGATTAACAATAAGCACGGTGGGGTCTCAAGAGAAATCGTGCTCTTAATCCAAAGCACTTTCAGACAAAGACCTGTTCATCATCGCTTTAGCATGAAATAGGTGTTAGTGACTCAATGGACAGAGGATGTTTTGATGCCTGGTATTTAAATGGTTCGCTGCTTGTTTGGGTTAAAAAGGTTAAAGCTTCCATACACACCGTATATGTAGGTGCAAGGGTGTTTATGGAATATGCATAAGAGGTGACTTGAAGCGGCTTCATTTGAGTGTATGACACTTGTGCCAATTTTGCAATTTGGCAACTCCCTATTTGGTTACTTATTTTTTTTGCCTGACCTTATAAGTAGTTGAAATTATTTTATAATTTTGTGTAATCTTAACGTTATTTCCCAAATTGCTCAATTTATAAGTCGTAAAACCCATTCGGGCTTAATAAAAGCCTTAGGTAGCATGCCATCGTAGTTAGTGGAGCTCGATAAAATGAAATGTTCCCAAATTAACAGGTTTATATCTCAACATTAGATCTGCAATTTTGTCTAACGTAAAATAAATTATAATGCTTCATTGAAATCGGAAGAATGTTTCAGGTTTGAGTAACATTTCCTTTCAACATTTCGAACATAGGATATCCTCTGCCCACTTTACATTTATGTAAATTTGATGCAACCAGCTGTGAGCGCAGATATCCTTAAATTTTACGTCTGGCCATTATGCTTTCTCGAGGGGATGTTAACTCGTGTATCTGCAATATTTTTATAACATAAATGTGGGATAATAACCACTGCACCTTCACCAATTTCATCATGGAGCCAAGAATTACACATTAACTTGTCAATAACTTTAAGTAAAATATCAAATATCATATATTGTAATGCACATTTTACCGATTACTTTTGCCTTTGTTTTGATTGCTCCCCTTGATACAGTAACATATAAATTTGGAGTAACATATTATTTGAAATAATGGAAATGAAAATATATAAAAATACTCTCTATACTTGTAAGTATATAACTGATGCTACTTTTTCATTAAACAGTTTTCCTCATGCCAGCGTCTTTAAACTTATACCTTAACTTTAATGGCGGGAAGGGATGAGCCACGCATTGAACTATACCCAATGAAATGACTGAACGTAATGGATACACATGCGTGGTTCTTCCCTTCCCGCCATTAAAGTTAAGGTAAATATATATAAAGACGTTGGTATGCGAAAACTGTCAGTTCATTCATTCCTAAGCAAATTTCGTGTTGCTCCAAATAAACGTATTGTCACGTTTTATTGTATAGTTTGACTATTAAATATATAAATATTATATTAAACGGGATTAAGTGAAATCGTTAGTCACATAAATTAAATTGAAAGTTGATAATCTGATATGCAATTATGATGCTCAGTATTGATGTTAAAAGATGATGTCAACGTTACCATATTGTCAAGCATACATTATACGTTGCTGTTATGCTGTAGGCAGAATGTTTACCAAACCACACTTTTTTTTTTCATTTATTTAAAAACAGTGTTAATAGAAAGTACACCAAAGAACTAAATTGCTCTCACGACGACGTTAATGACAAATATATCGTGCCTGCAGTAGTTAAAGTTAACATAAAAACAAAGCTGTTCAAGGGTAGCTACGTTGAGGATTGTTCGAAGGGATAGTTTAATTGGTTGGTTGCATTTAATGAAACAGGCGGCCACTTTGCCTTCCTGAGTTTAAATTTTTACAAATGAATAGACTTTTTTTTTCGAATACAACAGGTTAATTATCATATTTCCGTCATGTTTGACGGGATGGCGAGAGCACTCTTGTTTTCCAAGCAGCCTCCTGTGGCGAAACTTATAATGACTTAAGAAAAAGCACGGTATAGGAAAGCCCACAAAGTTAGTTATGTGGTCGACATTGAATGTTGAGCATTTTGATGCATAACACGTTATGCCACACAACCTATTGCTCCCTTCAAAGTGGACACTCAGGAAAAGTTTCACGAGGCATTGTTTCGTATTCTTGCAATTCTTTTAGAGATTAAAACGCGTTTTGTTTTACGGACAATGGAAAATTGGCCAACTATGTTTATAAAAAAAATGTTAAAAACATTAGCATATCCAGTAGTAGAAACACAAGGCGGTAATGTGAGTGATTTATTTCTTTGTATAGATTTGTTTTCTGTATAACAAGAGTTATGAAATCATGAAGCGCCATCTATGACAGAAATCAAAACTAGTCAAGAAATACAATCTAATCCAATGTCACCTGTATAGTATATTTATGTCCTAAAGTTGTCATCCAATTTCCAGTAAACAAAATATGCTGACATTCACAAGTGCTAAATGGTGTCACGTTGTGAATTAATCGGTTTACAAATTTCAGTATAAACAAATTGACTTTCTAACAAGTTCCTTGGGTTATCTTCAGAAATCATCTTTTTTGCCTTTGGCCAGGCAAAAAAGCGGGTCTTTAAGCGTGCATTTATATTCGTTTATAACCAGATACTAATTTATCGAAAACAGCATTTCCTCCCAATCTATGTCATCTAACACCATAGTTTATTAATAAAATAGTAAACTATTGCTTTTTGTGCTAGAAATCAGTTGCAGTGACGAAACTTCTCGGCATATCGCAACGTCTTTTAACAAGCACCTGCTCAATGCACATGTACATTGCATGCGACTATAGAAAAAAGGAAATGCTGTCGTAGAAATCCAGATTATGTAAATTCTGCAGGTGATTCGAACGAAATGTTATATTTTTTACCGAGAAAAAAATGCGGCTATAATTATTTCTAAACCGAAAGCCGGGCTATTGCTTTGACTCGGGTTAGTTTAAATGTATATTAGGCCTATACCTAAATGAGGTGGAAGTTTTGAAACGTGAGCGTCTGTTTTGATAGTTTTTAAACTAACACGGCTATAAATATTTTAAAAATGCTTGTATTTTTGGCCGTGCTTTTAAGCCATGCAGGTGACTTGTGGTCGAAGGCAGGGGCCAAACTAAAGAAAAAAATTCAAAACTCCCAATTCTGGTCACCCCGCTGGGTTTTTCTACCTGAGATGACCGACTTTTAGCTTGATTTATCAGACTGGGGGAGGAGACCAAGGGTGGTGCACGTTTCTGTAATTCGAAGATGTTGTTTCTCTGAAATTGAAAACAAATATACTCAAATCTGTTTTTACACGGTGAATTCTCAAAAGTACAGTATAAACATAGGTTTAGCATACTGAGTGAGAGCATATATGAATCTCCTTTGCTCAATTCTAGCCAATACTAATATTAATCATAATATCCCCCAAAGCTTGCTTCTTTATCGTATAGCTATTATCGCAGCATATAATCAAAACTCTCTTCCATCACCTCAATCCCGTTTAGTATATACCCCCTTTTTTGCTATCCAAAAAATCCAGTGGCGAGATGGGCTGAGACCTCAGGTGTCATAATGACGATTTCTGCATTTATGAGCAAATGTGAAGTTGATTCCATATAAATTCATAACTAAATACACTTTTTTCCCAAAAATATACTAGTATCATCTTTATGTATATTTACTGTCTTAACCCTTCATAATTGCTTAATAAGGCGGAAAAATAGCAACTTCAATACAAAAAACTGATTCATATGTCACAAATCCAGAGTAAATGTTTCTTTGGCTATATTTATGCATTAATATTTGCAAATATGACAACTGTATATGACAACTGGGAGTTAAAGTTTCACTAATCAATTAATGTGTTCTTATGCTCTCATCTATGTACGTATTTGAAAAACTTCTCATTAATTCACTTTGGAAGCTGATTGAAATTCTTGGCATTTTAAATTTCCAGTTAAAATGTTTGTATTACACTTACCTACATTTACTTCGTGACTAGACTTGTTATTTTTTACTAGATTTGTTCTCAATTTTAAGAATGATGAAGCTGACAAAATAAAGGGTTTAAACTCTACTCGTAGAAAAAGTATAATAAATCAAGTGCATATTGTCGTTTCAAGGTAGAAACATTGTATTTTGAAAACATGTAAAAAATGCATTACCAGTAGCTGAAAAGAGTTGCCTTTATATTATTAACATGTACTTATAAGCCGTTCCACTACTAAGGTTAACATGATATTGAAACATTGTATCAGGTCGTTTTTATTACTCAGGCAGGTTGTATCCATCTTCGCGTTAAGTATCGCCATAGGCCTAACATTTTCCATTATATTCTAAATCATACCAAGTTTCCCCCGCTTTTTTATAATAATGAGTAATTAAAGTAAATGTATGCAAAGATTTTTACATATTTCACTCACATCTCGTCGTTTTGCTTTATCAGCTGCTTCCTTTTTTTTTTGCTATTGTCAACTACACTCATTGGCCAGAGCGTTTGACAGAAATTCACGAAATTGCAATACAGGTGCACGCAAACTCTATATATTAGAACGTATCACCTCGTTTGAATTTTATTCACGGATTTCTCGTAACAGGCTCCTTATAGGTTTAAAATATATGAAGCCGCAAATTGGTTTTGGGGAGACAGATATTTCGGATTCTCAGAATCCCTTTTTACATCCTTGTTCCTGTAATAATTCAATTTGCAGTGCGGATGCCACAGACGTTAAAAACGTTTGATGCGATTTCTTTCTTTCATTTCACGTTTTATGTTGTTCTTCTTCCACCTGTCGCTCCAACTTCCAACTTTCTTATATTTTATTTTACGACGATTAATGGGCTTATTTGTCTATACCAGAAGAAGCCAAATTAGGTTCATATAATCGATTTGCATCGATTTGGCATTAGATGTAGTCAGAGAATGGCATTTTAATCAAGTTGAAATCTAGTTGAAATTAGTTGAAAACAGAGCTCATGAAGCGTGCATGAACTATTTCGATAGGTTTTATACCAATGAGATTTTAAACTAAGTTGAAATCCATTTCAGATCTAGTAAACTTATGTTTTTTTAAATGTGTTCCGTCAAATAATATTAAAGAGAAATAACATAGGGTTGTATGCCACCAGAAGCCTTATTAGGTTCATGTAATCAATTTGAATAGTATGCGATACCCAATTGCTATATAGACAGTTTTAGCATGCCAACGTCTTTATACTCACCTTAACTTTAATGGCGGGAAGGGAGGCGCCACGCATTGAACTACCCAATGAACTAATTGAACGAAATGAGTGCGCATGCGTGGTTCTTCCCTTCCCGCCATTAAAGTTAAGGTAAGTATAAAGACGTTGGCATGATTAAACTATTAGCTGAGGTCATTGAGTGAGCGCATGCGCACATGTGAATTTCAACCTCTCTGCATGGATATAATTCAAGTTGAAAACCATGTTGTGACTACATCTATAGTTAAAGTTTAAAAAAAAAAAAAAACATTTAGAAAGATCTAAACTTATGTTTTAAGTTATATTTAAAAATATGTCATTTTAGATAATTACAGTTATAAAAATTGTAGATAGTTATACAGATTGTAGAACGATATACAGTTCAGATTGTATATGACAAATAAAATCTGTAGGGGAGGTAGGAAAAGGTGTTTTATTTCAAAAGGGTTCATTTTTTCTTGACCCTTTATCATTAATCAGGTCCTTCAAATGGAATATATTAATTAAATTGATTTCTTTGTAATTTTAGATGTACAGAATGTTATGTTAATTTTGATTTTAGGTATGCTGGTCCGGGCCTTTAATTAGCTCACTAAAATATCAATTCTGTCTTCCAGCTGCTCACTAGCCTATGTGTTTAATAAATTTGACGACATTGCTAAGGACAAGGTGAAAATGTTAAATGAATTATTTAACATGTATGGTACATATTCACACGCAAGTAGGCCCTTTAAGGCAGGGCCTCCTTTGGTGTACATGTTGTTGTAGCCCAAAAGTAAACTTGCTTCTATCACCTGTTTGAGGGCAGCAGAAAACCTGCAACGAACCAAGTATATTAATGTCACCGATTAAAAAAGCATTTTTTCCAAACTTTTACATTTTTCTGTTTGATATGTACTTAAAAGCACGTTTCATAATAAACGATGCATAATGAAATGACACGTTAACATAAGACTTCCATTGTAATATTAATACGAATACATTTACTTATATTCCATCAATTTTAATGGTCAAGATTTCAGATTTCCTCCTCAAGGAACAGTCCGAATCGGTTTTTGAACTCGTTTCACACTCATCAAACTCCTACCTAATCTTGACGGCTAATTTGCTAGAGTTAATTCATGGGAATTAAAAGTATTTTAACATGCCACTATAGGGTTGCCTGATTAAGCGTTGCAAGATGAAGGAGCCGAAAAATAATGAGCTGGGGGGAAAATCGACTGAAAAGTTCAAGCTGTGGGATGGCCTTCACCCCCACGTAATTCCTGTTTTTGGAACTCCTAAAATTACAAATATCACTTACGATTTATTGGAGCTGTGCTCATTTGGTGCCGATAACTAGAAAAGAGTTAAAAAGGTGAGGGCAGGGGAGTAGAAGTCAGGTAAGGAAAAATGATGGAAGATGGAAAGTAATACATTGTAGTAATCAGAAAATCATAATAAAAAAAACTGGCTCCGGACTTGTTATAATCTCCGGTAAACGAATGAGCACTATTCTTTGGCTGTCCCATAAACAACAATAATGACGTTTGATAAATGGTAAAACAACTGTCTTCGGCCGTTTTAAGTGTTTCGAATATTTGCTTCCCACCGGGAATCTTTTCAGGAACCTTTGACCGTCGTGCATTGGAAAACGACGGGTGTCTTATAAGAAAAATGAAAAATGTAATTTTGTGGCAGACTAGCGTTCAACACGCTTTGGCTTGGAATTTTAAAGGTTGGGAAACTTTTTTTTCCCCCATTTGCTCATTCACGTGAATAGTAAATGTAATAAGTCCTTTGAACCTCACGAGCCACTTACCACTACCACGTACCGCCTTTTTATTGCTTTTGTCAGTAACGGACTATTAACCCTTTGATTCACTTTAATTCACATAGTGTGATCATTTTTGCATAATAAAAACGAAAAAACTAAGACAAAACTTTTCAAAATGCTACCTAATGAGTAAGAATGAATTTTTACTACTATACTATTCTTCCGTATATATAACCCAAAACTTGTGAAAAATCCTTTTGTAAGGTTAAATCATCTTTGTTAAGCAGTCTTAATTTGTTTCTTATAAGTGTTCATTAATATAGTAAGATTGTATTAAGAGTATAATTTTTAGTAAAATAGTTATGTAACAGTTTGATACTTGAAACATTTAGGAAAAAATGTTCAAAATGTTGATTTTTCATTTATTTTATTTGCTTTTTATGCGTCCTTTGACATTTTGTCAGAGAATTAGCGTCATGTCTAACTTGATGTTAATCAGACGTTGTTTACGAAATGGTCTTTTGACTATGCCTCATCAATTGTTAATATTTTATTATCGTAACTTGTCCCAGGGAATGTTTTAAATTGGCGACACCGTGCAGTTTTTGTATACTTTTTCCCCAATGTATTTGTAATTCAGTCCATGCCAGTCTTACATCTAAATAGTCGTGTGTGTGTTTTTAAGTAGAAATGCGTCTTGGTCCCTGATTCCTTTTCCTTCATTTTGTATTATCTACAGAAATAGATTTAGAAAATGACTTACCAGGTGCAAAACAATGTCACATTAATATTTTTGCATGACGGATAAGTACGCTATAAATACGTAAATTACAATAAGTTCGATTTTTTGAATGCGCATACTTATCAGGACCGACAATCGAAATCAAGTTATAATAGTAAATTTATATACTCCATAAACGTGAAAGTGGACACATGGCATTGAGGAATAAAATATTGCCAACACTTTTACAACTAACTATATGTACTAATATAATGATTTGGATTCTCCAACGATTTCATCGCTAACTTTTATATCATTCAGATTGTTTGGTTGTAAACAGGCTAAGGCCTTTCTTAACTCCATTCGGGGATTAAAATATAACCTGTTTTATTTCTTAATATATATAGCGTTAGCTAAACCTGTACAACTTTCCAATGCACTTCAGATTGTTTGCCATTAAATTGCAACCAATTTCAAGCCCACTTGTCAATAGCATAAGTAAGCTTAATTAAGTGATGCAAATTTTAATTTTAGTTTTAATTTTGAATATTAAACGCGAATAAATATAATTTTCACGACAGCGTGTTTCGCGTATTGCAGTGGTCTATTTCACTGTTTAATTAATCGCTTCAAAGAGTAATTTATATTCATATCGTAATTAAATTTGCTTATATTATTGTGACGCATTTTAGAAACGTGACAGCATATCACATTATCGTTTATTCGCAATATATTATAGGTTACGTTTGTTTATTTAAAATAATATGGTGGATTCTTTTGAATCTGTTGATTTACCGGGGTAAAACTTTCTATAATATTTTCTTTAATGTATTTAAGGGAAAAAAATATAATCGAATACAAGCAAACAGAATCAGCAACATTGCAAACGGTTTGCATTATCAATAGTTCTGGTAAATAAACTTGCAGATATTTCAAATTTTTAAAACGCAACGATCCAAGATAACGGTTATAAGGTGATTGCCAAAAGGCTCATTAGTTTTCTATCCAAAATGATTTTGCCTAATGATATGAAATATTGTTAATTCAACCTTGGTAACGTCCACATTTTCCCATTATAATTTTTTTTTCAAAACACCAAACGGACGAAGCTTAAAATCACGTTGATGGAACTCTATTTTGGTAAACTGCTAATTCGTTAATTTTTTTCTTAAGTATTTTTTGGCGCACGTATTTTCTCTTGTGCAAGCGTTGCATTAGCCTAAATATGTGGTGATGATGAAGATTATGCGAAAAGTCGTCTTTTCTTCTACCTGGCCTGTCGGAACCTCACCAGCTGTGCTCCTTCACGCATTGCTCAAGGGGACCATGGGGGAAAAGTACTTTTCTTGGTGGTTGGCAAATGGCAAGTGTTGAAGAGGCTTCTTGGTTGTCAACCCCTTGCCTCCCCCCTATGAATATGTATGCCACTCGCAGGCTGCCGAGTCTATAGCCGCCGATGAATAGATTAAAATAAAAACAGTAGCAACATCAGCTGCAATTCACCAAGGAGGTTCCTAGGGCTTCTTCTTCTTCTTGTTTCTCTCATCAGCATCCTCTTCTTCCCTTTGTCTCTTTTTTCTGCCATCTTTGATATGGGGACTTAGAATCTTAGGCTAGATTGTCTCCTCTGGAAAACCCTGTAAAGAAATGCTAATTCAACCACCTGATGTGCGAGTCTAAAGCTTCGTCACCCCATTGTTGAGAGCTCGCGGGCATTTCAAGCCGCATGGAATGCTTGTTGGGGGCAAAGGGCAACTAGCTTCCCACTTTTATTAAATTGCTATTGGTTCTTAAGTAAGGTATATATATACATTGTAAACGGGATTATCAATGTATTTCACTGTTATACTATAGTAACAATTGCAGGGTGTTATGGTCTAAGTTTCAGATTAGTATAATTTACTTATGGTTATCCATTTGGTGTAGCTCTATATATGGGCATAAATTAATATGACCATATACATTGTACATGCATCTTTACCAATACATGCATGGCCCTGTATATGATAGAAGCAGATATACTATAAGATGGTTTGATGAATGGGCGGTTTTCCACAGTTGTTTCCAGGCAAGTGCCATGATAGTTCCTCTAAAAATCGGCCGCGACTGTGCTCTATCCTCCATTCTTTTCCATAGTAAATTACCAAAACATACCAACAAACCCAAAAACTATAATCCCAATTGTCAGGTGGGCTGAGTCCCACAATGCATGTGCACTTAGTACTAAGATGGTTTCCATTGGTATATGCTTCATATATTCAGATAGATTTACCCTTCAGGTTTTCTCCAACTTTTG
This sequence comes from Ophyiulus pilosus, assembly GCA_033995625.1. Taxonomy (NCBI): domain Eukaryota; kingdom Metazoa; phylum Arthropoda; class Diplopoda; order Julida; family Julidae; genus Ophyiulus; species Ophyiulus pilosus. The sequence goes on along the minus strand of JAUJYV010000013.1, from coordinate 113,617 downwards.
TATTCAAAGTGGTGAAATTTTTCTTTATGGTCTCCTTAAAAGGAACAGATGTATAGATACGATCATTGTGGTATAAATCTTGGTACAACTTTGGTTAAGAAAATGGCGCCTCTCTGATGTTGTTTCCCATCCGCCGTAAGCCCGTGTGCACACATCAACCCGAGGCTCTATAATTCCATCAATGAATGGAGTGTTTACTGCGTTTTTATTTTTATGTCTTTTCGTATATATGCTCATAGCCAGGGCTTGTACATACAAATTGGCTCCTCACTAACGGGAAACCAGAAAAATATTCACGGCACGCCCGCTTGCTTTACTCTGATTACTGGCCGTGAACCATTTCTATCTACGCTGTACAGAGCGTTGAGCGGGGAAAAACTATTCCAGCTTAGAGCATGCTCACATAAAAACTATATGGCCCAAATACACGCATGCCCATAATAGTAAACCTAACTTAAGCTTAACCACACCGCTGTTTTACTTTAGCATACATGAGACATCTCCATTTTGCTGCATCTAACACCAATTTGATGGTAAATGGACACTGTCCAACTGAAGCAGCAAAAATGGTCAATTCACCAAAGCTGTAATGATGCCATTTTATTTTCTCAATGGTTATCGTCTTGAAAACTATGTTTAAATGGTCTACAGATATATACAATAACGCTCCCATTACTTGCTGTCCATTCTAGATTTTTATTTAAATTACATGTGTTATGAAAGAAATTTCACATGGGAATAGCTGAGTACTTGTCACTGATATATCCTTTTTTTCTATCTAATTAGTTTACGTTAAGAATCCAACTATTCAATAAGAATCAAAGGCTGGAATTATGATAACATTCTTCTTTGAATATCGCTTATACATATACGTGTTTTTTGTATTTAGGATGCATTTTATTTTTTAATATCAATATAATGGAGCAGTTTGAAAACGCCTTTGGCTTTTCCTTGCATGCATGTTACTTTTTAATGGCATTTTATTCCTGCTCCTTTGATTACCTTTATCCCCAACAAGGAAACGAGGACTTAGGTAGTTTTTTCTGTGAGAAACTGAACCTGATTTCAACTTACGTTATGGCATTTTTGAGGAATCAGTGGTGATGTTCTCACTGAACCGTGAGAAGAGTAACGTAATTGACAAGAGTAAAGATAAATGGATGTTTCTTATTAAGTTCAAGTTAATTATAACGTGTTTGAGGACTTTTCTATTTGCCTTAAATTAAGATCAAGTCAAGATTGATCGTCCAGTTTTCTTGTTTTATGTCTCGTTAAGATATGTTCTATCGGACTAGTTATTAATCGAGTTTTAACAGACTCATTAACTTCGTGTACCTCAGCACTTTATCATTTCTAATAAATGATAAAATGAAATTGGTAGTAAATTGGGTATCGGTGAACCATTCAAACAATTTATGCAAAATACCTTTTTTTCCCTGTTGTTCGCTCTTGGCACTTAAACGTGGGTACTGATGTATTGCGAAATTCACATTGCCGCGAGTGGCTTAGGAGCTTGTTTAATAAATACATTTTTAAACATTAGTAATTAGTTTGTTAGTTCGAGTATGTAAATGAAATGAGCAGTTTGTCAGTCTTGTTTCGTTGGCTGAAAGAAAACTTGAACAGTTAAACGAAAGTTGCCAATGGTAAACATATGTATAGCTAGAGTCTTTTAAAACACTATGTTGTTTTGGATTTTATTTATGATGGACAAATCGGCTACAATGTTTAATCCACGTTTGACATACAGGTAAGCTTTTGTTTTTCAGTCATTAACAAAAAGTTGAAATTATCGTAGTTAAATGTAAGGTAGTGAATAATGCACATGAATTACTCATTCTGTTTGTTCATACCATGCTCATAACCATGTTCATAACTATAGGATTATAAGATGTTGTACATATCACAATATTTGAATTTCTTCTACTTATAGTGTCTGTAAATTCTCCACATGTTAAATTTGGATTGTAATGTTGTAAGTAGTAAATTAAGATATACTTTTTGAAACACACGTATTCTGATATTATGTTAATTTGATTTATTAAAAACTGTGGTTGTTTGAACATGACCACATCTTGTTATTATGGTGGTAATGTTTTTATAAACTAATAATTGTATAAACATGATTATAAAGTTTTGCACGTTATATGTTTATGGTATGCAATTAGAAATGGATTATAAACTTTTATATAATTTTCTTCGACCGGAATCTCGCTCCATGAAATTATTCTAATTTTAAAAAAGGCAGTTGATTTTGGCATGAATTGTGTGCCGTTGCACGTACGTTGTCGACGTAAAGCCGACATTAAAGTTTAGCATAAAATCCATTCAGTATGCTGTTAGGGTAGATATGTATACGTCTTCAACAACTCGTGTTCAAAAGCCAAATACTTGAACAACCCCGCAGCAATTTTGATTCTGGAATATACAGTGTATGTAAAAGCAGTCGTTTTGGATAGGGGCATGAGAATGAAAAAAAATGAGCTATAGTGTTTTAAGGTGGTTTTTTGTAGGGGCGAACTGTTGTATTTCGCACGCTGTACTTACTATTAGGAAATATGAGAAAAACAATGAGCTTGGTAGAGTGCTGGATTTTGCATATGATCTGCCTAAGGATTCTACTTTGTAAATATGTGTTGCTTGCCGGCATCCACATTTTATATGATAAAACACGTATAGTGTGGATTTTATAAGATTTTAGATGAAAATTCAGTCAAACCTCCGTTTGTTATCAAAAGGGTCTCTTAAGATTAGAATATGCACATGCATGTACTTGTTAAAATATTAAAGTAGATATGCAGTATGTTTAGCCTGAAAATAAACTCACCCTATTGAGATGGTCATTGTTTCGTAATACTACAAAGGGTAATATAGTATAACAAAACAATAAGTTTGTGTCATAAATATTGTTGACTGACTTCTTTGGATATTTTAAAAAATAATAATAATGCATATTTGCATGTACATTAAACTATGCACTTTTCTAACCATCTAACGTCTTAAATATGAATACTGGACCTGGGCATGTATTTAAAAGCATCTTGGAACTTCAAATAATATAACTGTCAAAAACATGTTAAAGGATTAACCTCTGGTCAATGACATATTACACTGATACCTTCATGTTTCTCCATCAGACTCATGTAAAATGATAATACTGAGCAACTGGTTTGATTTTGTTTAAAATGTGCCCAACACTGGAGTTGCCTAAGAACGGAGGCTTGATTGAATATTTCTGACAAGTAAAAAATAAACAAAATTGAGGTGATGTTGTTCCCACCATGATTCATGAAAAGCTTATTTCCTGTGGCTAAAAGAGGACAAGATAGCATAATATAAAAGTCACTGAAATTTATCGCATGCATGGAATTTTGTTTTGATATATAATTGAAAAATTTCATAGCTCAAAGTTTTGGAAAGTTTTTTATCATAATTAAATATTGGTAGGGGTTCTTTTTTTGTTTTTTTTTTGCATAAAAGCAATGTTTTGCGGCAAGAATGTGAATTGAATATTTCACAAATATCTTTCAGCACAGTTTTTATGCGTGGGTTTGCGTGCATATGCGGTCATCTTATCACACTGTCGATCATGCAACATGAATTTCAGTTTGATTTAAAAATTTGCATAGTCATATTTTGTCAGCGTAGAAATCTGCCTGCGCTATTTTGTCCCTCGCTTAATCTTATAAAACGATTTCAAAAACGGTTTATTTTTGTGCAAGAGATCAGGGAATGTACTAATTTGCATAGATATACAAACGTGGTATATACTAGACGTATTCTGTATCAGCGAAATCTTGTGGGAGTTAAAGCATGTGTGATGATGTAAAAGGATTACTTGGACTATACGGTGCATAGTATGGGGATATATTGCCAAAGGGGCGGATTGTTTTTATTTTTAAATACATACACAGCATGTATGTAGTATATATACTGTACTTGTATATACAACGTAAACGCTTGGAGGCTTTTGTTGCTTCTCTCAGGTTATTAATCTTCTTGTATGAGAATAAGTTGAGAAGATTTGCCAAATTGTTTATAACCCTTTATACTGTTAATCCCTTTATTTTGAATTCCATTAGAATTACGAGTATGTATTCAACCAGAAGTTTTAGAAATGCGAATCATATATATGCATTTGAACTGTCTTAGCATCCGAAGACACACAATTATAATTGGAAATGGTTTTAATTCTTTGGGTGCACATGCCCATTGCATGCATGTCCAAAAGTTTCAAAAAACTCTTTTAAACCTTGGAGGAATTAATCCATTTGTCGTCTTGCTGCTTTAATTATCCGTTTAATATCATCATCCCATATAGCACTCGCGATCTTCCCCAATAAGCCAGTTTCCAGATATTGTTTTTTTTTTTATTCGTCGTTATGCTAATGAGATGAATTTTTCTGAGCCACATCAAATTTCTCCTCCCATTTCTGTTTATGCAAGGGACCACTGACGACTCTACAATAGGCCAATCCTTCCAAAGAGACACCTCATTGTACTAGTCATATTTCCAATTTTTTTTTTCAATATGCAGGTACATGCCTTATGGAACCATACCCCATTTTCATCAACTGTTGTTCCTCCTCTTCAGCATTTTTTTTTCTACATTTTTTTTTTCTGCGCAGTATCCCTTTGGTGGTTGTTGCAAACGGCTGGCAGGTTTCACAGCCTCTTCATTCATATTGATCAGTGAGCTGCTCTCTCTTATCCGCTCATCCCAACGTGGTTAATAAACAGAATTTATCGGTTGAGATAAAACTGGCTGGCTGCATATTACACGCACTTGTGGTCCACAACAGTCAGTCTCCTCAGCAACTAGATAAGGGCCTGTTCGCTCTTTTCTATCTCTCGCTCTGCTTTTTTATCCCTTGTTCAGCTCCCTCATCTCCATTTTATAGAGATATTTAGCCCTTCTATGGAGCCCTGTATCTCTATAGCCTACGTATAACTCATAGCATTTTAGCAATAATTGCTCCCATCATTACACCACCTCTTTATGGCCGACTCGACTATCTCTGCAAACTTCACGCAACGCAATGCGAAAACGTCAAACGCAGACTGCGGTATTCTTGGTTTAATAATTTATATAGGCCTTAATTTGTGAAATAGGATAAAAAAAAACTGCAGAGGCTCGGTTGAAACGAAATTTGCAATGCGGGCAAACGAGACAGGAAGATTAGCGGCCTAAATTGTATTTTTATTACTAAAACACGCGTTACAATGTTCCGAGCTTAGCACAAATTGGTGATTTGCAACGTCCTTCTGAAATTGTTGTAAAATTTACCGTCTTTGGAAACACTTTCGTCATACGCTTCACTTTTAGATAGGACATTTTAAAATGGTTAAATCTTTCCAATTCTTTTTATCTCCCTAAATATAAAAAGTTTACAGGAAGGTCCCTCACCTTCTGTTTAATCTCTGATTAATGATTTATATCTGCAAACGACTGCTAGAATTTAATGTAAAGGCAGTGTGATATTTATCAATCCAATATTCAAAAATATGCAAACTAAAGCATGTTTTTTTAAAATTAAATTTCAAATACAAACATTTGCCAATACAATTAATAAAGCCGTGGTTGTTAAATGTTTGCTGATCTTTGTTGTTCATATTCTTTAAATATTTTAACATAATTAAAAATTCATATTTACAACGTTTTATAATATACATCTTAATAATGTAATTGTGGGGTTTTGAATCATGTACCAAAACGACGTGATAAAAAGCACATGTAAAGTACCCTAACATCCAAACATGTGCTCGTATTCATGCAAAGAGAATCCATGAATTTACACGCTAGTTATATGTGTGCCTCACATGTAATATCTTACAAAGTCCAAGCAATATATTTTCCTTTTTTTCCCCAATATACTCGTCAATGTTTTTGCATCGTCCTTTCCCTGGAGCTACATATAATAAAACTATACAGTCGCATAACCTCTTCAATATTTGAGTGATTGATCGGCAAATAAATAACGGGATGACTTTTCCCCGGCTCTGACTCAGGACGAAATATATAAAATAGGCATTAAGGGTGATAGAAATTCAAATTCGGCGTAGTTTTGGCCAGCAGATAAACCTCGGTCGCGCAATATTTCGAGTGATTTCCTGCACAACGACCATTTCTCAAGTCTTCATCCGAACGGTGATTGATAATCCTGATTTTTGGGCGGTCATCTCGATGATTTCTGCCGATATTACCACATTCGAAATGTTATGGATGTGGCTTGCTGGGGTATACAAGAAACTAGGGTAGATTGAAAAGGAATGGCCATTTATATTGTAGGGAACATTACGGATTTTGCTTATTTATAATTGTAATACACAAAATATAATTTAGAGAAAAAAAGTATGAAACTTAAATGCCTTTTTGTAATCTCATCTCCAACTCAATATGTTAATATATCAGCATTATGCATTTTCCAAGTTCACGACAGTAATATTTATTTCATATAAGTGACAGATATTTTAAGTCTAATATTACCATATTTTTCTTTACAAAAATACTAGAATATTTGAAAATACAATATGTCGATAAGTTTAAAATTTTTAATTTGGTAATCAATTATTAAAAAACTTTGCATTTAAATTACTCTGCAGGTTAAAATATTTAATAATTTCATTTAGAATACAATATATAAAAATCCCGCCTTTCATATTAAAGTGATTTTTTTACAAACATGTACAAGTTATAACAGTTATTGTTAATCATAATGTGAAATGATAGAAAAATGTGGCGTAGCTATAGTGGCGTACCCATTTTAAGTAAAACCATCTTGAGGTTTGTTTTGCCCTTAGTAAATGGCCTTGTGGAATGGTTTTTTGATATATACGATTTTATTAAAACGCAAGAGAGGAAAGTGTAAAATCGAAATTTATACGGTAAATGCTATCAGCTACAGAATTACAAATGGGATCGATTTTTAGGCAGCTATTTTGGAAAGTTAGTTCTGTTTTCAGAAAGGAGAAGAAAAAAAAAATAGTTTCTTTTATATCTGAGAAAATATGCGGCCGTTAAAGGCGTACCATTTAATATCAAATTCATTGAACTTTTGGATTAACCCTGGATTAGCATATCCGAACCCATAGCCTTTTTGCAGATATTGCCGATATGACGTATAGGAATATGGGTTATTTTATTATAGAGACCCAATGCACGAACTAGGAGCTATATAGAGGTGTCATGCTTCCATCTATGGCCGTATAGCCGTATCCGAAATGATGGATGGACATGGACAGAAACCCCCACACTTCGCCGGCGATATAAATTTGCTCGTATATATAACAGAGAAAATGAAATATCCGACGCCTTGGCTAAACCAACATCTCATTTGATTGCTGACTTATATTGAATTTTTACGGCCTATGACTGAGTTGGCGAGTCAGCCACGGCCCATATAATGGAGATGGTAAAACCGCCTCGATATGTAATAAAAGGCGACCAAAGAAGGCAAGAAGTCCAACCTCCTTCAGATGGGTCAAGAAAAGAATGGAAAAGCGATGCCCACCCTTGAGAGATGACCGGTTCTTAATTTTATTAGAAGAAAACGTGGTTATCAGATGCAAAAAATAGTATAAAAACTTGAATCAGTTTGCAACTGAGCAAACTTTCATTAAAATTAGCGTTCGGCAACATCAAATTTAATTGAATTGTAGTTCAAAGATGTCAGGTTTTGGCGATGACTTCATTTTCATAGCTGGTTGACACTAGTTTTTAATCATAGATTCGTTTAAGCAGACGTAGAGTGAATATCTATTAGATATATCTTCGGAAATTTTCTATAAAACTGTATTAATGAAGAGAACGTGCTTAGTAAAGATGGCGACCATTAGACTAAACTTAACTTATTGTGTTTTAAACCTTGATTTAATCAGCGATTTAGCCGATAATTGTTATCCCACTAATTATTAAAAAGTTAAGTTGTGGTTATATACTTTGAAGATCAGTTTTCTTGTAAAATTGTTGAAAAAGGTCCTTACCACTGTCCAATTCAGTGTGATGCCCATGATTGGAGGTGGCACTATATATGCTGTGCTTCATAGGTCCAGGATTGCCAAATAAATAATCTATAGACTGAACACATTGGACAATCACGCCAAAAGTGAAAGGAGCCAAGTACACCAAGAAATGGAGAGTTATAGGTGCAAGTTACACTTATATGGTCACATATACGTACGTCTCTACAAAATTGTCTATGGGACCTATACCACATATAGCAAATTTTACATCATCTTTTTACTTTTTTTTTGTTCTCCCTCTTTTGCTAAATCCATAAAAATGAACTTTTATTGAAAATCGTATATTACTTTCAAAAGTGACAAAATTATTGTAACTTATAGTTTGGTTTGGGGATTGTTTTAGTCTTTGGACCTATATGTTTATTACTCGTGCAGTGAAATCCCATATGAGAAAAGAAACATCGCACATAAACATAAGGGAAAATTATTCAGATGTCAGTTAGGCAAATGCTATATTTAAATTCCAAGACAACTCATAGATTAAATTGATTTGTAATTTATTCTTATAAATTCCATGAGCTAACATGAATTTCTCGAATGCTGATCTTGTGAATGAGAACTATAGGTGCCTTTTGCGTTCGTACACAGTAGCAAAGCCACTACACTTTATTAACTGCATCGTAATAGTAGAATCTGTTGAAGTATCAAGATGGATAGGAAGCAGGCTTGCTTGGAAACAGTTTCAATGAATATTCATGTTGCTCCCATGTTCGCAGACTAATCATCTTATATTAAATTTAAACAGTTCGTGACTCCTTTTGTGTGACATCCTGTCACATAGATCGAAAGATTTCCTACTGGAATAATCGATAAGATTCTATGAAATATTTAACAGTTTTAGATAAATGACAACACATGCGCCCCTTATTAAAGGTAGGCTTAGATGATCAGATCCCGTTGGCTTTGACCAATAGAGAAGGGTTTTGGTTTTTCATATTTTCCTACTTGCTTATACGAGTGTACATCCTGTTTTACATGGCATGCTGTTGTGGCAAAAGAAATGAATAACAGGATAACTTAAAACTTGAATTATTTCTTTTTTATATGATCCATATATTGATTAACATTGTTAGTTTTTCGCATTTTATGCAAAACAACAACGGTTTCTAACATATCATGCAGAGGCACAATATGGCAAGTTGTATTACAACAAATATTTTACTAAATGCCTCACCATGACATTTTTTTTTTCAATTATTTAAGTAAATTATTTTTGAAATCTCGAATTTTAACAAGTTTTAAATATCATTTTGGTTTCTAGATTATATAGTTGTCTGCCAGTAAGATTTTATAATTTGGGCACTATTATACACAATATAACATCTAGCACAGAGTTGTATTGCATTTCATGATGATTTTACACATTTAATTAAACATGTTTTTAAAAAAAGTATAGCATATGCAGTATTTGAATTTCCAAGTAAAGAAAAGTCATTTAAAAAAATATATATTTTAGATTATAGCAAACTAAACAAATTCATTGTTTAATTTTTCATGCATAGAGCATATACAATTTCAGTAAGACTTTATTAAATAGATTAAATATTGCGGTGATGTCAAGCAGAAGGCATTTTTTAGTTTTGCCAAACGGAAGCAGATCGTGACATCACGCATCATGCGCCCAGACATGAAACAATACATTCCACCAATGAAGAATTTGCATCATTAAAACGCCCTATTTCGTGTTCTTTGTCGATAATTCATCGCAGGTTATATCATTGCATCGATATACCTCATACAATATTAATAAGATACGTGAATTCTTAATTTCTTATCATAAACTGTTTATTTCCTAATCGCTATATCCTTGACAGATGGCAAGGTTTTACGATGGTGTGCAGGAGGCCCATTCATCCTTAGGTTTACTCTTATTTTTATTAAAAATATGAAATGTATCAATTAATGATTAATGACGTGAAATAGACACCTGCACGATTGTATTTATTACTTATATTTAATGAGGGCCCTATCGGTTTGAATACAAAATTGTATGCAGTTTTATTTACTGACCTTGAAATTGACGCTGACAAGGTCCACCGTATTTACGTAAAAGTGACGAAATCAAACATAAAAACACACAAAAATAACCCCATCAAGGCCTTGTATGTTAATGAATATAATGTGATAATTCCCATTATTCATATTTTTTTGGGATTATGGCAACAACAAATGTGGTCAAAATGGTTATTTTTAAACATGGTAATTCCAGTTTAAACTTAATTGATATGTTATTATGGTTATTATTTGTATAACAAAAACTAAAGCACTTAAAATATGCTTTTAATCAATGATAATATTATACATTAGCACACATTATTCCTACTAGTGTTTTAACGTGTTTGGTAGGTGGCATTTTTGCAAGTCAATTTGGATTTAATGATCCATAAACGCAATTTACGTTTATGTTAATTTACAGCTTATTATCGTATTGCATAAGAGCAAACAAATGAAGTCGGACTAACAATGTTTGAGTATTAGTTTAAGTCAAATCTAGTTATTTTTGCGATTTTTTATATTGAGGGATTTTCAGTTATGTTCGCTAATTTCTTCGGGGAGAAAAAAATAATTAATCTCGACATTGATATTTTTAATTAAAAACTAAATTTCCATTTCTGAAAACATTATTGATTTTGTATCAAATAGGCGATTGAAATGTACGCGTGCAGCTATCCTAATCAGGCAAGTGCTCAGTTAACGGAAATTTTATTGAAATTGCCTCCAAATACTAGCCAAAAGGAAAGCATGGCAATGTCATACGTGTCAAAAACTGAATAACTTTAATTTCATTTCACACATTTCATTATAATTGAAAAAGCTGTCGAAAAGTATATTAACGGCAGCTGCGAGTTACTAATGAGATAAAAAAAAATCGAAATGTGGGTTCACAATAATTAAAGACATTCGTACACACACAATTTCATATACTATAACTTTCACCAAAAATAATGTAACTAAAATAACTTTTTATCAATTTTATTACTGGTACGGTATGTACAGTATTTTGCATTTATTATCAGACATTTTGATTCACTAAATTGGTAATTTTCATATAGATATATAGATAAATAGCCATCTATGTATATGAAAGAATTTAAGGATATAAATCTTATAAATTCATATATTTCATTTCAGTTATGACAAACAAATAAACTACAATATGTGTTCGTTGCCATTGTGTATTGTATATAAACATGTGTTTTACTCCCAGAGAAAGCATGAACTTGTTTATTTTCATAAGAAAATTCGATCAAATGTTAAGAAAATATTTACAGAAATAACAATTGATGACGCATTTTCTTAAGTTGGAGACGTCTGCCAAAATGGTCATCTGACCTCATGGTTTGAAAATCTGAAAATCCTTTGACCTTTCCATTCAGCGTGATCGTCTTTGGGCGTTTTGGAATTGGACGTAATGGGACTATTGGAAAGTAATAGCGTAGAAAAATAATTGAATTAAACGGAATTGAAAAATAAAAAAGTAAAAGGAGGGGATCTATAAAACCCAAACAAAAAAATTGCAGCCGCCTTTCTATCACTTCATTTTCTGATATTTAGAGAAAATGAAGATGAAAAATGCGGAGGGATGGATTGGTGGGATGCATGAGTTGTGGGGATTTAGGAGCAAAAGGGGATGAAGACTATATCAAAAATATAGGAGGAGGGGGGAGGACATCCACATGAACTGGCGCTCACATTAGATTAAAACTGACGGGAAACGTGGCACGTTATTTCAGAACCAATCAAGTAAATCTGCTTTTTCCAATAATACCTAACAATTAAGGGATCTTGGTTTCCCCTATGGTTTTCTTCCTTTTAAAAAGAGGAGGACCAAATAACTCCCGTATATGAAGAGGGATGTCACTCCGAGTGCCTCTGATCAAAGCAATCGGTCCATATAGAGAAGAGGTTGTGCAAATGGAAATCAACAACAACAACAACAATACTAGGATATGAGAAAAGATAGCAAATGGGTTGAGTTCAGTGTACAAAAGACTCTTAGGAGTGAAGTGGGCATGTGAGTTTGACATATCAAACCCCTAATCCACACCCATACAGGGTTTGCTTTTTGGGGGGCTTTGGTACTTCAATATACCACGCAAGCGCTGGAGCGCAATTGATGCCAGTTTAATGACAAAGACGAATCGGGTCAAATATATACGGAAAAAGTTATCGAAAACTCTGAATTCTGCCTGGTTAAGCCTAAAGAACCCTACAGATTCTATTGTGAGCCTTGGCGAGAGAATAAATTTTCCTCCCACTGTATAGGGATGTTGTGACCGTTGTAGGGCGCTACCGTTCAGTGTTATCCAGATGGAAATTCTTACCATCTCTTAGATGCATGTGATTTAACAAACCTATCAAACGTTTAGTTTCTCGTGACTTCATCTGTGAGTTGACATGATGGATACATACACCTATAACCCTTAGGTGTATGTATGTTATCATTTGTTTTTACCACAAATTTGTACTGAAATATTAAAACTTTGTATGTTAAGCAGTTATTTCATAAAATGAAGTTTAAACTGACAACATTTATAGCCTGTTTTAGAGATATTCGCTAATGCTAGTTGGAGATTACAGCAAACTAACGAGATTATTTATCACTGTGAAACTGGTTATTACCACATTTAAACTTTCACTTATTTTTATATTAAGATTTGGAATAATAATGTGTTGTATTTTTTTATCTTGTAGATGTGGATGTCAAAGTTTTTTGAGCAGCACATCAAGACCATTTTCAAGGTAAGATTCAAAACGAACTCCTAGTTTACATAAATTAACGTATTTTTCCATTAATGGGTAAGAAAATAAAAATGCCCTTTGGTCCTTTCATGGTTTGTACGAAGTGCCAAGGTCCTTTATGAAATCTTACAAAGTCATTCACCCAAGCTTTAAATAAACGCGAGATTAAAGCGCGAACAATTGAATCATTAAAATGTGTTCCGCTAGGCGGATTTCTGCGAAGCCCTAACGATGACTAAGTTTTGTTTAATTGCCCATACGCAATAGCTTAATTGATAAAGGGTCAGGGGAAAAAGAATATCATTTTATCTCGTCGTCACGGATATATAAGGCGCATAAGGCGTGTGTATACGTCATCACATAAATCGAGGCAGATGCATCAGTAAACTGGAACAACGTACAATAGGCATAATGCCAACGAGTCTTAATGTTTCCTATTTGGGTCCCTTAATGGTCCTTTTTTGCTGAAATACGATATAGTCTAGTACTCCAAAATGATCCTCTATTTCTTTTCATTACTTTTATTTGTGTTCAACATTAAGTTTCCGTTTGCTGCGCGTGTCCTCTTTGCCGAGGGTCGCGCCCTCTGTGCGTACTCACTTCCGTTACCGATTTTCACTGGTATCAAGAACGTTTCATCACCCCATCAGAAGGGGATTAACGAATGTGTGTAGACGGGGGATGACGTCATGCATGGACCAACTCTCGTTATGATACTGCCAATTTCACCAAAACGAAATGCCCTATATACAATTCAAAGTAATGCAAAGGCGTAGTCATACAGCACAAGTAAATGAACATTAAAATAGCAAAGTTTAAAGAAGTTAAATTTTGACCTAATTTATCTCACCAACAAGACTTCAGTGCTGTTCAAGAAAAGGGCATTTTAAAAAGAATCCTAAAACCTTTGTATACGAAAATGAAAAGTTGTTGCATAAACTCTTTGTAGCATCTTTAACACTTTGGTTCTTGATATAAATAAGGTGAAAAGTTTGAGAAACGATGTTCTTTAAATCGCAACTAAATATATGCTAAGTGTACAAATGTAAGAAGTGCGTGATTGGCATTATTTAGCATCATTTGGTCGCTATAAATCCACATTGCATAACCATGAGAGTAAAGCCGACAATCGAGGCCATGGATATTAACACATATTCTACGATTTGTACAACTTTTTTTTCATGTTTAGTTAAAATACAGTATATCACCCTTTACAATCATCATGTGACTCTGCATTGTCATCACTAGAACTGTTTCATAGTTATGGCATCTTTTTACCAAGGGCCCTTTAATCACATTTCATGAGTGTTAAAATGGCGACTGTCGGTTTTTTATAACTTTGATAGGGTAGACACGAAGTAAAAAAGCGTATTTCGACGAAAGATATTAAAAGCACATTATGTTACTGGGAAGTTGAAAGAGCGGAAATTCGTCCTGACTTCAATTGTTGAACGAGAGTATACTTCACGGAACATTAAATTAAAATATCAACAATGCAAAGTAGTGACAAATGATGGTTTGTTGTCACTCTCGACGCCATAGACAAACTCATTTGTGGAGCACTAGCTAGTCGAAGGAGGAAACTATTCTTAATAATTCTGCTCCACAGCACCCCTTGTCAATGAAATTGTTGCAGAAATAATGTAGTTTTTATGTATGTCCTTCTTCATTTATAACGTCTGTACGAAGTCTGTGGAATGATTAACAGGTTTGATTTGAACAATGGTTGCAGCCATGTTGACACGCTGGAAGTCTGATGCTTAAAACTTTTGTCTTTATGGGAATAAGATGTTAAAAACATGACAACCAGGACGTCCTTACACAATGGACAAGTTGAACTTAGTAAAAACTAAGTTACAAAAGAATTTTTTATTTTTCATTTTGTTTACTTGCAACAGGGACAAATCTAGCTGCTGTCAAATTAAACCACAATGAAGAAATTGTTTCTTCAAAATATAATAAATCTAAACTAATAGATAGAATGTGAAAACAATGAACATGTGTGTCAGGCATGTTTTTCCGTATGATGATAAATTTGCGTCTTTGGCGAATACATTTATCTTGCAAACGCGATTAAATCATTGAGACGTCATTATTCAATCATTTCTTACGATTTGAATTAAAATGGCAATTCATCAAATGAAAGTACGTGCAGAAATTGGCGCCTTGAATTGAAGTGGATGCCAAGAATGGCACCATGGAACCTTTCACTATTTCGGCCCTAATACAGTCATATAACACGAAAACGTTATTTTCAAAAAAATACTAATTTACATATATGAGTAATTTGTTTATTGAAAACATTGAGATTTTCGGCAACAGCGTCGTTTTTCCAATAAAGGTCCTACGTTACTTTCAAAGCTAAATCCTATCTATACGAATCGCTATTTTTTATTTCATTACCCAAGATGACCGATCTGATTAATCTGCTGATGAACTGGGCGGGCATAAGTAATCAAAATTGAATAAAGGGCAGCCATCTTACATTAAACAAAGCATTGACATCAGCGAAATTGCTTGAAACAAAGCTTGATAAATATTCGGGAAATGTTGACATAATGATTGATAAGGTTTGGCAAGAGCATCGCGCATATGCCCATGTATTTTCTCATTGATGGGCACACCCAGCATTGTGATGTACATTCACGATCTATTGCCCCTTCTCATAAATATAATTGAAATCAAATTAAGGGCATCTATAACACGGTTGAGATATTATTAGGACTCAAAGCTGTTATCCCTTGTGTTTCAGTTTGGGTCCATTGTTATTGCAACATGATTGAAATCGTTCAATTTTTTTTTGATCCTATTCTGCTGGCATTTTTCCATATCCTTAATCTGGTCGCGTGCAAATGCTCCTTTTCTAATTAGATTTTATAGAAATCCAAGACACGCTTTATAGACGTTAGATCTTTCCGCACGATTAAATTAAGATTTTATGAAATCTGGGATAAACATTACAGATATGGTAATGCGTGGTCAAGCTGTTGGAAGAAAACCTTTGGTCAAGATTTGCTTAACGGCTCTTGCGCCAACAATTAATGTCCAGCCCTTGTTCCAGCTCCTTAACATAAGAGGCTGGTGTATACGTGCTTATTTGTTTAAAATGTTCAAAAAATATCATCAACGTGGTTTGCATTTGCATGCAGGTGGGTGCAAGAGGGCTGTCATCGCACGCGTTAACTTCCCACGGCCTTTAGGGCACACTCTTTCAACTTAGTAAACTTTGAGGATCTAACAGGGCTTAGATAAACATTGGTGCTAAATCGAGCGGACGCAGTGGTCAGTCGTGCGGAACTTTATGCTCGAGGACAGTCTGGAAAATAAACGTTTCTGGCCATTTGGATTAACTCCCATGACCATTTTAATATGGAATCCACCGCCTAGTTGACCATTGCCCATTTTCCCTCCTGGCCTCTCGTGCTGGACATTTGTGCAACTTAACCCTCGCACGTAAAGATTTTAATTTCAAATCCTCATTTTCTCAAATGTGGACTATTAAAATGTATTGTAATTGTGTTGTATGATAGAACAGCGTTTTGTTGACCCCTAAAGAGTCAAGGATAGAATATGCATTTCTGTATTTTAATGTTAATTTATACTGTGTTAAACATATATGCAACATTTAGAACTTGTGTATATTTAAGGATTTCTGCAGATTTACTTGGATGGATGAACTGAGTGGACTCTTGCATGAGTCTTTGCAATTCAATTATAAATCCGCGATCTTATAGTATTTATAACATTTAGACACACTATAAAAATACCACTCTAGTTTTAACTGTTATCATTTATTATTAGGATGTACTATTAATCAATGCTAGTTTCATTATTTATGCTTTGGTTATTGTTTTATAAATTGATGCTTGTCCAGCAACATATCGTTTGTCGTTAATTCTAAATAGGGTAGTTATTTAGTGTATTTCCTGATTAAAAAATTGCTCGCAGTATTCAACTGTGATTATGCAATAAGCACAGTAAGCGAGATTTACACAAAAGCAGTCAAGTAATACGATTTGAATGTGAAACATCTGTTGGCTTAATAATAAGCTTTCTTTTATGCACACTGAGCGTCAACTAGTTTCTCTCGCATTTTTGAAATATAAAAATATTTTTTGAGCTTTATATAAAAGTCTATGATTGTACATTAAAAATCGGCGCTAGCCTATTTGGGATGGAAACGTCGTTTCAACAAGCGATGATACTCATCTGTACCAATTTTCATCCATATTTACAATTAAATTCGTATATTAATGAGAGTGACAAGTCCTTCTGCACTTAACTTTCTGCTTTATCGAGCCGATTCCCACCTCGTTAAATTAATTTTATCAATACCGGATTACACTTCCCGCATACTGATATTCAATTATCTGTAGTAGACATGCGTGGCATAAGCAAGTACATGTGCATATGTACAGTCAGTGCAGTATGTATAGAGAGATATATTTGTTTGCTACTTGGAAATGCGCGTTTTTAAGGGGCTATTTTATTTTAGGAAACATTTTCTAGATAAGGAATTATAGAGGCAGCAGGTGAAGTTTTGGATTTTAATGACATTTTATTTGGCTTCATTTGGTGCCTTTGTGCAGGAGTCCTTGGTTGAAACCAACCAAACAGAAGCCGCCGTTGAGGTTCATAACACTTAATTGGTCAGCAAATTCCAGTAATTATATTTTATCTAAGATCTTTATATATTAATAGGATGAGGCAATGTATTAGGGTCGTTAGGGGCGGCCGTTGTGCAACGGGCCAATCAGAATTTTTTGATAAAGAAATTAAACCATTAGGAACTATTGTTGTGTTAACCAATGGGTTCGAGATTATACAATGCCTGCATGCTATAGTTCGTAGAAAATGTATTTTTATTTTTCAACATTTATAAGAGCAGTTCTTGATAAACAGGTATGAAAGCAAATTTATAAATATTCCATAATTCAACATTCAATTAAATGAAATCTATAAGACGAATTTCCCTAACTTTTACACGATTTTTAATCGGTTACATGATTAAATTCTATCTGTTCACACACGTTTAACTAGCTAAACAGCAGTTACCAGACCATTAAATCAAGAAAGTCGTACAATTAACACAATCACTGGTTTACTTGATTTTAAAACCACATCTGTACCTCGACAGTCTTCAATACCCATGCAAACTATTGGAGATGAGAAAAAGTGAGGAAATTTGAAGAATGTCTTCAAGATAACTTCAATATTACAGTGTATCCGTTACTTAGTAGTGACGTTTGAAGCGCATTATAAATTCAAAAAGTCCATAAATTTATCGGAAAGCATTTGTGCGCGTTTAGTGCGGCTAGAAGCTTAGTGACCTCAAATCCCACCAAGTAAATCCGCATGGCCAACCCTGGTTTTTCCCCTTTGCCTCCCTCCTTCATAGCCCTGGATGGATCCATTTGAGAAGAGCGTATACCTGCTACTGAACACGCTTCCACGGAAGCCAATATGATGAACCGAAATTCAGTTCCCTTTGCTCGATTCAACCGAGTGTAAAATTGAGATTTGCATTTGGATTCGGTTTGGCCCCAAAGAGCAGGCATCAAACGATGGATTGATGAGGCAAGCTCTAACAAAAAGGGGAGAAGCAATGTTTAAAAGAGTAAAAATATAGAGGGCTGCGAATGAAAAAAAAACTTGAGAGGATTTTAGTACACCTATAAATATACGACTTCTACGCTATACTCTATTGCCACTGGTTACACGTGACCATTTCTCCAACTGCAATCCAACTTGAAATGTATACATTTCGATTCTGTGTTTTACTTCTGGTCGCTTCATTGACCATTCCATGAATCCATGAAATAGCGAAGAAAAGCGACCCATATCAAAAGGAGAGAAGGAGATGATGTGGCTCTATATAGTACGTCCATATACGAACGTTTTTCACTACAAAGTTTGCATTTATATTGGAAAAAGGTTTGACCAGCAGCTTGCGAGGACCAGGGGTATCGATTGCAGGCATTATAGTGCAAAAACCAGTGCCAAATATTCGAAATTCGATTAAAAACTGCTTAATTAATACGTTGCACATATTTTCAGGAAATACTGTTCATGTTTCTACATGTATTTAAATTCGAGAATCAAGTCCTTTATATATTTTTCACAGTGGAAGCAGAATCTAATTGTATCTAAATTTGTTGTATTATTCTAAAATTGCATATTTATGTATCTTGAAGTTAGTTTTTTTTGTTGGAATTATAGTATCAGCATCTTGGTTTGTCATTGCGAATTCTAGAACTTATAATAAACAATTTTAGATTATGACCATGACATTACCAATTACTAATACTAATAGTCACGTATTAGCAGTGCATTCAACTAGCAGATTATCATGGCCAATTTAAAGACATGTTTAACGAGCTTGCAGAATTTCTAGAATATTTCAAGGATATTTCAAGGTTATCCTAGGTTAATCAGCATTCTCTTTAATTGGTCATAATGAATAATTTAAGAGAGCAAAACCAAGAGTGACATTGCTAATAATTTCGGTTAAACGATGGTTCCAAATGTCTTCAGAGGAGTGGCAAAGTTAAATTGACAGACATTTTCTACTTTTAAAGGGCACAAACGAGTGCACGAAATGCATTCAGCTTTGTCCATACGATGCCCTAAGTGACAGCTGGGAGAGCAATGTGTTCCTTTGTGACGCAATCAAGCGGAACCGATTGACTCCTCCAATCCCAGGCAGGCAATCGACCCTTATGGAACCAGAGTTCAAATATGGAATTAGGATATCCTGATTTCTACGGTGAAACTTTTAAAGCTTTGGACCTGATGTATAGTTGGCCATGCAAGTATCACAGGGTCTTCGGTTAACCTTGTATGTGCTCATAATAATGATTATTCAAAATTAATTCAGTCAGTAGGTTTTGCATAACTTGATGTTCAATTAAATAAATTATCATAATAATTATAAATTTACGCTGAATTTGTAGTAACAAAATTTCGTAAAACCAAATCATTGTCATATGGTTATTTTTTTGTAAATTAAAGTATATAATATTAGAATGGATCGATCGATAACATTTAATGTGCACATTCTGTTTCCATATTGGCACGTTATCGGCAAACTCATCAAAAAGTTTTTTTTCCAAGTTTAGAAGCTTACTTGTGGCTAAACTTCTGTCGTTTACAATACATTCCTCAATAACTGTCATAAATTTGGGAAAGAATATTGCGGAAACAATTCGAAAATTATACTTAAGTCGTAAAAAAACAATACTCGTACCGAATTAGTGATTCGGTTTGATTTATTGACTTATTTTTACGACATTTCAATGTGGTGAACACTAAAGCACTGGACAAATGCTGAATTGCGAGTGTTTGTAATGGCGAATTTTGTGCAAAGGTTGTATACTGAAAATATCTTTATTTTTTGTTAAAAAAAAGTGAATTGTAGGTTTATTTATATAATAACTCAAGTTCTTATAATTTTCTGCCGCGTATATGTTATTCGTATCCATAGATCACTTGAGGGTTTTCGCCTTTTTGCACTTATCTTTAAAGGTATGGGTGAAAAAGACGTGCCTAGGCCCAAGAAATGAAATAAGACATCTATTTCAACTAACTCATAGTGGACTGAAAATAATGTTTTTGTCGTTACATGTGGACAAATTGGGATCTTCCCTATATATGTTTTGTAAGAGTTGAGGGGAGGAAATCAATACTTAAATGGTCCAGCATTACAAAGGTTTATTTATTTGCAAGCAGAAACTTA
This sequence comes from Ophyiulus pilosus, assembly GCA_033995625.1. NCBI lineage: Eukaryota > Metazoa > Arthropoda > Diplopoda > Julida > Julidae > Ophyiulus > Ophyiulus pilosus. The sequence goes on along the minus strand of JAUJYV010000013.1, from coordinate 93,117 downwards.
CATAACAAAAAAACAAAGTTCTAAAGTTTGGAACCATGTTGTTATCTTAAATTTGTTGCTGTTCAGAAGGCAATAAAAACGATGGTTATTGGGAAATGTTGGCTTGGGGTGTGAATTGGGATACTGCTTTTTAAATTTGCCCTCAAGGGTCATTTTTCAGTTGAAAAGTGCTCGGACATTTATGGAGGCCTGCTTGTAAGATGAGAGGAAGAAAAATAGATAAAGCGTGGTCAATAGCGGAATGTTATTAAATTTGTCCTCGCCACAACGTGCTCTGCTTAAATCTCAAAAAATATGTTTCTTTAGATTAAGTTTTTGTTCAGACGTTGAACCTCATAAATTTTACTTCTTTCTAATATAGAGGTCAGAAATCTCTTGATCAAATTATTGTCCTTTTCGCTTAATTTATTAGTAAAGACGGTTTGAAATACTTGAAAAGTTTTTTCCTGTCTTCTATTTCTTTATCCCTAAGCTGGACCACATCCCGATCTTACACATTTCTTGTATAGATATACGTTGAGATATAAAAATGAAAAGCATGTTCGAATTATAAATAAAATGTTATAATTATTTTCATTTTGAACAATAGCAGACTACTTGACAAAACTGATTAAACGGTGAATTCATAAGGTTAATAAGTTGCTGAGTGCATCCAAACAAACTCCATCTTTATAAAAAATTCATCATTATTCCAGTCGTTTCCCACAATGGGATTTCCAAGCCCCTTAACGTTCGGCAATCACTGCTAACACAAGTGCAATGCAGTGAAACATACCATTCTCCCCCTTACAATACATTGAAGAGCGAGGCCAATAACTTCTAGCTTTTCTCAAATAATTTATACGTGCTTTATGAGTTTCCAATTTTTTTCGTTTTTAAATATACGACTATAAGTTTGGCGTCTAAAAATTCGAGTTGCTGTTCGTCCGTATTTTGCTCAGTTTTTCGTATTTTCGGGTATTATTGCATTTGGCGGTCGAGCCCAAAGCGACCGCAAAGTGAGTGCAGAAAGCGGCCTGGCAACTCGTTAAATCGACTGCGCATTGGCTAGATGTTCAAAAAGGAGAAAATATAAGCACCATGCATGCAAGTAGGAGGGGGAAATATGCCCCCATTTGCATAAAATAACCATTTCACTGGCCTGAACGATTTGTTTCCGCTCTATATGCATATACGGAGGTTTTAGAGGTCCTCCTTTACGCTCTGCATGCCCGTCTGGACAAAACCAATACTTTATAGAGGCCATAGAATGGATTTAGTAACGGCGACCAGGCAAAAAAAATGGCAAGGGGCATTCCATAAATCGCATGAACTTGTAGGGGTTTTTTTTTGGATTTTTTGAACATGTAATTGTGGTCAGAAGTTATATTGAAAGTCATTTAAAGTACATTTTATAACTTTTTTTGGCACTGTAGAGGGGTCCTGGATTTATGTTTCGTTTGCTCTTCTTATAATATATTTTAAAAACTGCATATTCAATGTTCTTGCAATTCCAATCTGAAATGTTGGTAGGTTTTGTGTGATCCAAATATGTAGTTATTTATCCTGAATTATTTTACCCTGCAGCAAGCTAAAATACATTTCCCACATTGATTTATTTTATAAATATTCCAAGAAATATGTAAGATTTATTTGTAACACGGTTATGTTGAGCTAATAGGTGATCTGATGATCTTGATCAAATATATGATATATGTATCCAGTATGTTCGACACTCATTTATTCAGCGACGTGTTTATAATGTTAAGCACATTTTGGTTAGACTTTTGAAATACTATCCAAAATTTAGTTTTTGCAAAGTCTAGACTAGATTATTGCAGTTTTTAAGCAGAAAAGAATGTACATTACCACATTCGAGACTGCTTTGTTTCTCCATTTTTGTACAGTTGACATTTAATGGAGTCGACGTCCAAATATCGATATCTCATGTGCGAACAAGCTTGGGAGTCGAATTGTGTAAAACATGAAAATGCATGAGTCCCTGAGGAATAGATCATTAGCGTGTTGTCTTTTCCATTAGTCTACAATTCATCTTTTTAACGTCGTCGACATTATTTGCATATCAGTGGAGGATAAACTCATCGCTCTAAGGTGCAATCTCGAAGGATTTCGTAATTGTTAACGTTTTCTTACGACGCCGTTCAAGACTCTAAACTAAGTTTGAGGAAATGAGAAACACCGGCGGGGATTCGACTATTTGCTATCAATAATTGCTCGTGCTTTTAGGAATATTAGGGCAACGGGTGAATTAATTTACGTGTGAAGAATTATTGGAAGAATATAAAAGAGGCAGACGAAAAAATAGGTGACGGAAACCTGTTATGCGAGAAAACTCAGAGGAATTGAGAAAAAAAACTATATGAAATTTTTTCTGGCTGTCAAGGCCATTAAAGCGTTTTCTAATCAGGATATTCCCATTGTCGTCTCTGATTAGATTTAGGGTTAATTGTTGTCCTCAGTTACACTACGCAGAGAATAATTTAAAAATAGACTTCACCGGATCCTTGCATCACGTTTTATCAATACCTTTCTTTCAATTTTCGTACTTTTCAATTTCTTTTTTCTTGTATTATCAAAGTCTTCAAATTTATCAGACTTAAAATGTTCTGAAGTCACATTGCTTGGTTTTATACAAGTACTGCATGTATATTAAACCGGCTTCTTTAAAAAAAATTTCAAAGAAAATATCAGTAGTTATAAAAACTTGTTTAAACTATAATTTCATAAAATGAAAACCTTGATTTATCACCATTTTTTTATTGTTTGCATGAACAAATCAAAGCTATTAACATGATTTGCAATGCATGAACTACCATACCTTTACGTGCAAGTACTAGCTACTGTATACCAGATATTTTGTGTCAGTTTAACCAGAAAAAAAATATAGTTTAAATTTTGATCATAGTATACCATATATAGGATTAGAAAATGACATTTCTTTTGGTTTGGTATATATTTTGATGCAAGAAACGAATATCAATCCAGTGGGTATTATGCATGCAGGCTTTGTATGAAAAGTTGTAGGCCCTGTATTTTGTTTATACGATTTTTTTTTCTTTCGTTTATCTTATTGTGACCCGAAAACTTTTTAATATATATGCGAATGTGGAAGGGGGAATTATTTATCCCAAAATCGACGCTTCAAGCTTTTCATTTGAACAAATTTTATTTTTCCGTATTTTTCCGATATGCACCACTTTCATATGGGGCTACTGGCATTGTCAGTGAATGCTTATTTCGCGATACAAAAAAAAAAAATACGGAAATTTTGTTCTGGCACACACCAAGTTTGTATTCAATCTGTTATCTCTCTCTCGGTGTATTTCATAGACGAAAATTCCCCGCCACAACCTGCAGCTTGCCAATCAAACTTTTGTGAATTTCGAAGTGAAGATGCATCTCATTAGGGCCATATTATATATTCAGGAAATAAGTTTTCTATTGACAAAAGACTGTGTTTCTATGCCGGTCCTCAATTTGTGGATTCCTATGTAGTTGTATATCCAAAACTGTGTATAGCACCCGAATTATTATATATTTTTCTATATATATATATCGACCATGGCAAACCAAAAATATTTGCTAAAACATAAATCATTTCTTACGTATAATAAGAGAAAACTTTTAAGGGGGTTGAAGGGGCGTGCAGGGCTAAGGGCAAACTTTATATACGTGGAGTAGTCTAAAGAGATATCAGTCATCAGAATTGAACATATTTGATGCAACAGCAAAAAAGTAGGACAGGCGAATTGAACTATGAACGACAGACAGCTCAGCAAATTATTCTGGATGAAATGATTTGGTAATGTTATTAAAATTAAACCGCACCACACACACGCACCTCCATCGGCACAAGCTGTTTCCAATATTATGGTAAGCCAATATGAGAATTGAATAATGCTTCTAGAGAAAGAGGGCTGTTCCATGGCACGGTGAAAAATGCACATGCATATGATGGGGATGAGGTGAATATAGGCTCTCCCTATAGTTGAACCACCTCGGTTATATATTGAAGCTAAACTTTCAATATTTTACGAGTGCTGAATCCATACGAGTGATTCATTCAAATGACCAACTCTTGCAATCCTAACCTTTCTGATTTCTTATTGATTCATCCCTTATGGAATAAATACCACCGCATTTACATGTCATGATGTAAACATGTGGAACCCGCTCGTGTCAAACTATTCAGACTTATACTTTATACCCAAATTAAAACGATGTGATTAAAACATTTTAAAATATCAATTGCCATACACATGCCATGCACGTAAACGCTAAGCAAGTGTTGATTTCGTAAATGATGTATGCCTCAGAAAATTCATTTTGAAATGTACAGATTATTAGTTTCTAAAAATATATTTCGTACGTTCTTTTAAACTTTGATTTATAGAACACTTTCTGTATAGTTTAAACAACTTTATTTTTCTGAATTCAATTCAGAGCAGTCATGAAATAGACAATAGACAGTTTTCGCCAGCCAACGACTTTTATACTGACCTTAACTGTAATGGCGGGAAGGGAAGAATCACGCATGCGCACTTCAATGCAATGCTCTTCCCTTCCCGTCATAACAGTTAAGGTCAGTATAAAGACGTTGGCTGGCGAAAACTGTCTCTTTATAAATATTTACACAATTCTTCTAAATAATTTTAAGAACATTCTAATTCTGTTAACTTTGTTCCTGGATTTTGTATTATATATTTAAACTTAAATTCAAAATGTTCTTTAATTATAAATGTTTTTAATATGTTGGTAATCACTACCATGTAGTTCATAAGTTTTTGTATGCTGTGCATTCAAGAGGTGTAAATACGTGTAATGATATGTCTGACTCCCCAAATCAAACTGCAAATGTCTCCGGTGAGACTTATTCTCGCCAATATTTGTCAAACGGGGACAATCTAGAAGCTTATCCTCAGCTCAGTGCTTCCATCCAGTGCTAATAAATTGATTTCTATATTGGGTTGTTCACACTGCTATTGCTAAATCCAACGAAGTATGAACATTTATCGTGATTTGTATACAGTAACCGTCGCCAGCACTATTCTCACGACTCTTCAAAACCTATCTCCATTGCGATATCTTTGGGCTAGTTTTCCTAAAGCACAGAGCTCTCCTTCATGAACCGTGTACTCATTACGTATTCGTGAACCATGAAATCAGTTCCGCAATTGCTGATAAACTGTTTTCATATCCAAAAATATATGCCAATATCCTGCCGTCCAAACCGGAACTGATGACGACTGGCAACGGCTCTTCAACCACAATGGTCGGCCAACAGATAGGGAAACCGGCACGTGCATCAGGATCCTTGATAAGGGAATGATATATAAGGGACTTTATATACGGTATATAAGGGGACTCTTATATGAAATATTGTGCGTGGGAGACCAAAGAGACCCTCCCCAACTAGAGGATTTATAAGCCATACTGTGTCAAGATAACTGACATCCATTTTTAATCCAATTTCATTATGGCTTTCGTGTGCCCATTTATGAAAACTTTGCTGCATGAACTTTCTCTCGAGTAAATTTTGGGTTATGAGTTTCTGTCATAATTCTAAGTTGAATTTGATGCGTGTTGGCATAATCGGGCATTAGAAACTTGTCCACAATCTTCAAACTTTATAGTTGACGTGTCTATTTAAATCAAGACACACCCTTAATTGGACTACTGCTAATTGGACCAAGTATGAAAGTTAATTTAATAATTGTTTGCTCTATATTTTCACATGGAACAAGTTCAGTGTGAATTGTATTTTTTTTGTACCCTGTATTCTGTAAGTTCACATTCATTCGGTGCCAAGTATATATTTTTGCGATTTGAAAATCCTTTCTGGAAATATTTGTTACACTTTAGGTACAAAGGCCCCGATCTCTCGCTTCTATCTGTGATACGGTATAGATGTATTTTATATTAAAAGTCCCCTCTGCGGTGCGAACTCTTGTGAAACAAAGTAGTTTATCATCGTCGTCTAATGGCGTTTAATCGGGTAGCAGACGATTCCCAAGTGGGCCCAGTGTGACTGTCATAACGGCAATAATTAATCAAGCTAAAATCAATTTCTTCTTGAAGTTGATTAATGGAGCTCTACGCCTAGCTTGTCAGCCGATAGAAGGCTTTGTAAGATTGTACAAAAAGCAGCAGATTAAAAGAACATTTTGCTTCCATCTGTTTCAAAAGATTTTCTGCCACAGTGAATGCTCGCTGTTGGTTGTCTCTCACCTCAAAATGCTTTTATTTTTCTATGCACATTGCTTAGTTTTACGTTGGCTTATAATATATCGCGAGTTTTATAATACAACGCCTTGACATTTAAAAAACTTTATATGGGACTTGTTCATAGGTACTAAGGCAGCGTATACATCTACTAAGATAGGATGTGGTATATGAAAACGAGATATGATGAATTTTATTTCAAAATTTCACTTTTTGGAGTCTGAGTCATAAACAACAAATTGGCATGTTGTGATGAAGTTATGTTGGAAATGTTTGAAATTTAACTAAGTTCAAGTAAGATGCATACGTGCCTTTAACTAGCATCCGCTCAATATTCAGCATGTCAGAATATTCGTGAATCAGTTAGACGCCTTTAATGTATATTTTCATTCAATTATTTCAACAAAATTCATTAGCGTCTTCGTCATATAAAGATATCCCTAGATTTCTAGATTTTAATTGCGTTTCGTGAGTTTATATTATTAATCTTAGTACTATTTCTTGTTTCTTTGAAGATGTATATATATTGACGTTCCCCTTGAGTCCATCCCGCCGCCTTCCTCTTCATCATAGTTGGAGTTCATTTGTTTAATGTTGCCTCTTAATTTATGAAATACTTTTAAGTTCAACTCGCCGTACTTTTAATCTGATATATTAATATGTAATTCGGCGTATCATAGGCTTCTGTACATACCGCGTAATAGGCAATGTAGGCTTATTTCTTATCAATTTTTCGTTTCGAAGACGAAGAGTCATGCAAATAAATCAAAACAAATTCCCTTGCGGAGTCGTTTGCATGCATTGAACGAAAGGGCATGCTAGACATATACATGCCATGCAGCTCTCAATCTAATAAATTAAAAATGATATTTATAGATTGCCCTAATAATTATGTGAATCTCATGAAACTATTTCGTTTAACTGTGTTGTTACGTGGCTCTGTTGGAGCGATAATAATCAAGGCTGCCATTAATATAGCGCTTAAATAAATAAAAGCTGCGCCAGCACAACCATGATAAAAACTAGCGCAACCGAATTTAGTCAATGCCAGAAGCTCATTGGATACAAACTGATTATGCATATCGATCACGTGATGCGGGGGCCTAGGCTTATGCAAAAAAAAAAGCGATAACGTACACCCCTCCCCTCCCCTTCCCCGTGTGGCGATGTACCCACGCACCACACTATATATGTCAGAGATTAAAATCCTTCCTCATGATAACACAATTTCATATATGAACCTATAAAAAGGCACTTACATCTGCACTGAAAATCTCTCCTTTTGTAAGCAACCATATTTTAACTCTTAATGTTTATTTCTGAATTCAGCAGCAGAGTGGAATATCTACTATTTGCCTTTTTTTCTCTTTCACCCTGTCTTTCCTACCCTCAAAAATCTATAAATGTAAATCATTTTTTTAAAAATCGTGTTTTTATAAGGAAGTTTTAAGAAAAAAATTCGCTAGAAATGACACGTATGATATCAGTACTTAAATTAAACATGTTTTTTAACGCGTACATGCCTAAGACCTTCGGTATGAAAATATTATGTATGTGTAAAATTCATGCATGTTGAAGTTAATGAGGGATGTACATGTTAAGAAGTGTTTATTGCCAGTATTCGGAGAAAATATCTAAATTATTTGAAACTTAAATTGAAGTTGTACAAGGTTGCCCCTGAACGTAGGCAAACACTGAATATATTGAAGTTATGTAAGAAAAGCATTTCACGGGAGCTGTAAACTCCAACTTTGTATTGTAAGTACAACTTTTAATATTTTGACCACTTGGTTTGACAAAATTTCCAGATTATTGCGTATTTTTAAAATATTGTTTGCGTGTTGGGTATTAAGCCAACCTACGGCCCATGGGCCGCTTCTGGTTCTCTTAAATAAATGAACTTTGGCTCCTATCCCAGCAGTTTTTTTAGAATAGCTAAAATATTATTACTTGCATCGATGTTATTGTGAAATTTACGCCAATTGTGATAACATCTCTATAAAATCCTCTTTATAAGAACGGATTCCTAACTTAAAACTGCTTAATATACCTAACGCTAAAAACCAATCATCACTTTTATGTATAGAAGGCTATATACGAAACTCGTAGTATCAAAATATTCAAATATATAAAACAGAATTATTGGAAACTCACATATGTAAATTAACATTTTACTTGAGTGTAACAGATTAACATTATTAAGTATACTTCATAAATGAGAATATTAGAGTTTTTTCTATGTAATTGGCATTTATACTCTGTATTAATTGTGTTATTTTTACATTAATTTAAATATAAGATTGAAAAGATGTATTTGAAGATACTCATTCCTAGGATAAATGACCCCTGTAGGGATCCACTATTCAATTAGTAATATTTTTGCAGCATTGCTCATTTTTATCTCCATAATTCAAAAATAAGATAGGTCTTGCTCGTGCATTAAAGACCATGTTAAATGAAACTGATGTTATTCAGATTTATTATCAGTGAGTTTACTTAAGGATTTTCCCGTATGCTCTGTGTGTTCCCCTATACCGTGATTACCATAGAACCAAGCTGCAAGAATTCTTCGTCAATCGAAATTTGCAAGTCTAATGAATTTATTGCATAAACAAATATACTTTCGGCGCATTCAATTTGCAGGCAAAGGGATGAAATTAAAGGAGTCGGGTCGGCACTGAGCTTAGGATTATTTTCTTCATTAACTAAGTAATTTGTAGCATTAATGCCGGCTGCTAAATTGGCTAGGAAAGCTTTTATTTGCATAGGTTAACCAATAATTATACAGAGAGACGTCCACGTAAGTTTTGATTGATATCGGGCCTATCTATCATTGGGAAATTGATGGCGATAATGATTGGTGTACAGCTGACGGTGGGGTCTGCTTGGAAACCACGTGAGGTAGATGAGGTCATCAGTCATGGACTAAGGGGGATATGGCGTGCTGTGGAAGGGGTTATACAAGACTATATATATACGAATAAGGAAAATCATATAAGAAAGATTTGTCATGTTACATTGCAATCTATTAACGCACGAAATGCGCCGAAAAATGATGGAACTGCTTGCGCCACCTGGAAAATATGTTTCAACATAAGGCACCCCATGAAGTTGTTTGATTGCTGTATACATTAACAAGGACATAGGTCAATTGCGAGTCATCGTGGTAGATTACTTGCTCGTTTTTTTGTCTGGTTTGGAGGCTTTAGACTGCATTATGGTAAATAGCACATGCTTGTTTAAAAATAAAGGAGTTTAATGAGTACATTGCATTTTGTTATTTCTTTTACCATTAGGATTCTCAATAAAATACAGCATCGAAGTGGAAAACATTTTAAGATTAGTATGATTTATATGTGATACAGTGGGGAAGAAATATAAGACTTGATATAAAGTCGCTAAAGCAGGTGCTATCAGCAAAACGAATGAAAATTGGCTTTTTGTTAATTTTCCAATGCTACTGTTTTAACGTTTAGTTGTATACGCCGTTATTTAACATGAGGGGGAGGGGGTAATAGTGACTAGCCTCGAAATGACAAATCCTATAATTAATAGGACAAGTCCGGAATATACTTTCTTAATGGGGTATATTATACTAAAAGAAGCATGCAATTGTATAAATTAAACAAATGATTTACGATATTAACCCATGATTAGCACCTGCTATAAGCTTCCTAGACATGTTCAAAGAAAAGTCCCTTAAACATTGTCAGCAATAATTTAAAATGCATTCGAGATTTGTGAAATTACAATAACGGTTAATTTAAGTTTATGAGTTCAGATATTAGAGTGTTTGAGCCAGTCTACGTTAACGATAACGAGAAACAGCGCTGGCGGCACGTGATGTCAAGGACTACCCTATGTGAAGCATGGCATTCCAATGGCATTCCAGGCCGCCAGCGCTGTCTCTCGTTAACGTTGGCTGGCTCAAACTCTCTATTATGGTATGTATAAATAAAATTACACATATCAGGGAAGGTATACATATAACGATAAGTTAACTATTATTTTTCACGCTTGCAAAGAAAGCTATTTTCACATATTTTCAAAAATTACAGTACATAACTAAATGGGTAATTATGGGTAATACAGAAATAATCACAGTGCACACATGGGAAATATATATAGAATTTATTATAACTTGCTTATCATGGAAATAAGATAACACTAAACAATGGAAACTAGTTTCCGACAAATTACCTGTAAATTTATGCATTACTAAAATGCTATTTTAACATTTTCATCTAGAACATAATATGAATTTTAACTGGTACCATAAAATGTGGATACTGCGTGCCAGTTTTTGGTGGTTTTGTTTTGAATTCTGAAAAACGTGTTCAACAATTACGACCCAAAACTGACCAGCTCAAATAGAATCAACCTTCCTCTTTCAGAATATGACATGAGTTTTACTCTCGGATTGACAAGTACAGGGATATTATCATCAATTTCTGTCCCAAAGTTACCCCATCAAGCCAACATGTGTGGTAACTTTGGGCCAGTGCATTTTTCAAGCCCTAAAATAAAAAGACAGCACGATATGCTTACAAGAAAAAAAAACCTTGCATCTCGTTTTCAATGTATTTATTCATTCGTTATAGATCATAGTTATTCTACCTAAAACGTCATTTAATTCCCGCAATGATTGCTTGTTCAGTGAATAGTTCGTTCATTTGAATTAATGTTTATTTGATGTGCATAAATGAATTTCAAATGTGGCGCATAAATTGAGCTGACGACTTTTCTTTGTGTATATAGGGAATTCCCGGAGCCAGCAGCTGACAGTGTTACCGGCAGCCCTTCTACCAGCAAGCGTGTGCGGTGTTCAGCAATAGGAAATTTTGTTTATTCGGTGATTTCCGAGACTTTTCGGCCATGTCTTCGTTAAAGAATGCTTCAAAATCAAGTCAAAGGATTCACAGGGAAAGAAGCCAGGTGAGTTATTTAATTTATTTAGTGAATAGCGGGAGAAACATTTACCGACAACTGTATGTGAGTAGGCCTCGGTCCGCCATTGCCACGGGCTGTGGGACGTACGCCGACAGCCGACACGAAGTAAGCCGATATTAAAGGGCTTCTCGTCATTTGCATGTACATGCTACAAATAAATCAATAAATACGAACTTATATTATTTTTTAGCCGTATTTTTAAGTGACAATAAAAAGGTTATTCGTTTTTATCAAAGGTTAGACTCGTTAGGCCTATTCCAGCCACGTGTAATAAAGTGTTAACATTACTCCTTTTGTGGCCTTGCACGTGGTAACGTACACGTGTGTGAGGCTTGCTGTTGACATTTAAAACAAACGTGCTAGTGACTTAGGTTGTTATAGTCCTACTCTAACGTGTAAATGGAGAAAGGGCAGTACTTCAAAGTATTATTTTTGTCATCTCAATCTTTACGTAAATGTAAATAATATGACCAGTCAATGTTTGAAGTTTTCAATGGCTATAGCTATATATATGCCAACACAGGCAGATTTTTTTCTTTTCGATATTCCCCAATGACATTACCAATATATATACTCCGCAACTCCGCATCAACTGTACTGTGTGTATAACAGTACAGTTGATGCGGAGTTGCTATAGCTACATATCGCTTGAATGCTAAGGTTGGACATATCCAATCCTGATTCCTGGCTAGGGCTTATGTATTTGACCAAATCTATCATCGCATTTCTCAGAGGGGAAAAGAAAAATTAAATGCAAAACATAGATGAAATTGACTGCATGTTAACTTGCTTATTTTGTTATGATAAAATGCACGCATAGTAGTGAGTACATAAACATCGAAAATACATTTTTTCAGTGAAACCTCAAATTCGAGGATAATCAGGTATCTACTATACTTTTTAAAAAAGCAAATCATGTAACTGAAAAGGGTATATACTATATACGTAGATCAGTTGGTTTGGCCTGCCCGGTCCGTACTTTTAAAAATGTTTGACCTATTTGGTAGAAGAAAAAAATATACAAAGAGCTCCCTCTAATATTACAGTGTTTATAAATGTAGAAAAAGTCAACAAAAATACATTTATCGTTATGTGAAATAAGAAGTAAAGTTATGGGTGTCTTCATGCTTCGTACCGACATTTCACAAGTCATTGGCATGAAGGGTTAACTATCGTGTTTAATTTAGAGGTTATCTATGAAATTGGTTTATAATTCAGTGTATCTTAATTTCTATATCACTTGCTGAATGTTAAATGAAGCTTTTGTACACCTTATCTTAATTGAAATTCCAATTTGGTACCTGATGGAAGAAGTCATTGAAATGATAATACAGCATTTATTTTAAAACCCACTAGCCTTAAGTATTTTGTCACTGTACAGAATATTCCTTGTGCATAATGGTAGCAGCAACGATGCATTTGAAGGTGTGAATGCAAGAGTTGGCTGCTGTTGGAGTTGGACTCTTCATGCCAAGGCACTTGGTATGTGTTCTGCAGTCTGAATCCCTCATAGCCAGAGGGACATAATAGCAAACCACTTCACTGGATGTGAAACAGGATATGTTGACCCAATCTGGCAAATGAAACAAATCATCGAGCTGTGTTGGCTATGCTGACATTTTCTCCCTTTGGGAAAATTCAATGGATGCTGATACACAATCTGATATTTGCTGATCTGTTATGTGTCAGAAGCTTGCCACATTCTACAACACTGAAGTCGCCAATGACTTCATTTATAGCAAACTGCTTACTATTAGTAACTTACTTTAACAGGTTATGTTGCTAGATGAACGTTTAGATGCCGTATTAACGTTTAACAATAATATACAAATTTCTTCAGGTTATTTTTGTATTATTATCCACAAGTAAAATGTTAGTATTGTCATACATGTTAACATAAAATACCATTCCTCAATCTGCAATCTTTCAAAAAATTGTGGCTGGGCTGCATAAGGTATCTAAACCATGCTGTTAATTAACAAAATCATTATAATTGGTCACGGCTTGTTGAGTCAAATTTCCCAAATTCTCTTTAGAAAATTATTATGTTTTATATTATTCATCACTGAATCTTTGACTTGTGTGAACCGTTCTTAATTTGAATATAGCTTACGGTACTCTTAAATTAAAGGCGATCTTTGCTGGAATACTTTGTTATCTATTGATGTATTTCATTCATTTAATTAAATTAATAAAAGCCTGGGGATCATTCATGGATTTGGATCATAGCTGGAATACGAACATTTTATTATTTACACAATATCAATCTGAAAACCTATATTACTATAGTTCGTAAATATTCTTGAAAAGTTGCAAACCATTTCAAATGTTTTGGTAGACTGCTTTCCTAAATTATTTTTTGTTGTTTAATATACATGGAGCTAATTAGATGCACCTGTTTAATTAAGCAAATTGACTCTTATTCGTTTGGATCGCAGCACTTGTATTTCATATTCCACTCATGCTGCCTTAGGTTCTCTTTGATGCTGGACTTAATGCAATTGTTGGTGGAAAGCAGGAAAATACCTTTGCTGTTTGGATGTTTTTAATAATGAAATTGGCAACTGTGCAAACGACGGTTTTAATGCTGCTGACTTGAGTTAATAGCGCATTTTGTGCAACTTTTTTCAAAGTTTTTGGCAGCAAAATACACGTTCAAAGAAATGCATTTACCACTATATTTTCTTGTGTTGCAAAATCTTCGAGCTTCAGAGAGAATCATTGATGTATCACAAGCAATTACACCTCAGTATATGTTAGCGGTCCCAGTAGTGCGCACTTCTGAATTAATTTTGAATCCCCCAGATAGCATATTCCTTCTTCGATAGTACAACTTATTGCGGTCTTATATATGCTGACCTTTCTGAAATCAGCATTCAGCATCAGCCTTCAGTTTTCAGATCATATAATACTGCTAAGTTTGTTCGGTATACAGCTCCTCTGTACACGTGCCTTTTATTTTTCTTGGCTATACATGAATTTTCTGTTTCGAATATTTGCTATTAAAGTTATTGCGTTTCCTTGTTACAATTTCGATATGGATTTTTCGCACATCTCTCTCATTCAACATCTTTGATGTTACCGGCTTTGCCAGGAGCTCCACTGATTATGGTTTTTAACACTTAATGTGGGTGTTGACATATGAGAAGGCCCTTTTTTTGCCCAATCCAGTTAATCGCTTTATGCCCTAATGTTTGAAGTTCTTCAAAGCTCTTCTCATCAACGAGTTTGGTCCATCTTTCATTTTCATGCAGTTTTTTTTTTTGGGAGGATTTCTGCACATACTCTTTCTTTGTGTTTTTTATTTGAACTACCTCTAAGGAATAGAAATGTATATTGATAGAAAAAATCTTTGGGCCCTGTATATAACGATAAGCCTCTGTTGTGCTTTTTCGCATTGGGATGGAGACTTTGTATGTGTAGCATTATACAAAAAAGCCCAAATCTGAGTTGGTTGATAGACAAGCTGTTACTTCATAATCTTTCAGAGCACATTTTATTGTTAACACTTCATAAAAATATACGTCCTGAATATGTAAGGTCCTTTCTGGTTTTTAGTATATGTGTATAGGCTACTTGCGGCCTGATTTTTTATTTTACTAAAATGATGGGTCTAGTAGTCTGTTTTGTGATGCCCATCGTAGTTTTTTATTTTTTTGTACAATAAGGGAAAAAAATCGAATGAAAACCTACAGTATATATGCATTAGTCAACCAACCATAGGTCATTTTTAACCTTATTTTCTATAATTTCCTAAAGCTCTTCTGGTCAAGTTCACACCAACTACTTCAAAAATATTGATCTCCTCAAGATGAACCTTTATATAGAATTTATGACACGTTTATCTCTGAAGTCACTTCAGTCCTATTGAAATTCCAAGCAAACATTGAGTCAGAATTCATGAATATAATTTATTTTGAAATATAAATATATAACCTGAATGAAAGATGAAACACCATTATGCCAGACAAATGAACATGATTCCCAATAAAGTCCTAGGTAGATTATGAGAAAAGGTCCCTCAAGTCCTTTCAACATATGCATTTATAAAAATCTCCACTGACTTATTAATTTTAGACAAAAGCGAATAATGATTTTTTAATTACATTTTGGCTTTGTATGAGAATTAATCCTCACCTGAACACCTTTTAACTAACAGCTTTGCGTGAATTTTAGTCATAGGCCTTAAAAGTGCCAGAGGAAAACATCTGAAAGCCGTGTAAATAACAGTAAATGATAACACCAAACTTTTGTGTATCAAGCCTTTAAGTCCATGTGTTAGTTGGCAAATTCTCTTTATATACATGTATAGCCTATACTACGCAATTTATCGTACATATACAGTGAATCCATGTAACTAACACATAATAAGTTTTTGTCTGAACAACCTGTTATAACAAAGGATAATGTCAATTGAAAGGAGCATTATACACGCAGTGAGGTTCAAAGCTGTAGGCACAACAGACCCTAAACAAATATTTCCCTTATGAAATACTCCCTCAAAGGCAGGTAGACTTACATAAACAAATGCTTCCTCATAATAGCCGTGTTGGATCGAAACAGTGAAAGTAAACCTATCATAATCCATTGTTTCTCCCGTATTTGTTATGTTTAACCTAAACTGTTTTACGATGAAATCCAAGCTCGGCTTTGTTTTTATTGGAGCTAAGATTGCGTCTACAGTCTTATTTTTATAATTATACAATTGTACCGAAAACTGTAATTATATATTTGTATGTACTTCTGCTCATGTTTATTTTTATTTATTTTAGCTGTCATCAAGAGCTCATCTTGGACCTCTCGAGAAGAAAAAAGACTACAGGGAAAGAGCACAGTAAGTATTTTTTTTTCCTCTCCTTAAATGGATGTATTTGTAAAAATACCTTTGATAAACAGTCGTGAATAGCCTTAAGGGTGCATCTGTGCTTCTGTTACATAAACAGATCCATTTTTCATTTGTTCGTGGGCTGTTGTAGTTGAACGATGCAGCAAATTCAGGGATTTACATCAGGTGCGGAAAATTTTCTTGGTCTATTGCAAATGTAAAGGTGGTTCAACCGAATGTTTATTTTGGTGCTGCTAAAAACAATATTTTACATCTCTGAGATATATTTCAGTTTTATTATGGCACATTTCGAATGACAAATGAAAGAACGAATTGATGCTTTTCTACATTGTTTTTTGTCCCCTCCTTGAAGACAGCACAAGGATCGAACGCATTTGCATACTATGCTAAGCCTACCCATTTAGATTTGCATTTCATGCAGATTTCTGTTGGCCCAAACCGCACCTTTTTCCTAAGTGTGAATTGGGTCCAAAGTTAAACATCCTTAAGGTTTCCTTCGTAGAACGAAATTCTCCGTGAGGCTGTTTCCCAAAACTGTGATGAATAGATCTTGTTAGTGAGATGGAAGATGAGATGGGGATTCTCCTTGCCTGTAAGACTGAGAAGAGAGCATAAATTGAAAATAGTTGATGAATGCCATTCATCGTTTGGCAAAGGGGAGCTTGAATCAGAGATGCCTGTCTGCACAAGAGATATATGCAAATTCGTAAAAAGCATCATTGCTACTCTTCCACGTTTACCGAGGCCATGTTACTTTGCTCCCCCTGCGCCACCCCACCTCCCGACAGCCCCATTTCTCATCCAACTTTAAACGAAAATTTGCATGACCGGCAAAATCCGAATGGTCAAAATAAATTTTTAAGCAGGATCAGAAGATTATTTATTGCTTCCCCCACATTCAAAGAAACACGTGTGAAGATGAGTCTGTTTTTACTGTGTTTATTTTGAAAACGTTGAACATTTATTGTAGTTGATTATTAATAGATTATTCAGAATTGTGGTAAAAAATAATGGATTTCATCAGGCATTACATTTCTGGGCCATGCTGTGCTTGTTTATCCATTAACTGTAAAATCAGTTTTCATGTATGTTGACAGGACTATTAAAAAGTTAGTCCTCTGACAAAGATCCCCTTTTTGAAGTGGCTTTGTTGTCAACTGATGAAAGTCCATCATAATTGCCATCATTGACAACACCTAGGACTGCTAGGCGAATACCGCGAGCGAAATAATATTGGTGCGATAGGGAGGAAGTTGAGGGACGATAAAGAGCTTGATCAGCCCAGTTTATTGCAAATTTTGCATTCATTTAGTGCTTGCGCGGTGTTTATTCGAGCATGAACCGAAAACGAGCCGAGTCAGGCAATTTGGAAATGACAGAAATTTGGATTGCTAGTTAGCATAATTCAGCCTAATGTTTGATTGGGCAGAGTCCGACCATGTGCCGACGCGTGAATGTGGAAAATTTGATAGCTGAACGTGTTACGAGAAACTCCCGAAGGCTTTACAAACTGTCGCCAAAATATTTTAACCGATTTGCATTGTATCAAATTTAAGGCCCGTGACGAGGTTTTACTAGGAGTTTCATGTTCTTGCAAGTCGTCTGCACTTAGTGTCGCATTTTCCTACTGAATTTTAATAATTTGGAGTTTCATAAAATCTGAGTCAGCTCATAGAGAAAGGTTCATTTGAATCGGCATGTTTATATTTTTGATTTATTAAGTTATAGCAGTTTGATGAAACCAACGTGGATATAACAATTTTCATTTTTACTTAGCATTTTCATGTTTTCTATATTCACGTATTGCATGCTTATTTGTTTGTAAACTATCAACAGATGATTTTTTTCAGAAAATAGTACTGCAGTTGTAAATGTTCTATGAAAGAGCATGTGAATGAAGGTTGCTTTGAAATGACACTCTTGACGTCCAGATCCACATATCCCCAGTGCCAAGCCTAGTCTTACATATATAGGGAAGGCTTTGATAATGGTGGATTTAAAATGGGCAATTTAAGTATAAGCAAACAAAAAAGCACTGTAAGTGAAGAATCTCGTAGTGGATCCTCTTGTAAGAAAAGTTTGACTGCATGCCTCTATGGACCGCTGAGATTCTTACATTCCCTAGTCTGCTGTGTTGAACTGATGAACAACTTCAACGATATTGCCTTTGAAGGAGGCTGGATGTGAAGTTCAGAGGGAGAATTGCAATTTTATTGGATGCCGCAGAGGGTTTAAATACAGAAGGGCGTTTATGTAGGGGCGAAATAATGGAATAGAAGTTTCCTATTAGGTTTTAACGAAGAGAAATTGAACAGTCTAGCAATAGGTTAGCAGGAAATGAATAGTGAATGGCTAAGCGTCCAAAACTCGCTAGTTGACTCTTGAATGTTCGGCTGTCAAAGAACCTTTACTCATTTACCTCCTAAACAAACAAAGGCATTAGAGCGTTAAATAGGCCATTGTGAAGTTTGACAAATGCACACTTTAATTGTTGTCAAAATTTTGGAACAAGTTTTGGAGCGGAAATAATACGACGGCAGTGTGCATGGCTTCCATGGAATGGTTGCAGCTGGATTATATAGGAGAACCCTTGCTTATTTTTCCCTAAAACACCGCCTCCCTTTGGGGTTATTAGTGAGAGAACAACCATGGATACATACTGAAAGTTTTTCATTTATTTCATGGGCTATGGCACTAGATTTGGCTAAATCAAAATGTGGGCACCATATTGTGTAGAAACTCTATATATTTATTCAACTTCTTTTAATTGAACGCCATGTAGACGTAATTTTATTCTATTAATTATTTGGTTAGTGAGTTGATAAAACTGATTTTTATCATATTTTGAATGATGATATATCTTCATATTTTGTCATGGTTGCAGTTGTTGTCTTCATCATGTTACTCTGTGAGGATAAATTTGCACGAGTTACCCTTTGCATAAAACCTATTTGAATTGTTGAACCGTAAACAATATTGTAATCAATTTTGTTTCAAAACAGTCCTCCTAGACTCAGCATCAGGAGAAAAAACATTGTTAGCTATAGGCATGATGCACATCAGTGCAATGCAGTTGAAATTTCATGATCCAAAGAGGGATATTCCAGCCAGGAAGTTTTCAAAAGAAAAACGCAAAGTGTAAATTTGACTTATTCGAGGTAATTATTTTTGACATTTTAACTCGAACCGACGTAGAAGTGTCCGATCTTGTTAGCTCACCCCTGTATTATGTACGGCCTGTACCCATGTTGTATTAGCATGAAGGGCGTGGGTTATCATGGGGAGCAGTAGTTGCCTTAGAAGGAAATAGAGAAATATAAGAGGGGTGGGGGGGACCTTTCAGAAACGAAAAAATAGCCATTAGGACGCTACATTTGAAATTCAAATGATTGTACATATTTACATATTAAAGGCAACGACATTATGCAACAGTTTCAGATTAGACAGAAAGAGAAAGTGAATTAGATAGGAAAAAAACTGCTTCCATACATTGGGTTCAGATGACCAGCAAATTAAATTAGGCAAATTAGCAAGAGTCTTTTACAAAGAGTGTGCAGTTTGGGTTACGCTTGACATGAGTTTGGAGTAGGTGACGTATATGAATGGCTTGCGATAACAGACCACGACTCATTTGAAGGACCCTACATATTACCAAAATCAACTCCGTGACAGTGTTGTGGCGAAATTGATACGCTCAAATTTATTATCCAACATTTGTAGTCCTTCGTTTTATTAGGCCACAGAGTGTACCACTTGCATGGTTACACATTTATAAAGAAGCACAAAATCGGACACATTCAGGCTCAGAACCTCCTAGGAGCATATATGAGCTTTTTAGTATTGGGTTTAAAAATGACTGCTTTTGTTGTAATAGGCAGATGCCATTTTGGACAAATGCAATACTATAATGCGCATACACCGCTTGGAGGCGCTGAGCCTTAATACCGTATTACTCGTGTAACATAAATTACTTTTGGAAAGTTTGGGTTGAGTTTTTGTTAGAAAATGTTAAAAATTGTCAATGCCTGACTATATTTATTAATGTAAATTGTTACTAAAAAATAAATTACTTACTTAAAATCAACAATTTGGAACATTTTTACATTAGGCATTTTGAAATTTTTTATTTTTATCCTGCTTATTAACTGCTTAAAAATGAATGCATTTCGCTATAATAAGTAAATGCAGATTTCAAAAATGGCTACCGATTCGACGAAAACCAATGTATATATGTATTATACAGTTTGTACATTATATGATTGTCGTGCTATAGCTAGGCTATAGCACGTAAACATAACGTTAGTATGTTAAAAAGCGATTCTCATACTTATGCTTGTACATGTAAATTTCCATATGGATTTACATAACCAATTGCAGAGTTGATCTAATTGTTATTTTTGAGAAACTTTTCAAATAATGGTCAAAAACTTCTATGTAGTTTCTATTATTTTTTGTTGTTGTTAAGAGCCTGTTCATAATTTGTAGTAGATTTAATGGGCATAATTTATGCCTCTTTATGCATATGCAGCTCAGTACTTATTTACACAATGACCGTTTCGAGGAGCGAGTGATGAATGTGCTGCATCACTCCACGTACTCAAAGCAAATTTGCCATGATGTGGAAGATTTACGAAAAAAAAAAAAATTTCAGCGTTACAAATGACATAATTTGCTCATGACAGTGAAAATGATGTCAGATTAGGCGGTATAAAAATGTTTAACAGTCAGTAGTAATTTAATTACACGTCAATGCAAGATGAGCCCTTCTCAGTCTTATAACACTGCTCTGATAAATGGATGTAACGTAATTATTAAGTTTTAAATCAATTATCATTCTATGACCATCGACTAAAATGTGTTAATTACGGATCATATCACAACAGCGTGTAAGAGGTCTAGAAATTAATTAATAGAGCACCATGTGTGGACATTGAATCCCAGTGCTGAGCCAACAAAAAGCTTTATATTAATTAGATTTATTTGATATGAATTGATTTTAACTGGGGTAATTCTTATCAAAACTTGTAAATCTTTGGGTAGATTTTTAAATTTGTTTGATAATATTTTCTTTTGAAAAAGCTATTCCCTTTAGAATAAATCGGCCAAAATTTTAGGCGCTTTTACCAATTCAATATCAATATTTCAATTCAGTTATCCTGTGATATTTGGCTAGTGATTGATAACATTACCATATTTGCTGCTTGCGTTTCTTATCGACAATTTCAGGGAATTTAGGGTGGCTGTTGTCACCGTGATAACGGCGCTTTCAGTATAGATTATATTTTTTGATTTAGTTTAGCTTTTCGTCAAAAATTCACCGGTACGAGCTTATATGTTATTCCTATTGAATATTCAATAAGAAAATTGGAATTACAATAGCGGCTTTCCCTGTCTGGAAATAGCCATTGCAAAAATGGAGAAAAAGCATGAAAAATGTATGATCATGAAAAGTGAGCTTCTCCATTTTCATTCCCGTCGGACTTATAAAATTCACATCATTTACTTATGTGCAAGGAAATAAGTGTTAGGTAAAATATAACGAGAATCCCTATCAGTCACGCAACAGCCATCTTTTAAATTTACAATTTTTAAGCTATGATTTTCAGATATCATTGACACCCATGCATGTACATGAATGAGAACCTACTAAAATATTTGTAAAATATCCTATAATATGATAAATTTTTCTGAATAAATCATTGATACTAATTCACAAGAAATATCATTACGAAAGGCAAGAGATTTTGAGGTTATCAAGCAACCTAGTTATTTCGAAAATTTTAAAATAATTATTTTACAGCTTTTTTTAGCTTTTAATCTGTGGTTTGGCAATACAGACCTGGTGTTAGTCGCATGTCATGTAGTTGATATCACGACATGTCATTACACAAAGCGATTTTATAATCCAATCGTAGGGCATTTTTGATTTTATATAAAATGTTTAGAAATTCAATTTAGTAATGTTCCAAATTTGTTGTTTTTAAAATGTAACCTGGTCCTCTATATGTGGTAGGTTTGATAGATTTAATATACGTAGAAACACGGCGTTAGGCTGCTACTTTTTGCAAATAAGCAAGAATTGCGTAAGAAATACGACATTCATTCACAGCTTAGTATGACATTATCAGCTGCTTGTTTGCTCAAACACAACCGCAGAGTGAGGATTTATAAATCTCATTATCGTTTATGAGGAAAACATCGCTGTGCAACGCATCTATTGATTTTTCGACTAGATGGGGATTAATCCGATGCAGGCAAAAACTCTTTGGCAAATGGTCGATTGAATTCAAAGATTTGCTAAATAGAAGGAAATCCATGCCGGCATACGCCTATCTCACTAAGTTTTCAGAACAAACGTGTTTAATGAAATTCTTGGAAGAAACGGGTCATTCGTAAATGCCCACGAACATGCCAAATGTAACGTTGCAATGTTTGAAAACATTACAACTTATTGCATATTTGTAATTAAGAGTTTTCTAGATGTTTTAAGAAAAAAGATGTTTGCAATTTGTCAAATAATTACAACACCAAACATGAAAATCACCAGTAATGAAAAGTTTACTATGTTTATCAGTTTTGGACATGTCCCATTTTTGGTCACCATATTATACTTGTATTTACAATTTCGCGCATGAGTTACTGATGATAAAATACGTACATGAATTTATCTGTTAAATGGCATTATCGCAATTACAAGAAATCAAAATCTTATAAATGGCGATGTAGTGAATTATCGGTATAGTACTTTTAGGGTATACTGCACATCTGCTGCTGCAGTTATGAAGAAATCCTCTTTTTCATCGATGATGCTAATAGGAGCTTTCTTATCGTCCTTTACAATAGGCATTTTTTGAATAAATAAAAAAAAAAGATTCGCTCGAATCATGTGATTAATTTGCGAGCATTAGTTTCGCACCGCAGGTTGTTTAAAGAACGAACTTTGATTCATTACGAGCAATATAATATGAGCTGAGCCTTTTATTTCCTACACAAAATTATATAAGGAGGAGAAGCAAGGCGATAGAATTTTATTACATCTCCTATGGCATAAGAAACGATACTATAACGTGCTAATTTAAACGTGTGGTTGCCTCGTACGCCCTATCTACGAGTATATATATATGCCTGAAATGGTGGGATGCACTCAGTCACGTAAATGCATTTTTCATTTGTAATTAAAATACTTCAACACCAGCGGAATCACTTTAGCTCTTCAGGCAACGCATTATATCGATGCCTACGATTTGTTTTATGCATATCAGTAAAAACCTCACGCATGCAGTCGTAATTTGTAATCAGTTACAAAAGACCCGTCAGGGGTATTAATCTGTGTAAGGTTTTAAGGTACATTTTGCATTAATGGCCAAGCTCCAAAGAAATTTAATCGCTGATCATGCACATCTTAATCATTACAATTTTTGAACTGAATTGAGTGCATTATAAAAGCATTCACTTTATTGGTGTAAATACCTGAAAATATGAATATAGATGAATGGTTTAATTCTTACATTGGATTTGAGCTACTGATGAAGTGCAGTAAGCCTTCGCAACATTTTCATCATGCTGTGCAAGGTATTAAAGTATTTTCAATTTACGAAATGCTTGTTTGTTAATTTCTCTTTTGATGCCAGTCAAATTTGATATCATCACAATTCACATAAGTTTTTTAATTGTACTCTAAGGTGAACAGTTTCTTAGAAAATTCTATATAAAATGACCAAATGATTTACTAATTTAAGAGCACAAGAGTTTTATTCCATTTGGACCCTGTGCTGCATAGTTGACGATCATGCCAAACATGGTTTATTTTACATGATAGTTTTATTATTATTGCAGAGTATCATTATAAAAAAACAAAATGATATGGATATATCATTAAATTGTGGCATAGATTTTTTTGTTGGTACCATTTTTTAAATGTTGATGTTTCATGCTTTGGTTTTAAAACGTGTGATGGCATGACCAAGCAAGTTAGTGTCGTCCATAGCAGTATTGTCCTCCGTTCTTTTGTCTATCACTTTATTGAAGTTTGCTTCCATGTAGGCCTTGTCTACAATGGACGTATAAAAAAAGGCTGCAGCGTTGTATTCTGTTGCAAGTCATATTTTTATATGTACAGGAGTATGAAACTTGCCTAAACGCCCCTTCGTTTTATCCGGGACGAGCAATCACTAGCCGTTAAGACCCTCCAGGGTACAATTTAGAAGACGTTTTCATCTTTATATTAATTTTTTATTGGTTTTCTAGCGTCTAGTGCTTAAACGTTTTGCCGAGGTTCACTACATGGCTACGTGAAGCTAAGAAGCGTTTGTCATATATAAAGTGTATATACAGAAAATGACTGAAAAGCCAAATGAAAATGGCCTAAACGATGACTAGTTTTCCCCCCGATGTCATCACACGTCAATTACTTGTCCACACTGCTCTGGGCGACACTCGTTTCACCATCGTCCGTAAACACACACACAATCCTGACGCACATTTTTCTATAGTTTTGTGATGTGCTCGGAATAGCCAACGGGTATTAGTCTGTATTTGTGTAATGGGACCTTAAAATTTGAGCAAATCGAGGTGCTGGAGGTGAATTTTAGCCTCTGGATGCGAGGGAATGTTGTATGGATTTTGAGCAGATTAAGTGATCTACTGTATGCACATCAAATATGCTCATCTAAACAATGTACGTTCTAAGCCTTCGTGCACTGCATTGTATGAGGCTAGCGCTTGAGCGAGGACCGGTTGGCAAATGCTGTGTAATCCGTTAGATAATAAATTCATTAAGCAGCTAATTGAGCCTTTTAGTGAGTTTTCGTTGTCTAGGTTCAACAGCCGTTATCTTTCTATCCATTTTACAACAGTGATTACACGTGGTATAATTATCAAAATGTTAATAACAGATTATGATGGCTGTAGACGTCTTCAAACAGGATCTGGCTGAAGGGCCATTAATGAAATGTACCCATGTGTGTAAACCTTGCCATTTGCTTGTATGTTCGAATTGTGCAACCAACTACAATGACATTTCATTGGTCTAACGATTACATTTTTTTTTAAATTCGTCCCCCAGCTAATTAAAAATATACATTCTAAATGTTCTACCATTAAATGAAATACTTTTAAGTACTTTAAATTGTCACTACTTTTAAATTAACAATAAGCATATTAGCAAATTTCTGTCATTGTTTAATAGCCAACGAACAAATTTCATGGTGATGACGTGTGTTGCTTAAACTATAATAAACTTTCAGAGTAATATGCATGTATACTGTAGCATATGTCGTAAAATATACATACTGACTAGAAGGAAGTCCTTACTGGAAGGAATACTGAACATAATCTGTTGAAACAGTAACCAATATGCTACATGTTTCGAGTCCAATCAGTAATAACAAATATGAAGATTATTCTATATAGAAATTTCAAAAGTGGGAATGATATCTTTATTTGGTCATCTATCTGTATGAAAAGCTGACAGTCTCAACATGCTAGTGAAAGCTGGAAATTTCTAACTTTTCGTACAGGAAAACTTCGTAGTTTAAAATCACAAAGTTTGCTTGCGTATCGGGAAACTAAAGTTCATGATTTTGTAAATTGGCTTGGATTTAAACTGATAGCGATATGGAATTTGAAGTCAGTTCTCGTGGTCACTGCTTTCATGTGTTGTATACTTTTCTACTTATACCTGCTTGTGGTGATTTGGGGCGAAAGCGCAAAAAAAAGACATATAATGTTCTTACATTTCAGTATATAGACAAACCTTGGGAATTGTTGGGAGCTTGAGAAATGCTATAGGTTTTTCTCTCGTTTATATTTACGTAGTATAAGGCTTGCGTTTCATCCATGGTCGTGTTTCGTGAGAAGTAATCAATCTGAGCTGCTTACCAATGCGTGCTCTACAGACTAAAGTTGTCACAACATTGGCGGTAAGTGTCACATGACATTTGTAGAAGGGTCACTGAGGTGAGCCCGAGCAGCAAGAATCCCGCGCCATTTCCCCCTCGTGGGATATTGCTGCATCCCATGTATTATGCATGGACTTTCTGCCACCACTTTTAGCCCCCGGAGGAAATGAGAGCGAGTGAAACCGCCGCAGAAACCTTGTTTAAAATTCTAATTCCAACCGGAATTAGAGAAAGTTACACCTAACGTCATTACGGCTGCATTGAATTTGCAAAGTGTTGCACTTTACAGAAAATATGGTTAACCGTAATACGAGAGGCGGCTAGTGGAATTGAAAACTAAAAGACGGGTGGGTATAGGACGACCCGATGGCATGTTTCTTGTGCAGACATGGAACTCTGGCAAATCTCTGGCTTGGAAATTCTAGTGGTATAATGCACAGAAGTTGCTGGAGTACACTCATCAGGTTTTGGTACAAGGAATGCATGTCTGTTGTATCTAAAACGTTCCTCGTGGAACTTTTATTTGAAACCGAAACCCGATGTTGGTTGGTTCAATAGATATTTTAATGAATATTAGCAAAGTTTACTAACTTGCATTGCTTTACGAGCCCAATCAAATGTCAGAAATTACGATTGTGACATTACGTGTAATTTTATAAGTGTTTAATCTAAATGCTATCATGCTTGAGAGCAAACATTTTTTTGTTCAATTTTAAGCATTTTATGATTCATACAACATTACTTCATACGTAGCATTCTCCCTTTCTCCAACTATTGTTATTTTCACAAAATTAATATTGTGCTCAAGTTTGGGCTAAATATTTCGAAGCCTTAACTACATGTTTTAAAGTTGGAAAGTTGGTATTAAAATTCATTATCGATTTTAATTTGTTGTCTACGACCTCTTGGAGCAATAATCGTCTTTTCTGTTTTTTTAACAATTTCTATCCACTTTTGATGTTGGCAAAATTCAATAATGAATAAAAGTACATTCTGTGAGATTTTCACTACTACCGAATCACTTAAAATTAATATTAGATTAGGCCTCGGGCATCTTTTGAGCAAGAAATTCATTAATGTTATGCTAATTGTTTATTTCAGGCACTTTCACAAGAACCAGAATACTCTAAGAGTTCTGAAGAAAAAGGCTTTGGAAAAAAATCCTGATGAATTTTACTTCCATATGATAAACTCGAGGATTGAAGTAAGTGAAATTTTGTTAGTTTTCCACCGCTTTCTTCCTTTTGCATTTTTTTTTTTTTTTTGCGTGTGCCGCATTAAGCTCGTAAAAAAACTTGTGATAAGAAAAAATAAAAGAGCGGTTGAGGGATTTTAATATGTGCACTTCTCGAAATGGAAGTCATTTGTTTAATTTGGCTTCCAACTCATTTGCATTGCAAAATTTCCCAATGGTAACAAAGACAACAGCGAAGATTGGCAAATAAAAAAATAAGCTGAAAACCATTTTTCTTTATGACATTAAGTCAGTTAGTCATAACGTGGGTTTGTTCTTTTGCAACGGAATGACGTGTACAGGGAGGATAGCAACGTGAAAAGTTGACTTAGAATTGAGAGATGTTTGGCTACATACAGTATGCATACGTAGTACGTAGCACACATATCTAATTCGGTAATTCCCCAGGACAGAACCATGTCTAAAGGTCTTTCAAACCACGTGTGATGCTAACATGTCTTGTATCATGACTTCAGATTACATCTGAATTAAGTAATCTTCTGTATGCCAAGTGCACTACAGTAAATTTGAAACAAAACACGTATAGCAAAAGGTGCATATCTGGATGCCATTTTGTTTTACCATGCGATGTCATGTTATTCAAATTACACAATAGATGGCGTGGGATTTTTTACAAACAGTTTTTTTTGTGCTGAAAAACTGATGCTGGATGGTGACAGGGGCATTTTGAACGTGACGTGCGAGTTTGTGCATTTACAGTCAATGCAACACTGACTTTTGAATTTTGGCAGTTTGGAACCATGTACAGTTTTAGCGGTCCTCACATGGACTCATGTCCTTTGTCACCGTCTTTTTAACGGCAAGCTTGACGTTATATGGAAGAAAACTCCGATTCACGCTCTTAATTGATTGTAACCCGGGTTAGGCTGCATTCACTGGAAGGTTTTCTGACAGTGACAAGACAACGGAAAATGAGAGAGGGACAAGATAAAGAATGGGGTTGAACCTGGGGGAGATAGTGACGGACGGACGGGCGGACTTGAGAGATGTTTGACACGCATCTGCTGTTGAATTAGTGGTTCTTGTGTTGAACCCTGGCGCGCTTTTTTATCTTATGATGAGGCACGTGCATTAAAGTAGGTATGAAATGTAATTTATTCCGTGCCATCATTTTCGGTAACCTCTGTGTTCTTGCACCCCATTTTCATCCTCCAGTTTTTCATGTCTCCTCTAGCTGCTGCCTGCCAGCGCCACGCTCTCCCTTCAGCTAATGTAGGCGGCAGTGCATATGGCACTGCGCTTACGTGCCCCATGCGTTGCAGTGTTCATTTTCAGGTGATGGCAAGAGGGGTGAAAAGGCAAGGGGAACCACCTTTTGATGCATGAGCACGTTAGGGTTCATAACCGTGGCTACCTTTCAGGCGTCAGGCTCGTTAAAAATCCTGCCATGCCCCCCCATTATGGGCATGTTGTATGCCAGTCATCTCCCTGCCGGGTCCACACTCCTTCCAGCGTCGCAAACTTTGTTGGTGACGTCACCTTTGACGAGGTTATGCCAAAACACAATGAAAATGGTAGCGAGGATCGAATTAATAAATACTGTTCTCACAGGGTTCACTGAATTTTAAATCATAATTCGTCGAAATTTGGCACGGAGATAGGAACTAGTAAGAGTGACTTCAATATTTTCGAAATTTGTCTTAACTCTTAACTCACAATGCTATAGTTTTTCTCGTCTAAGTTGGTGCATATCTGCTTGGATCTTGGAGACTAGATTCTGATTAGCCTGAAAAGGTACGAATTTAATGAAATGAAAATCAACGAAAATAAAAGGAGTTAAACAGAGCAAATACCGATAAAAAGCTAAAGAATATAAATATTCTTTATAATCAGAGTTTTGATCATGATGTGCTTTCATAACATCGATGTTCTTTTCTATGGCAGAAAAGCATTTTATTTTCATGACATAAAACTACGTTTTAAATCGGTTTTTTTTTTTAATTGTATATAATTCGGGAACCGTGCTATCTGGAGCTTTGCATTTGGAATCTATACAGATGTAAACTCTGATGAAGCCATCAGAATTAATGTCTTAATACCTTTTGGGCGTACTAAAAGCAATCCTGTCTACCACCTCATTTGTGTTAATTGTCTGACTACACTTAAAACAATTAAGTCCATGTGTACAGAGATTTGACAACAGATGGCTGGTTGAAATGAACGAAAACAAACTTCACTTTGGTTGCTGTAAATGCATGTTGTATGCAGTTCACACCTCGTTATTGTCAAGAAATACCTGTTATACCTACCTTGCTGTAAAGAACTTATAAAACCAAACGAAACAACTGTAGCGTGTAGATTGTTAAAATTGGTTTTCAGTCCATTGAATGGAATCAGGACACCTTGTAATATTTGACTGGAGATCAATGCCTCCGTAATTATACACTTAAATCATAATAGGTTGCCATTATGAAAGTTCATCTACAGACTAACTAAATTTATGACTGGCTTTATGGCGCGGAATATACATAATCACAACAGAATTAATTATCAGTGATAAAACTTATCAGACGTCATTCTATTCTGCAGTGATTTCTGAAAATAAATGTCTACATGGGTTCTTTCTCTCTTTTGTTGAACGATGAACTCGCCAGGAGTCACCATGCTGTAGGAACATACTGTACTTATCGTTTATTTAATCCTTCATAAAGGTTTTAATTAGTCTTTTGCATGTTTCAAACAATCATTTGAAACTTAAGTCTAGCCACCTTGGCCATCGCGAAGAGATTTTCAGACCATTGTATGCCACCTCAAGAGTGAAATTTGACATGACCTTGGAATAATACCATTTTTCTGATGTGATAGATTATGAAACCACCAACTGGCGGGTTTTGTTTTTTTACAATGACCGCGCTGACAATAAGTACACGCTGACCAGTGAATCTGTCACCGTCTTTTTGTTATAACAAATATATGTCATGTTTTATGCATTGCATTTATAATGGACATATGATGACCCTTAATATTGTACAAAAGTAGCCTATATATTTCGCTTTCATTTTTTTAAAAATAAAATCACTGATGTCCATCTTAGTGACCATCTCACTAAATGGCCCGTGGACATGAACACTGGACACCGCAAGTGTTTTGTTATTAAATCCAATACAAAAGTGCAGCGTATATAGGGAGGGGGTGGAGGAGGATAAGGTAGACAAATGGTAAAAAAAAAGTCGGCTGAGGGGTTCGGAGGTTCGGAACAAGAGCTGACCATTGGATTAAGTGAATCTGAAATTAGCTTCGGGGATATTGACCCTAATGCGTCACCTCACATTTCTCGCGCTTTACTAGATGGACATCTGCACGTTTTTGACCTCTTGTCCACCCTGGCCACCACGGATGAACAGCATCCGCGATGAGCTGTTTTTTGACCGTGCCAAGGCGTCATTTGGCCGCCCCCATGTCCACCTCCCTAGCTTCCAGAATCCGCACATCTGTCAATTATAATTGGACTCTTGGTTTCTTTGTTGCTTCATACAGCGTATGGAAAATCATGTTGAAATTTGTATTCAAGTAGGACCTTTGCAGTAATGAGTACATCAAGACACAGATTTTCATAAAAAGTTTGCACTTGTTTGTGGGGGAATTCACACTTGGTACCATGTCGGGATTCTGGCGTCGTTGAAAGAAGGATACGAACTTTCAATTAATGAAAACATTGAACGGATTTTTTCCATCATTGTATTAGTCAAGGTTTATGGTAGAATAAAAGTTGTGAGGTGAAATGCTAATGTAAGCGCCGGTCCGAAACGACTTTGGTTCAGTGCGAAAACATTTGTGGTGTATATTATTAAGTTGGCGTAACGCAGGATGACAGTGTGACCGAAGTGCGTTGGGGAAAGTGAAATAAAAATTGGATTTGTCGTATGGAGAAGCGCCAACGTGCTATTAAAGCTATTTGAAACCGAGAAAAGTACTAGGTGGTGAAACTGGGTGTAAAGTTTGTGGTATACCGTAATTGGACGAGACAAATGAATAATTTTATGGGCTTGTAACATTTCTGTGAATGGGCCACTAAATGTTAAAGCAATCACTATTTTTTTCGTTACTTCGCAGAAATATGCCACTCTGGGTCATTTGGAGAGTGATTTGGGAGATGTACTCTTTTTTTTTTCAAAAAATAAAAAGTGCTAGAAAGCTTGTTTAGTACGCATCCAATTTAAAAGTTGAAAACTCAAGCGAGGGACCTTCAAAAAGTTTTTACTGAACAAAATTCATTGCTCAGATTCTTAATACAGGCTATTTTAATTGTCCAAAAATTAGATACTATTCTTTTTATCGATTGATTTTATAACAAATAAGAAAACTACATCAAAGAATTAAAATGAGATTCATTTTTGAATAAATTCTATAATTTGTACAGGAACACATCCATTTAAATCATATGGATCAATGTTTTTAGGTACTGAACTGGGCTAAAACGCTTGCAGAGCTAATCAATTAATTCTACAACAAAAATGTAATATGTTGAAATTAACAATTACAAACATCCAATTTGGTTTTGATTGCAACAACTTCCTGTAGAACTTGCTGAATTGTCCTTCAGCAGCGTTGCATAATGGAAGAGTTTGGAGAGTAGCTTGTCCTCTCCATCGTTTTTCTATTGGCTCGTTTTTTTATATACGAAATGGGAAGAGTGCGATGTAGAACCATTAAATGAAGTGTGGCCGAGACTGTTGATCCGATTTCTTTTGTACCATCACAAAAGTAACATTTGGTTGATTGAATCTTAGTGCAAATTACCTCATGAATGCGAAAGTCGTTTTTATTCATCACAAGAGGAAAGTATATTTGAGTGAGAAGGTGGGAAAAGAGGATAGTGGGGAAGTGGTGGATTCACCCTCCCCCCACCTCCTCCTTCTTCCCATTCCCTATGCCAGAAGCACGGGGAATCGTTGAGAAATTGAAAAGTGTGTGGGGGAGGGGGGGGGGATGTGATGCTCTAAAATGAATAAAATCCAGGACGACGGTTTATTTCGGCCCTAACCGTAATTTTTCTAACAAGATGACGCCCTATAAAAGCTTTGGTCATCATTTTGAAATGCACGCTGGTCCGAGTATGAATGGGGAGAATCTGCCACCAACATCCCAGTGATTCACCATATATTTATAGCTGCTTGGATACCCTTCTCTATCTCTGAACATCCACTAAATTTCACTTAATAGGTGGTGCTTTTTTTTTACTGCTGCTTTTAGTCGTGGATTGTTCAATTTGGTAATTTTTCATTCCTGCCGTTTCGGGTCACCATCTAGACCGCAGATTTATCCTGCGAGTGCGCCGTTTGATGAAAAATGGTGCCAGAAACATAATTGACTAAACTGTAAAAGACAGGGAATTTGTCAAAGAATTGAAATGAGATTGCTTTGGGATGATGTTGCTTTAAACAAGCAGAAAAAAAATGATCCATCTAATGAATAAAGGATAAAGTGGGATTCGTGTGTATGTATTTTTTTCACAGAAATAAAAAGGATCCATTTGATAAATGCTTCGTGTCCTTTAAACGTATTTTCTAGATTCATTTCCGATTAAATGATTTCTTGCTAGATAATTTCGCAGCCACTAACAAATTATATTCACGAAGCAGTACGATTGTCATTCTCTATATGTGTTTTGGATAACAGAGCGTCGTGTATCATGGAAAAAACGTGGATTTTTCATTTGCTTTCATTGAGATAAAAAAATATTTGATTTCCATCCAAATGCCATATACACTAATGCGGTGACGGGGCCCTGGAATGACATAAAATGGCTTCTATGTATCTGATAATTAACTTTTTATTAATTATTAACGGCAACTATTAAATGGCATGCGCTTTGAGCGTACTCGTTCTTCCTTAACATCATTTAGAGTTTGTTAAGTTTTAGGGAGCTGTTTAATTTGCAATCTTTAATTAAAGGTGTTATTAACCTTGGAATTGTTCAATTTGGTAATTTTTCATTCCTGCCGTTTCGGGTCACCATTATACCATACATGTATAATTTTTGCTATTCATTATTTTTTAATTTAAAATTTTGACTCTATATTGATTCTGCAATAGGAAAATATAGAATTGTAAATTATTCACTTAATTGCCAAGCATGCATTCTACAAAATTCCAGCAGATTTTTTTCGCAATTATGATAGAATTCGTTGTGTGACCATCAATATATTCATTGAGGGCCATATTTTGAGAGAGCTGCGAATATACAATACATGTTACACACTTTCACTTTTTTTGTATTTTTAATGTACTAAAATATTAAATTTATAGTTTACGGGTAGCTAAACCTTTTATAAAATACAAATTTTGGATAAGTAACTCAAATTAATTTTGTCATTAACATTTAGCGGAAAGAATTAATCTTTTTGGGGAAAAACAACAACATGTTTTTACCATTGCACAGATAACTTTCTGATGACCTAAATCTTGGAGTAATTTTATAGTGCTGCAGCCATAAGTATGAATATAATTAATGACCTAAGTACACATTTGATGCCACCCTACATTTATGGTTGAAATAGTGTATAGTGTAGAAACAGCGGTGTCGTATTTTTATTTATTTTTGAAGAATGAGTTTGTTGACATTTCTTCGTGAGATGTCATTGGAGAAGCGTGCTCTTGATTTTTGCTGTCATCCACGCCTCTGAAACTAGGATATTGCGTGATGGATATTTTTTTTAATGTTTCTAACTGCTACACCATGCACCCTTGGCTCGATACCTCCCTGTATTACCTAGCGGGATCACGCGAATCCCCGATTGAATTTTTTTTTTAATATCTTTTTACATTATTAATCATCAAGAATGAATTAGCGTGTCAGGATTATTAAACAGGCAGTCAGTCCACTGCCACCCATGCAATAGCGCACGCTGAATAGCTGTATAGGTGTCATTAAGATAGATGTTAAAAGTGTGGCGAACGTGTGCTGCCTGCCTTTTAGTTTTCGGACGGCTATTTTCTGGATGAGTTGGCCCAGCAAGACCACCTCCACCGTGCCTTTTGACTCGGACCTCCATTTAACTGCAGCGACGGATGATTGAAATTGTGTGGTGTTAGGGCCTCGAACACATGTAGTAGAACAGCCTGGGCGATATGAAAAGCCAGGAGGTGACATATTGGGAAGTAGGGGTGGCAAAAATGATAGAATAATAAAGGGAAGCGAAAGGCCGGACCAGAGTTTCAGCCTCAGTGGACACCAATATAGCGTGCCCGCCCAGCTGCTGCGACTTCGACGCAAGGGGGTCTTTTGCCAATGTACCGCAGCCAACCAGCATTGTCTATCAAGCCGTATTAGTGGTTGAACAAGTGCATAGTCGCCAATGTACGCGGTCCCAACCTCTGCATGTTGGGTGATGACGGAACAGAGGCGAATTATGGCTAGATGACATTGCTTAGGTTTTATATGGTAATGGGAAATTAAATGAACACAGAAATGTAGTTATAGGTGTTTATTTCATTCTATTGTTATTATTTATAACAACTCCATATCAAAGTTTAATTCTTTTCTGAAATTAATATTACCACACATAAAAATTTACCTTATAGTCCAAAGGGATTTTACTATTTTTAACTATGATGTATGTGTTAATTTCTCCCATGTGACTTATTAGCTATCTCACGTTTATCTTTCTAAAATGATGACCTTTAATTTTTCACTTGTGAAACGTTTGCCAAATGGGATAAATTTGCGTATTCATGCTTGTCTACATTATTTTGTCTTCGTTAATTTGCCATCTTTTCCAATATGGCGTTCCGTGAGCCCAAGTTCTTCTGCTCCATACATATGCAATGCTGTGTTTCATTAGTAATGGTATAAAAGATACCATCAGCATCGCGGTACATGCATTCTTGTTTTTGCATATCACAAAACTTCATGTGAAGCTCAACTTAATAAGCCATACTTAGTCCTTAATTGTTATTGGTGCATACTGATAACCCAATTCCGTAATCGCATAGCATGTGTCAACACTAATTAAGCACTGCGCATCTATGTTCAATTTGAAGCTTGTGGTTATAACTATTCCACTTAACATCACCTGATCTGCAGGTTGAATAAAACGCTCTTCATTAAGAATTACTTATTTTGTAAAGTATTTGGATGTCTGTTTTGTGAATCTGTAATTTCTCAAATTCCAATTTTTACACTTAAAGATTTTTTTTCTCGAAATGTCGAGTTTTCAAAGACAATTGTGATAAACTAAAATATAACCTGTTAATTCATCCGAATTTTACATTGTGTAACCCATGGTTAGGGCTGCCCAAACATGGAGGTTTTTTTGCCAATATGAATCTTGTGGGCACCCCTGCAGTGGTGGTTGCCAGGCTCATTCGACCATGTCTTTGGGTTACACTTTCCCCCTTATCCCCCCTTACAATTTTTCACTACAAACTACAGGGTTATACACCTACCCAGTTCATATGGAAACCCCATGTAGTGTTCAGGCGAGCATATAACATTAATCCTCCTACTTCTTTATTGCTTTTAGTAACATGTATGAAGGAGAGATTGGAAAAAAGAGAGACCTTAGCTAATTTCGTCGCATTTTTCATGTTCGCTTTATTGAAATCTACTCCTATTATAGGTCCCGTTTTTTAAATTAAGCTTTACGGTCAGTTAGATCGGCCATATTTTTTTATTTTGAAAGGTATATTCCGTGGTATATACGATATGGCTTATATTTTGCGTGGACCTGCGAGGCCCTTGTCATTTTCCAAATGTTATATATGTGAGACAGATTCAAGCAAGCCTGAAACTTGGTATAAAAGACGGGTATACACTCGGTTGAAGTTTTTACAATTTTGTACAGTTGGTGGGGAAGAACCATGGCGAATGTGTAGAGGGGAAATAAAGGGACAAAAAAACCAAAAAAAGGACTTCATGGTATTTAATTTCGTCCACAATAAACTACTGGCGTGTATTGACTTTGAGTTAGTGTCGCCCAATTACCCTTACTTTACCTTCATTTCGTTTTTGATAAAATGCAACTTTTGTTGCTGCTCCACAATTTGTGCTCCTTTGTGCGGTTTGTGTGCGCTCCCATGCTCACCACGCACTTAGTAAATTGCCAGTTGAACGTTCAAGTGAACAATTGTACAAAGTTAAATTACTTGAAGACAATTTTTGAAATAAGCCAGTTACGTTGCGCAGCGCATGCACAATGGAAGCTACGTAGCAAAACGGTTTGAATGCGGTTAACCCTAATAGCTAATATATTCAGTTTAATATGGATGAGGTTCCTGGACGTGTAATAATAGCACCGACTAAAATGCTTTCTAATTTGGGGGAATTACCAATGTGGGCTGCGGTGGTGACCAGCGAGCCGATTTCGCTCAATCCGGTTGGATTTTAATGCTACTTTAAAATAGGTCTAAACTGATGACGAACAATTAAACTAATTAAACCTGGACTTTTTATCACGATCAATTTGGGAAATGCTGTCTAATTTAATGTTGGACGCGTATGGGGGCAATCACTGAAAGCATGGATGCTATGCAGTGAAGCGATTATATGGTCTTTACATACTTGTAGTTTAAATGCCGATGAATTGATTAACTTTACATTTCGTCGTAATTGAAGATTAATTACTTATTTAAAGTTTTAATAAAATATTAAAACATTAAAACATTTTGATTTCAATTATTTTTTTAATAAGCTGGATGTTAGGAAGGTTTTACATATTGGTGGTTGAAATGTACTTTAGGACCGCCTTGATTGCATCGGTGAGTGCATTCTGGATAATCCGAACCTATTAATCCAAAATTCTGAATAATCTAAACCGAAATCTAAAAATTGGAAAAGTCAAAATCAGACTAGGTGAAGAAGAAAAAATTTAATGTTAGGAACTGAAAATACGTATAGTATGGTAACACTTGAATGCAAAACTTAATTAAAATATCAATTAACAGCGTATGCAGTGAATGAAACAAAAATGAGCCCGAAATGAATGAAATGTGCAATATATTTGCATATAATTTACATATGTTTGGACAATCCGAAATTGTGCTACTCCGAACAGGTCCCAGTTAGTTCGGATAAGCGGGTTCTGCTGTATTTGTATGCATTCTCAAATATTCACAGAAACTACAGTGCATTTCAAAACATTGTCTCGTTGTTTATTTTGAAATTTTAAGTTTGTGCAGCATTTTTGAGAGATAAAAAATTCTTCAAATTTACATTTAGCAAATAACTTACTGTTTTGCAAAAATAATGATGGCAATATTGTGGTAAAACTGGCCTTTTTATCTATCGTATACACATGCAGTATACTTGCTGTTGCCACAATTTCCACGAGTCTGTATCTGAAGAAACTGCAACACCATCTGTTACTTGATACACGCAGTGATCTTCACCAAATGAGGATCATGAAGTCCATCAATGAGCTGACCGCAGTTGTTAGCAGCAATTTTAACAGATCACTCAGGATTTTCCCTATAGCTTTCCCTTCCTCTCTTCAAGTTGTTTCATTTGATGTCGCATTGCCCTTTCTTTCTTTTTACTCTCTCTTGTGTGCATGGAACGTACTATAATTATCTTAGCTTTTTTTTTATTCGGAAAACGGCTTGCTTTCGATGTTGCTTCATGCCACCTTTCCAGATACTTTTAGACACCCATCAGCCATGAACCATGTGTTTGATGTTTATGGTCAGTTTCTTTTAAGGGCCTTAATTGGGCACTTAGGTGTCAAATTGGTTTGTAGTTGATGATGGCAAAGCCGCTTCCCCGGAAAATCATTAAGAGTCGTCGCGGTTAATCGCCAATTAACGAACTGTTATACAATTGCCTTAATTTAGATGACTAATGCAGCTAATTTGCACGTCATAGCCGACCAACTCACGTAAATTTGTAATGGTTTATAATGACAAGGGTGCTTCATAATTGACCGTGCTAAAGTAGACAGAACGTTTTGATTGTTATTAGTTCGTTGTTGCTGTAATTTTAGATAAGCGCCTATAAATTAGTCGTGAATAATACTGGGGTTTTTTACTTGTGATATACTGCATATTCATCAACTTAACCTGGCTCCTTATGGTCTCTCCAACTTGACTAAAATTCTGTGATTTTAAGTAATGACTTATAAGTGTTGAATTTATTAATTTTATATGCAGTTATTTTGAAATTAAATTTTAAAGTGTAACCATATTAGACCATTGCAAAATTCATTCAAAAACTAGCCTTCTTAATATTCCTCAGTATTTAATCATATGTAAAACTTTTAGCATGTTTGATAAGTTAAAATAATCCTGAGGCCGCTTTGGAGATGAATAAGTTTTAATCTCCAGATAAAATTTATGGTGTGCCGCAACCGACATTTTGGAATGTCACATTTCAACTTGCCTTTGATGACATTTTTATTCGGTGGTTTTGTTAAGTTATTCAGAGAACTGGCTTCCCGTTACGCCGTATCTCGTAATGACTAGTTTAATTGGTGGGCGATTTTCACTATTTAAATAAAGGGCCTATGCATGCATGACAAAAAATATGGGTCTATGGCACTCAGTTGAATAGAGTAGCGTGCAAATGGCCAGTATCTCTGTTGACACGCATATTTAAAGATATGTATATATTTTTAAATATGTGTTTTATGTGCATAATTATTTCTCGTTATGTTTGCTAGTGGATGAGATGTTAAAGGCCTAGGCGCCTATCGGGGCCTTGGCGTAAATGGATGTGCTTTAGGCAACACGATATATTGTGTGCACACCTTTTATTCATTGCTTTAAGAATGAAAATGAAAAGGGACAAAACAAAATGGGAAGAGCTGCAATAGGCTAATTAGATGCTGTCGCCGTTAATTAGGTGGAACTTGGCATCGGGGCTGTTGGCAAATTACCACATTTGCAATGTCGAGACCTTAGATATAGAGCAAACTAGGTGTGCATTCAGCAAATTGACTAGCGCGCATATATTTGCATGCTGATTGGGTGCGAAGAAACATGGGCCCTATGCAGGAGCGTGTGGGGTTAGATATATCTCGTAAAGGGAGAGGGGGGTGTACTTTATATATATATATGGTGTACCGAAACGCGTGCATGTGCTGCACGTATAAATATATTTGTGCTCCTAAATAGCGTCGTACTATAGTACGGTTCAGCTGTTTAAATTTACCGTGAGGGATTTAATGTTTCGACTTGATGAAAAGGTGGGGAGCGCTTCGGGATTCCTAATCCCACATCACGTTGTGTCATACAGCGTGTTGCCAATGGCGGCGGTTGTGGGAAGGGAGGGGGGCGATTAGTATGCCATCACATTGACTCTGGCAGCAGCGCGGTCACAGTTGTGAGCTGGGCGCTGTCATTTAGCCAAGTGTGTGACTATCGACGAGATCGGTACTGAATTTCAACAATGTTAGACAGTTGGGATGACATTCTGGAAGATTGGCTTTCTTCAAAATGTCTTCTATCTGTTATGCCTTAAGGGGCGTCAAAGAAGAATACTTATTCCAAAACGAATAATTAGTGTAAAATTTTGAATCAATTCTAATGGATATGTCAACGTTCTAATGCAATGTGCAAGTCTAGTGCTAGCAGACGATATAACGCATGAAAGCCCAGGGTTCTTGATGGTGATGATGAAATCAGACCTTCACCCTATATATGCAATTAAAGCAGGGGCAGTAACTAAAATTTGATAACCTTATTAAAACTAATTAAGTATTTGTTGACAGACAGGTTAATTGTTATAGGTGAGTCTCGAGCTAAAGTGCGACAAGC
The DNA here is from genome assembly GCA_033995625.1 of Ophyiulus pilosus. NCBI lineage: Eukaryota > Metazoa > Arthropoda > Diplopoda > Julida > Julidae > Ophyiulus > Ophyiulus pilosus. Next base: position 53,255 of record JAUJYV010000013.1, on the reverse strand, counting down.
TAAAGATTTTAATGTACAATCTGGATGCAAACAGCTGCTTTCCAATGTTAGATTGAAATAAAACGTTGAAGTCAAATAGTTGTCAAGCTATAAAGAACTTATCCGTACTGTTGGTTGGTCTTTGGCATTCGTCTGTGTTTGGGAAGCATTAGTTTTATAGTGACATATGTAGTTATGTTTTATTGTACTTTATCCAATTGAATATGAACAATGGAGGATGCCAACCCTAAATTGCAGAAACTCATCTTGTCGATGATTCGAGGAAATTATAGTGAAATAGTGCCACATACAGAGTGATCTCTAGCCCACATTATTTATTTGCTTATAAAATGCTTTCAGCGCTCGTGTAATGGCGGTTGGTTGCGTGGGGTGTTCCGCCATTGCTTTGCCTCTACGTTCGTTTCCGTATATGATTATTAATTCCCGCCCTTTTAAAAATCACTTTATAGCTATCGATTACATAAAAGCCCAGGTTTTCCATTATGGTTTCATGATCCATCCCATGAAGCCCGCCTATGGCACTCGCTCATCAGTGCCATTAGCTGGGTTGCGGCGCTCCCGAACGTACGCCGGAAAGCACTGTGGAGCCAATGGAGGATGTCCTCCATTGTGCCTAACTCCACCTCCTATGTGTAGCAGTATTTTAATATAACATCCCATTATCACGCATTAATATTTTTTTGCTTCACAGCGCAGCTTCTAGTGTCATAACCAGCAATTACCTGTCGGCATTCTGTAGTATCTTTGTGGAAAACTGGCGAGTTCATTGTACCCGGGTTATTTGCATGCGCTACCTGTTAATTCCCTTTTTATACTTTCATTTATACTGGCTATATTGCAAATTGAACGATTTGTTAATCCAAGAATGTTATATTAGCGACGTTGTGTGCCGAAACTTTGCCCCATATCTCCCATCCCAAAATCTGGTTTTTAACCCTTTAACCTTTTGACAATCATGCAACGGAATATATGCAATTAAAATTGAACAACTAATTTTAAATAGCTAGCATGTAAAATCACTTTACACAATATTTTGATTGGCAAACTACTATATTTACATGACATCCATGACAACTTCTAGAGGATTAGCATTTTCGACATTCGAGAATAACATTTGAATATATTGTTCGAGTGATTTCATATGGTTTTTTTAAAATTCAAAGTAATTTATAGTATATACTTGTAAGTTGTAACTTTGTCAATTTATATATTTTAATATATGACTAGAACAATACTCTTTGATTATTGTTGTTTTATTTGAATATGTTACTTATGGCCTATTGCTACGATGTGTAGCATACCCTTTAAGACGGATACTCACTAGGAGTCGCTACTGAGTTTAAAAATAATGAAACATTACGCTATAATACACCCTACCCATGCACAACACTGCACTGCTGTTTTATAGTATTGTATTCATATTTTCACTCGATGGTATCTTATGTGCCCCATTGACCAGGCAGATGGCATGCATCTTGCTGATTTCTGTTGTATGGAATTCCAACTGAAGCCCATTTGCTCCACGCATAACTTTAAATTCAAAGGTTTAATTATAAGCCGGGCTTATTCGATTTAGTAGGCTAATGTTTTGCAAATACCCTAAGCAATTATAGTTGCAATTATGCACGGACCATTCCACTTTTGATCGCAAATTAGTATCTGTTAATCATCGAATGGGATATTAAGCATTAGCATGGCATTGCATGTCATCACCACCACTTTTGTCAACACAAATACATACGCCTTCACTATATCCTCTTTGTTTTAAAGGCTGATTGGATCCCCCCACGTGCCCCCAACAGCCTATCCCTCTGCCCCCCTTCCATGGCAGTTTGTAGTAAAGTGCTTGGATTAGTGGTGTTCGCCCCTATCCGAGAAAACGCGAAGTTCGTCCTAATCCCCACCAAATGCACACTTGCTCTAATATTCACAATGTATGCATGAACATGCAACATTTTCATCCCAATGTACTCTTTCTCTCTCAGTGCGACCTGATGTGGCTTTCTCGACATCATCTACGCGTACGCCTTTTTTTTCTGGTCCTGCCCTAATGTGCCACCACCTACTTTCTCCGTATTCACCAATTTTTCCATTTCAAATATTGGCTCCTTATGTTTCCATATATGTACAGGGAAGATCCAAGAAGTGCCATTGTTGGGAATGAGATGAAATTGCACCGAAGGGAAATCCCATGAGGGAGATCTGCACACCCGTTTAGCTACTAAGGTTTGGGTATTGTGCTCAAATGGTGATAATGCGCCAGCTGTCGGCCATTGCTCGAATTAGCTTCAATAATGATTCCCAGTGCTCATATCAACTCAGTTAGGGTTGTCCAAATATTATGCCACGCATTCAGGAATAAGGCAATATCACCAATAGTGATGTAAAGATCACCTATAGTTGTGTAAAGTTGTCTTCACTGTGTGTGTGCATCAGAGCCAATTTTCGATATTAGCAAATAGCAGTTTGAGGGATCACGTATTCAAGTCAGATGATATCATTGCAATACAAAGCCAAACTAGAATAATGTTCAAGATGGCGTCCATATTTGTAGACTGCTATTCTCTGTGAATACAGCTGAGTTGGTCACAGCCATTTTGTTTAACTTTTACAAATCTTTTGGGACGTCCCTTGCAGACCTTTATAACTCTTCTCTTATATATGGATATGGTCTAGCATATTTACAGTGCGAGTTCCGATATGGATGAAGTAGGAGTATTGCATCCCATTGTATATGGCTATTTGCTTTGTGAAAGACCAATCAAGTGGATAGAAAAGTCTATGTTTATGTGCCCATGGACCACAGTTATAACCGTCTAAATGGTTAATGTATGCAAATGATCAACGATACAGGTTACATTCAAAGTGTATCCAACCCCACGCATATATAACTTGTACTTCATCCCTTATTCTCTTTTATTCTGCCCACCCTCCTTCACAATGGCGGTTTTTGGAGAAAAAAAAATATATAAGACTATTGGATCAGAAGGGAGGGAGGAAATGCGGAAAAAAAATGATTGAAATAATATAACTTTTCTTCTTTGTATGAGAGAGAGAGAGATGACATTGGATCTTCCTCTTCTGTTTTTACAGAAAAATCCATTCATTATTGATGGATTCACGTTGGGCCAAAAAACTACAATTGTGTTTATGGGATGCATGTTCCGCCGTAATATGGCAGGGAAAAACTTGCGAAGAATAAAAAAAAACCGTTATTTCTATCTTGGTCCTTTGCATCCTCACACTAATGCCTTTGGATATGGACCTGCGTGCTCCTCATTGAAGTGAAATTGAAGTTGCACGGGGAGAGCACTTATGAATAAAATACAGAGCTGAACAAAAAAGTGTCTTTGCAACTTAGCCCCTGATGTGGAATACAACGCGCATCTTCTAATAAACTCCCATATTGTCACCATTTATAGCATGTAACGCAGTTTATGGTACAGAATCCCAAATAACATTTTTATTTCCCCGTTGCAGTCTAGTGTCAAAGAAGTCCTAAGCCCTTATAACATAACCATACTTAGATAAGCGTATAAATGTAGATGCAACCCCACCTCCTCCCCTTTCTACAATTGCTCTAGTTTTTTTTTCTTTTTTCTGGTCCTCACTTTGCATATAAGCCATCCTTGTGCCTGTGAGTACTAAGGCCAATATCCCATTGTACAAGAGACAAGAATAAGCCCATTTGCAATCTACTGGAAATTCAACGGTATAACAGTTGGACTTGTGTTATGCAAATTCTTAATGCCATTGTGTTCAACTAGACTTTTCTGCCTATCTTTTCTAAACTGCTCCACAGTGAAGTGAATACAAATTCGCTCGCCCAAATAGACTCTCTCTGAGACTCTTTGCATGCTGCGTGGAGTGTCAGGGTGAAGTCGCCCCAAAGACCACGATTGAGAATCATAAGAGGGCGTGTAACCTCTCGAGTGTGATCTTCCAACTAGATTGCCGTTTGACCTCCCGCTTGTTACAAATAGGTAACAGATTGTGTACCATTTAAATTCTTCGGAAATTGACCCAGTTGTCTGGCTTGATCCTTTTTATGATCTCTTATCGACTCGGTTCAAATCTACTTTCTCGGCTATTTCGACGTAATTTAGGCGTCTTTCAGCCATTGGCACTTCCTTCGTGCTTTCAAAGTGAGAAAAGTTTAAAAATGGCTAAGAAGTCGTCCATAAAGCTGCTCTCTCCACTCTACTTAACGAATCTGTCCGGTTTTTATTATCCAATTGAGGGCGGCAGTAATTATAAAATTAGAGTATTTTCTTGTGTATTATTTTAAATTCAAATAGTAAGAAAAATCTTATAAAAATCACTACGGTTATAGAAAGATTTCCAGTGTTACAAATTGAAATTACATAATTACAAAATGTTTTTGAATGCAATTTGGGGGAATTTCCATCGCCGCTTGTATATTTTACTTATTCATATTTCAATTATATTTAAAATATTTTTTTTTCTTTATAGGATGGTGTCCATTATGAAAAACCAAAAGAGGAAGAATTTACCGATGAGCAAATCAAGCTTATGCAAACCCAAGATCTGAAGTACATTAATTTCAAGAGAAGCACAGAAGCGAAGGTATGTTTGTACATTGCAGTCAGCTGCAAAATTCAAATGTCGCCTCAATTAACTTTATTTTAATTTATTAATTTGTTTTTTTGATGAAATCAAATAGAAAATTGACAGTCTGAAAGCGTCTCATCACTTATTAGATGTCGATAATCGACCACAAAATAATCATACATTCTTTGTGGATAATAAACACAATGGTAGGTTTTTTTACATATATTAAGATTTTAGGTTATGAAATGACCTGTTACTGAGGCGTTTTTATTTATTATTTAGCTAAGAAATTTGATGTCATAACCCACTTGGATACACATCCAGCTTTGATTGACCGAAATTTTAACCGGTTAAAGATGGATATGCTAAAGAGCAAGTCAATTAAATGTCCTCTGGATAGCGAAACATTGGAGGTATGTATATTTTCACTTGCTTTACTTAAATTTTACTTTTTACGTCAATTTGAAAAAGTGTGAAACCTGCTTGAGATTATTTTAAAGTGACGTTTCTGTAGTATATTTAGCTACTGAAGTGTCCACTTATATTTTTTCACCATCGATGTGTTGAAATAATCATTACTACACAAACAAACATTATGTATACCATAATACTATAGAGAAGTGTTTGTGTCAAAATGTCAATGGGTCCTCCCCCATCTTCCTGTGGGGATATTTGAAATCAAAACAAAATTGCCATAACAAAATCATGCAGCTCATTTGTAAGCGGGAGTTATTTTGCTGTTTATACCATCGATGAATTTAGAAACGTACGGCGTGATACCAAGTTCTTCCGATAGCAACCATAGTGCACATCAGTCCTAAGCAAGCACTAAGTTTGGGCTATTAAATCGAGCCGTGCTGTTTGATTGTTATTGGTGGTTGGTATCTGCCATTGACCAAAATAAATACGGCGTTTTAATTTAATGTTTTGACCACAAGGCATTGAGCGGCGCATGGGGCATTGAGACAATGGGCTGGACAGCCAGTCCTGTGACGTCCCCCACAAAGCGCGCAATTGCCATTGGGTCATAATTCACGACGCTTAGTGTTTCTGGTGGAGAAATCAGCGACTCATTCAGTGTGATAGGGCTTTATGGGAAGAGTGGATGTAATATAATCGGAGCAGCCCTACAATGGAGTACTTGTCACTCTATTGTGTCATTAGGCGCTGACTTTCTTGATGGTTGTGACGAGGTCGAAGCAAAAAACCGCGTGACCCCGGTCATTGTCATCATTTCTGTTTGATGCGTTGCTCCGCTCCACTTCTGCTCCTCTGACTTTGCAATTCCACTTGAAATTGATTTCCCTTCCACGCGTTTATCATTTCTGATAGTGATGGGTTTGATCCCGTCATAAAGAAGTTGCACCAATCCTCCCTGGCTGCAATTGTGCTCAAAGCTCACAACTCAAGTTAACGACACGTCAACCGCTCTCATTGGACGGCCGACTTTTATTTTGTCATTGTCGGCGCTTTCCTGTTTTCTGATTTTCTCAACAATTGGGGGAAACTAAAAGGAGATTTATAGATCGGCAGCGGGAAAAAAAAAGTCAAAACTGATACCCCTGCACAACTTTTACATCAGTTATAAATTTCAGTTTTTATTCTTTTCTTTCTAAATGGGCTATTTCGAGGCACATAACCCATTCCCGATACCGAAACCAAAGCTGGGTTCCACCGAAATGCTCTTTTCACACTTGGCAGCGCTCCAACGAATTTTGTCCCAAAAACCTGAAATTTTTCCGATTGGGGCCTGAATTTTCAGCTTTTGCATGTTTCAGGCAATATTGATGGAAACCAGTTTAGGGGATTGCAATTTTACTGGCGACTTTCAGTCGGTTCTGGTTGAAAAACACTTAATCGCAAGTCCGACTTTGGTTTGGTTAATACCCACCTTAACTCTACTTGTTATGTGCATGATACATCCACATATTGGAAGCGATAAGGTTATAAAAGTATGAAATTCGTTACTTAGTTTCATGCTTGGGAATTCGGCAAAATATTATGTCAGCGACATTTTTAACTTTGATCTCATAGGCTCAAATATATGCTTTTTTTTAGAATTTTTTTACTGAAATATTAGAATGCCCACACGCAAATATGGTATTCTGATCAATACTCTTGTTCCACAGTTTTAGTCTATCTTACGAATTATATGCACAATATGCTTTTGCATCGATGGGCAATTCTAAAAACAGAAATTTGGAAAGTATTGATTTTTATTACCCCCAAGTTTTTACCCGCTTTAGTTAACGTTAAGTGTGGCTTAAGCCAGGACTGGGTTAGTAAATATGTTCGTTTGAAAGCAACTAGGTGTGAACAGACAATGGGTAGGCTGGGAGTTTTCTGCCATAATGCTTCTGACAGCGCAGTACAATGGCATTGACACTCAACATGTTACGGATGGCTGTTTGGCTATATCCTACCTCGGTTAATCTATCCTCCACCAAAGGCCCGCAGAGCACACTCTGGAGCCAGCGACAGCAGTTGCCATACTTGGGGAAATCCAGAGCTGTCATCTCGTCACTTCAGCATGGGTTTGACCAAGCGCTCTTATTGTACATAATTGGGCATATTATGACAATTATCTGTAAGAGATCTGATTATTGAAGTCTTCGATGGGGGACCGTAAACCCACCGCATTTTTATTTTCCTTCCCTAATTTAATCAAAATGCAGGAGGCATCCCAGGCTGGCAGTGTCTCCCTCCTGCATGGGTCCTGGCTGCCTTTCTCTGGTTTACGCCCCACGCACCATTGTCATTGCTCCCCACTATGGCGCCCTCGTCACAATAAGGAAATTGTGGAGCAAAAAAAAATTGGGGAGGGGAGGGAGAGTTCTTCAAATAGGATTGGGCATACAACTCTGGCGGGTTGGCTCTGGCCTTTGTGCCCCATTGTAGTCCACAGGCTCAATGGGATCTGCGGAGGGAAGGGAAGCAAACTTGGCCTAGGTTGTTACCCAAGTTTGGCATTGACGTTTACGGGTTCACGTGTTTTTCACTCTGTTTCTGATGGTTGAAGTGTCGCGACTGATATTCTATCTACGCAACTCGTATTCTATTCAGCCACTTCAAACACCAGAATTAGCCAACACTCTCCTTCAAACGTGTTTCCCATAAACAGAGAGCAGATTAAGAGTGTTTTTTGTCGTGCAGATAACACTTAGCGTACATATGGCCGTGGACTTATAGCGAAAACAATGACTGTTAGACCTATTCATCACATGAAAGGTTGGGCATGAGACACAAGCGATTTTCTGGGTTTGATGTGCTGCTTCAGTAGTAGCCATTGCAGTGGTTTTGGAAATTTTAGACCAAGAATTGTTTGGAATTTTGGAGCTATCGAAAGTTGACGAAATTAGTTTCTAAATTTTGTCATAATCGATATTTAAAATTTGTATTTGTTATCTTTTCAATCCATCTACAGAGTTATGGTAACATGTGTGAGATTGTTAAGATAACTTTGAGGCAACAAACTGCCCGATGCTATTTATTTTATATACTGGTTACAATCTCTGCACTTTGAACATGAAGTATATAAATCGTGATTTTTGGGGGTTTTTATACCAAATTTCGTTCCATTGTATTCAACACCGATTTCCAATGCCAGTAAACTGCACAGGTGTAGCATAGTTTAGGTGTAGGTGTGAAGTGGTTAAGTAGCTCATTATATTCACGATAACATTATAAAAAACTTAATGTCAAGGATGTACTCTATAATGTTGTTACCATAGCATATTTCAAAAATAAGTAAGCATAAACAATGCATTGGTTCTTTTTGAAAACGTTGCCGCAATTGCTCAACCGTCCTGTATACTGTTTTGTCATTTAATTGAGTGAGAAAAACCATAATATTTGTTCGGCTTTTGGGGCATTTCGTTGTGCGGTTTGTTTGCCTCATAATTCCAATTCATCGATTTTGGCCAACTAAATATATTTTTTTTCACTGTTTTTTGAATATATTCCGCGTGACAGCCCCTGCTTCTCTGCCTTTGGAAGTGCATTGAAAACGAGAGAGAAATCATCCTAATTTCATCCAGTAATCTTTGTGCTGTGAAAATGGTTGATTATTCGCAAATGTCCCGAGGTTTTTAGCGGTTTGGAGGGATTCAATCTGTATAAATTGGCGAGAGGGATGGCCCGAGTTAAAGTGATTTAGAGCGAGCGTAGATGAAAATATAAAATATTGGCCGGTGTGGGTCGTTAGTGGGACTCCGCTGATGGAAAATGGCGGATGAGAGATGTATAGGGGGAATTAGGAGAGAAGGGGGGTCCTGGTAAAGGTGCTGAGCCGGCTAATAGGCAACCACAACAAAAGGGGGACTTCAATACTTTTCGTTTCGCGTTGACAGATGGCGGGAGAAAAGGCTGATTGAACTTGAAGCGGGGATGTCAGTGTGGAGTCGAAACTTTTGTGCACCCAAAACGTAGCTAGTTCGTCTCCTGTCAGCGCCCATCATTGGGGGTATTGACTCGCTTTGGAAACACTGAAAGGCGTATGGGGGGAAAGGGAGCAAAGGGGGTGTGCCCCAATTGATCGCACTGGCGAAGGTAAAGGGCCTTTAAAGGAGCCCACTGTCGGTTTCGCGACATGCTCACCAGATGGCACGTCTGGAAAAGGTCAGCTTCGAATTTTCAAACAATCGCGACTTTTTCGACCCTTCCCAAAGAAACGACCATTCTTGTTTATGTAAAATATTGAAAATTAGCATAATCGAGAATAAAAAATGCACGCTAGAAAGTTTCAAAATTGCATTATGATGATGGCCCTTTACCTGCATTTTGCAACACCCCAGACATGTTTATATAAACATTGTAAATTCAAAAATGGCTTCAGACATTGTCTTATTGTCCTTCACGTCCCTAAACATGAACTAATGTTTTGACATATGGATACATATTTATATAATGCATTATTTTTTATTTTACAAAATTTATGTGCATATTTGAATATATTGATACCATGCACTAGCTTTTTTTTTTTTTTTTTTTTTTGGTTTTTTCGATAACCGTATATTATTTTTAAATCTGTGTGAAAGGACTCCATTATAATGCCGTCGTTTTAGTTTCAAATATATTTTTGAATGACTTAAAAGTTATACTAAATCAATTCTTAACCCACTTTTGGCTTTATTCTGACAGATTTTAATATAGTAGTGAATACCGTTTCAAAAAGTACACTTGAAGCGTTAAATGGGATATATGAAAATGTAGATATTTAGTTCTGGACTTATGAATTTAAGCCGTACTTGCCATGTTTAAAGTTTAATATTAAAAAACTTCTAAATTGTGATTAGTTGTTTAGGTAAAATAAATATATACCTACAATTGTTTTTTCTGGGTAAGGAATTATTTCTAGGTTGCCAAGAGCTTTTTGATATCCCATATAGGGCATTTGTCAGATATGTTGTTGTTGTTTTCCGGCGTTAGTTAATGAAATACTCTTGACAGCATTTTATTAAGTTGAAATTAAGGCACTTTTTGAAAATTTATGGTGACATTTTCGTATTTTAGTTTATATTTATGTCCCGAAGAAATTTAAAGTTTGGCCTACAATGTCTTATCAGTGAGATCGAGGATATAGTTTAATACTATTCAGACTTGTTTTCTATAAAATTGAATCAGTTATGTTAGTTTGACTTGTCCAGCAATTAATCTAAATTGCTTAAACTTCAACAATGAGGCAATCTCCCATTGACATCAATTGACTGGAAATTGTCTTTTATCTTAAAAATTTCAAAAGGTAAAATCACGTTTGCTGGTAAATCGAGGAACACGCAGAAACATTTTGAAATGTCATTTAAGAGTTGGTTAATGGCATTTTTGGATTTATGTGGACAGCCACCCTCTTGTCAAAGGGGTTTCTGACGAGTTCTCAATGCATTCCTAGAACTTGTATATATACTCAGTGTGATATGTATTTCCTGTCGTATCCATGGACACTCTTGTTTCCTACCCTGAACTCATCTCTCCCCACGTTATCGCCTGTCACAGACATTACAATAAAGAATTGCCAAAAAGTATAGAAAATTGTGCAAATGAAGCCAAAGCCTGGTGATTTTTGTGGTACGATAACAAAACCGAGCTAATTAAGCGTAGCACAGTTAAGATACCGTGCAGAACTACATGGATGGATTATCTGCATTAATTTGCATCTAATTATGGCGAGCAATGCAGGCTTCGTCGCGCCACTTTACTAACGTACACTCACTCAGCTCGTTTTATAGCTTAAGTAGAAACTACATGGAAAATAAATGGGGAATGGTGAAGACGATGTTAATAGATGTATGACAAAAAGTCGGCATTGGAACTTCTCTAATTTGGGCTCTTCGAAGGCTGGTGAAAAATGTGTTAGATTAAGGAGGTGATGCTCCTACGTTCTTTCCAAATTGTTTTACTTCGTGGTGTAAACCCAACGTAATGTGGAAACTAGGCAAATTACACGTAAAAGTATGAATTGCCTATAGCCGTTTATTAGCATTTAGGAAATAATTTATACACTAGTTAATAATAATATTTTGAGAAACCCTCTCTTTATTCCTAAATGATTCATTTAGTGAATGACCATGGGCTATACATTGCAATTAGTAGTTAATGAGAAACAAGGTTGGTGCATACTGTGTCTATCTGATACACAGATGTATACAACTGAAATATCTCAGCATAATTAATAGACCTTGTTATGTAGTGTTTGAATTTTATTTTGTTCATATTTTAAAATATGGACGTATATAAAGAATGGAATTCCATTGTCGAATTTTAATACGTTGACTCATATGTGAGGTATTATTTACTTGCATGTACTAAACATGTTCAGAATAGCAAGTTGTAAGATGTTAAGTTTTCTGTTTTTTTGCGAATATTGAGTTTTCCTATTTTCTTTGAAAGGCTAAATTCAAATTTATTAAACACGAAATGGTTGAAAATGTCCAACCTATGATGGACATTTTAGAGAGGTGCTCAAGAAGCGAGGTTTTGAGTGAATATATAGGGAAGGGGTCGCATTCCTGTACATGAAGCCATCAATGAAAGAAGTAATGCTGAAGATTTCATGAAAGCTTTTGTTGTAAATGCCGTGGGAGGGAATTTGATGGTGGGGAGAAAAAGCAAAGATAAAAATGCCCGTTAAGAATTTAATTGATAGTACGAAGTAAATGTTAAATGTGAAGAGACGAGGAAGAGCCCACATAAAAAAAAATTCAAACTTGTGATTGTTAGGTGTGGCAGCAAGAAAAACACGCTAGTTTTTTGGGTTTTTTTTCTGAGTTACTTTTCTGTTTGTAGTAATTAATGTTCGTCTTTCTCTGTATCTCTTATTTTTGTCTTTTAGAAAACTGGCAGAGAGAGAGAAAGGGAGTATAAAGAATTATCTAATCGCATTGAAAGAGAGAAGAAGCTTTTAGTCCTGTCTCAAAAAATGGAAATGAAACGAAATTTAATGGTAAGTCAAATTACGAATTATTTCACTGTTTTTTGAGCGTGTCATTACATGCTACTAGGCCTTGTGGTAAATGTGAATGAAAACATGTTTTATGGAGCAACACTCTATGTACAATACATTTGCAAGTCCTTGTTTTGTTTATGACGTCATGTTGGACTCGTTTTTGTTTGGGTTTTTTGGTTTCAAGCAAGGCAGAAATTTAAAAAAAGTCTTAATAGAAATTTTGCAGTTAAAGTGGAATTTTTCGTTTATACATTATAGAATGTTTACAAAATTGTATTGCGAGGAATAGTATTCATGTTTATTAGTATATTTTCTATTGGAAACGTTTCTATACCACACTTTTTTTTATCAAAACAGTAGCAGTAGTAAATTGTCTTTTAATGGAATATGAAGTGCTTCTTAATTCCAACAAAAATCGCGATTATAATTGAAGGAAAGGGCTTCTGAGTGTCTAAATTAAGCAATCAATTCGCAGTTCATCACTTAATGTGAATAAGGTTGTTTTAAAAAAATTCTGAATGTTGCGAAGGAAAATGTTAACAACCTGAGGGGTGTTAATCGATGAATTCCTTTGGTTTTAAATATTTAATTAATAAATTTGTCTGGGGAGAAAGATCTTTGCTCATTAGCAGAGTCGACTCATTTTGATCAATTTACTACTGGCATAATCTTATTTTTCATTCATTCAACAAATAAGATGAGATTATGGTGCGTATTCTGTTCACGTAGACTATTTATAAGAGAAATATTGAAATAACTAAAAGAGTGATGGTGTTTTTGAAATGGAAAACAAGCTTATGAGGAGTGTTGAAAATAATCATCATATTAAATTTAGCTTCTTCTGAATTATTATTTATTTTTAGTATCTAACAACCAGTTCTTTGCAAATTGAAATAAATACAGTGTAGTAATCGTGTAGGCAAACAAAGGAATTTTATTTAAAGAATACACTGGTAGATTCCTGAAAGCATAGAGTGGTAATCTCTTAAAATTAGTGCATATAACACGTTTCTCTTTATTTGCCATTACTATATGCGATAGGTATTAATTAATGCACATGAACACATATATTTACAGTCGAACCCGTTTAATTGCACAGCGATCCGGTATGCCGAAAATGTGCAATTAACCGGTTTATGGTCACAATTCCATACAAAAGCTGTACATGGGGCTTGCAAAATATGTGCATTTATCCGGTCTGTGAAATTAAGCGGGTTCGACTGTATATGAGAACTTTTCACATATTTAAGTAGAGGTTGCAAAACAAACTATCTGTTTAAATCCAATTTAAATTACATTTTCTCCAATTTGATGTTTTATGTGAAATGTTTGTTAATTTCTTGAAATTTCTTGACAAGTTTTCCAGTTTCTCGTTTTATTTCTCTTCCCGCATATGTATTCTTTAACAGGGATCCCAAACTTCCCAGGAGATCCTTTTATAAAAAATTTAAAATATATATATATATATATATCATTGTTGCTAAATTTAGCCATAGCAGGGCGACTCCAGTTCGAAATAATCCTAACATGTGCTAAAAATGAGGGGGACCCCTCGTTTCAAAACATATTTTGGTGATATTTTAATGACCCGCTGCTCTAACATACAACTCGTGCTGATTTGCAGGCTGGAATCACCAGGTTTAATGAGGAAATACGCAGACCTCTAGCGTATCAAAAAGAAATATTACATTTGGACGCCATATGCACATAAATACACTATGCCATGTTCATAAATATGCCTCCGAACGAGTAACATTTGCCATTTATTTGGAGTCTGGGCTTATGGCAGGTGGTCTATGCATTTCTAGTTTGTATTTTTCTCGTCCTTCTCAAACCTGGATACATGAACAGTGTGCATTGAAAACCACCTGCGGCATATATATTTTACTCTGCATTTTGGAGTATGGAAAAGTATGACAAGCTGATTGGTCCCCTGTGGTTTGTGTAGTTATCATCCTTTATATATTCGGACATGTAACTGTAGACCCTTCATTATACATTTTGAAATATTTAGCAGCAATTTTTCTAATGCCCGAATTTTATTTTTTGTCTTGAATTAATGTTTTACTAACCAATCAGAGATGCTTTTGAGATTGTGTAGTAAAACATTTTAGTTGATACTAAACAACAGCCTAATCATTACTCTTATATATCCTCACCTGTAAATTTAATAAGTATCTCGCGTAATAATGGTATAGTAAACGATTGCCGAACCCCCAGTTTAGTTTATAATTTATACTTATTATTAGACAGTTTGAGCATGCTAACGTTATACTTGCCTTAACTTTAATGGCGGGAAGGGAGGAGCCACTTGAAATGCATAGACCACCTGCATAAGCCTCTAATTGAACGTAATGGCTGCGCATGCGTGGTTCTTCTCTTCCCGCCATTAAAGTTAAGTATAAAGACGTTGGCATACTCAAACTGTCTATTATTTATAATAAAATTATACTATATAGTTATTACTCTTGATTTTACACCATCATTCTTAGGTTTGTTAAGAAAATGTAAAAAAGCGTCACTGACGGTGTTATTTTTAAAATATCCCAACTGCATAGGAGATATAGTGAATTTTACTTTATGATAAATTTGATTAACTTAAAACTATTGTTCGCTATTTCATTTACGAAATTCGTTGAACTGCATGTTTAAGGATGCCATGATTGCATTTCAAGCCCTTAACGATAATTACAAAGTTTTGTTAGGAATTATACCTAGTCAAAGCTTGAATAGTGCACCAAATTTTCTCTTAAATTTCTTAATTTGAAGCTACCAGCGTGTCTAATTCAGCAAATTATGTTCCTTATTCATGCCATTACACGTGTGTTACTCCAACAACATAAATTATATGGCGTCCAAATATGAAAGTTGAAAAACAAAATTAATGAATTTGTGAATGGGAAACCTAGTTTGTCCGACCCTCCCCCTATACATTCTTGTGTGACGTTTATTTTGGATGAAGCGAAATAAGACCGGTTTTTTGGTCACACCGATGATAAAATGCTAATTTTCGAGGGAATGTCTCTATACACGCACACACAAAAAAGTACAAAGCTATAGGTGTTGTTAGCCCATGATACGTACATGTACATGAAAGTGAGAAAGTGTGGCACTATGTGTGGGTTGACCAAATGAAACCTCAAGTTTTAAAAGCCATTAATTAGGATTCGTGTGTGAGAGGAATGTTTATTTCTTAATCCTACAAGAATCTCCCTGTGACTCATTACCATGGAGTGATGGCCACTAATGGACAAACAAAGGAACGTGCTCCAGGTGCTCTTTTTATAAGACTAGCATTGAGTCTCTGCTGCCATTGGCTAACCAGCACATTGCTCGTGTAGGCCAATGGCACCATATACACATTGCGAACATTTGACTGCAACTCTACAAATGTAATTTTCCAAAAAATCATTTAAAAATTAGGAAATATTTCTTTGTATAGAAAATGTGTAACAATATTGGAATTTGTTGGAGATGTGATTAGTTTTAGAAATTTATGAAAATGTATAGGTCGATAAGTAAATGGCAGTGATAATTTCTAGTTTAACAGCAATGGGATAATCCATATAGTCGGTCACCTGATCAGTAAGGAATTTTCGTTCAGTTTTCTTTATAATCTTTAATAATCTATTAGAATTTAATGGTTGGCTAAGATCATAACAATAACTATTCCACCAAAAACTCCTATCTATTTTATTCAAAAACTTGACTTCTCACTAAAAAAATTAGAGGAAACCTATCAAAAAAATCATTTTGATGGCATTTTGTGTGTCGTGAATTTTAAAATGTTGAAAAACACTGTTAGGTTAACAAGTAAATTAAATCTTGTTCATGTCACAAAGTTGTATACAAATGATGAAAAATGCTCTTTGGAATTTGGAAAATGTTACACCACAAGTGAAATTTTCTGATTTTATATTCTACACTAATTTAAAATATATTAACTATATGATACACTATCATGTACTGTATTTCGGCGGTTTTATAAAGTCAATGACACTGACTTGACCTTATCATGACTGCATGAATTTTTTTTTTGTTTCATAATTGTCTTGTGGATGTATTTTAAATGCCAGTTTTATTTCAGGACAAAAAAGGACCTCCTTGCAAACGAATTAAAGCTGGAACAGTGGACAGTGCACCAATTTATAAGTGGCAAAGTGAAAGAAAAAAGTAATGTTTTTGTCTTTATAATTTAAGAATTTCGAACAATAAATATGAATAAAATATACGTGGCTCAAGTTGTATTTCCATCATATAAAATAGACCAAGTTTTATGTTTACACAATTCTATAAAAATCTGTGGTTTGCTGTAATTTCTTTAGACACGACATAAATAGTGCTTGGAAGAAGTACTTATTTAAAGAACTTTACAAAGACAAACAAAAACTTATTTCATGTATATTTATTTCAATATACTTTAATACACAACTTAACTAAAGTTTTGAATTGTTTGATGTTACTGTCCTTGAATTCTGCAGTGTTCCTATGCCAGTTCTTTCCAGGAAGATTGACACGTCATCGTTTTTTCCTGTAAAGAGAAAGAAAAATGTGTTAAAACAAATAAATTCGTTGAAAATGACGTCTTCGTCCAGACAACTATAACGTCAAGGTTATACATCCGAATTTCTTTCAATTTACATGTGTATTTTGAACTCAGTTTAAAGGAATTTTCCTCTAGTTAGCTGTCATGGAAGACAAGAATTTCACCCAATCATCCAAAAGCAGACATACATTTTTAGAACAGTGAATATGCTGGTCAGTTACAACGCCGAATTTGCAAGAAGAGGTACGTTTCAATCTCATTTTAATATTCTATCATGATGCACTGCATCTATAACTCGAAATATTGACCCAATTTCATTTAAAATGAAAATTGGCATTATGCGCAATGTATTATTTACGTATGCAATTAACGTTTGCACTTGACTTTCTGAAATTACATTTCTGCAGGTGCGTAAAAACAGTTTCTTGCATTTTGGAAAATATGGCCTATGGTGTTTAGAAATGGGAGTAAATAGGGGTGGAGGTGCAAAAACCTAATTTTGAGTCATATTTTGACGGATTTCTCCTAGGGTCATATGGGCGCATTTTGCATGGCCCGAGCCATAATATAGAAAAAGCGGTTGCAGAGCTGAAATTCGTGCCTACTCCACTCCCTCTTTTCGTTTTTTGGTCAACTATCCAGCAGAGTTGGCTGGTATAAAAACATACCACCTGTAGACACGAATATATTGTGTCTGAAATTCAAGGTGGAACGAGAAATTATGACAAGTGCCCCATATGGCTTTTGAACCCCGCTATGCTATTTTTTTTTTTGGAATGGGATGTCCACGTGGCAGTTCCTTTGATGCAACTTGGACTACCCACACTGTAACTGAGGAATGCGATGGCACAAGCTGTCTAACAAGTTGTCTGAGGCGCAAAAACAAGAGTTATGTTTCATACAAAAACAAAACGTGTTCATATTTTGTTTCACTCAGCTGTCATTTTTCATAAATACCTTTTGGTGCTAACAAAGTCTGTTGTTCCTACTAAATTGCCCTAAATGAACCCAGTTGGAGTTTCCTGCAGAGTTTTTAGCAGATTACAAGATGTGGAATTTTAATGGAATTTTAAGTGGACTGTATCAGTAAAATTCATAAGTTCAATGCGAAGAGAAGTGTAAATAAACCATAGGCTCATTTCACACTTGCTTCATTCATGAAATCCCTCTGCGCATAATGCTATTTTAATTGCTGTGTAGATTGCAATGATGACCAACTAGAGTGGCGGCACAGATACAAGTATTACAAATATTTACTGAAGGGGACATATGCACGTGTCAACTTCTATTGTCCAATGTGACATTTAATGGTCCTATTTTCACTTGGCAAGTATCGAGTATATTTGGCTCTATTGAGCGTTTGGGGGCATTTGATGAACTCAAATACGTATCATTTTCACCCTCGTTGACTGAAATAACTTTTGCATTGGAAAGCTGAACGTATGTAAATATCGGATGTGACAACTGGGCCAATGTAAACACTAGATATTTGAGAATGACTCCATGAATCAATTTTAGGGTATGGAAAATTCAAATGGAGTCGATGCTTGCTAATATCTCTGGTGCTGTGTACACATCACACCAGAGCATGATTTGTTTTATGAGGACATTTTTTGTAACTTGTGGTCACAACTTGAGTTTTTCGTAGTTTTCAATCTCATGGTCGTGCATACATCAATTCCAAAAAAAAATTTCTGAATGTACATGGTCAATGTGAACTAGATATTTATGAATAACTCAATGAAGTGTGCAGATAAATTTAAATACCTTCTGGTTCAAAAAAAGCATGGTTAATGAGTTAATTAATTAATGGACAATAATTTTTACATATCACAGTTGTGTGACATTAAGTGGCTGTATGCAATAAAAAAAATTAACATTGTCGATACCTTAAATATAATATGCACATTTTATGCTGAAGATAATAAATTTAATACGAATCCGTTGTGGAATTCCGTTCCCTTTTATGCAGTAATAATATTGCATTATAAATCTCTTTGAAAGTTAAGAGAAATAAAACCAATGGCATTTTACTTGCCATAATCTACATCTCATCAGCAATGTATTTTATATTCAATTGTACCTCGCGTCTAATAATCATTCTCTTGCAAAGAAAAAATATGGCGTAATAGTGGATTTTATGTCTGACTCAAAAGTATCATAAATCCTAAGAAAAATTGTGGGAATAATATGATTCAGACTTTATCATTTCTGATATGAATGATAAGTCTGAAAATGCCGCGTTTCAAAGTCATTTTCATCATAACTGGATTCGACTGCATTTTTTGTCTTAAAAGTACAAATCTTTCGAAAATTGTAATGTCTTCTGGCAAATAATGGCTAAAAGTTTGCGGAGAAAATAAGTTTATAGCGTAAAAGTTATTTGGAAATAATAGACGTTTTGCAGGAAGAGCAGAACGCTGAGTTCCTGTTGGTTAGCACCTCTGAGTGCGACCCATGGCTTTTGAAAATCGTTAAAATCATGAATTCCAGCCAACGAGAATCGTTTTCGTTGAGCTCAGAGGAAATGGATAACGAAAACGGATAGAAGTTACAACCCGACGTTGGATGACAGAAGTTGAGGCATGTCACGAAGTGGAATAATTGACTGAAACCCTGCTGGCAAATGGCGACACAAACCTATCATAAACTAAAAGGAAAATCACTCACTGGGTGCAATATACACACTCTCAGTGTTTTCCTAAAGGCAAAAACCTTGACTAGAGCAAAATAGAAAGAATAACTTCACTTAGTTGTAGTCATAAGCGGGTTACCGCTGTGAAATGCCCGCAAAATGTCATCCGCCAACCGGGATCTAAAAATGAAGAACCGACGATCAAATATACTCTCTTTACCCTTTGCTAGATCGTTATGCCAGGGCCTAAGCCTCTGTCTTATATTTTGTTTCTTGATAATGGTCTTCTTTTGCCTTTTCTCCCCACTATTACCAGAGACGCCATTTTTTTTTTCGAAAGTTCTGAGATGCCGAAAATATATTATAGTTCTTAGCTCTTATTATGCAGTTGTATGGGGTCAGATAAATATATAACACTAATATGATTAATATATTCGAATGGCCTGGAAATACTTTTAAAATTATGCTTCGATTACCTTCCTCACACGATAAACCAATGTTTGGTTATTGGTGTTATTCTACTTATAATTGACAAAGGCACCCACACAATGTTTTGTTGAAGTACACATTTCAAATTTCTTTAAAATGTTTTGAATACCACTTTTTGATGAAAGTGTTAAGAAAACGTTTCTTTGTTTTTACAAACGCTGCAATTTTGTATCAACTGTTAGTTATCACAGACAGAATTGCACATAACTGCAACTAAAACTTAAAACTTTTCCTTCAACTTTTTTTTGTCATAACAATGCAGATAATAAACATTATATGGCGGGCTTATATAATTTAGGAATAGATATGTACGTAGGGAGCTTTTCTTATCTTTTATCTTCACTTTCCTTTCAAGCAGAAAGCATTATGTTTGAGTGAGCATGGAAAGAGTACCGTCTGTAGATTTCACAGGAAAAAAAATTGTGGCAGATTACAGGTAATTAGCCACTGTAGACTAATTTTATGACAAGTTTAATTTGCATACATATAAGATGAGGAATATAGTGTCGTACGTGCCAAATGAGAAATGACAAAAAGAAGCAATGAAATGTTGCTAACTGAGTAAAATAAAAAAACACGTTAAATTGCTTTTGGTTTAATAGAAGAAAAACCGTTCCTTTTAATTAACATTTTTAAAAGTTATATCCTCATCATACAGTATACTGTCTAATGCGCTTAAAGGTGGCAATTTGAAGAAAAAAAAACGGTGCGTGTCTCGTGGTACGAGTTCATTATCCTATAATTAGGTTTCATTTGGGCGAACAGGTTTGTGATCTAGTTATCTGACAAAATGCTATGATTTTTAACAATAAATCATTGCTTTGATTTCGCAAGATTGGCTTCTCATCTGGATTCTTGGGAAAATGGCTGAACCCTGTCGCCTAACAGCTATTTTCCCATGGAATGGATATAAGGTGGTTAATTCTGTATTGTTTCTCTGAGTTTTTATTACCCAATCACAGAGAATACAATAATTTGAGTATACAATTGTTTTTCAAAACATGCTTTTTGCTTTTGGTGTTTTTTGCTTTCAAAAGCATGACGTCCAAATTTTAAAAAATTTGAAAGCAAAAAACACAAAACATGTTTTTTGAAGCATCCAAACAAGGTTTTTCAAAATGTTTTGAAAACTCTGCTTTTGCTCCGTGTTTTTGGATAGTCTGGACCCACCTTAAGGACCATTTTGTCATCGATCATTGAGATGATGTAGTTTTCAGCTCCCAATGTATTTTCTACTATTCTATTTACATTTATCATATATATAATGGCCTCAATCAGATAGATACAGAAAAGGATTACTGTGTCAGTTGAAATTGTGCCTTTCAATGCACAAGAGGTGCAAGCGAGTGTTTGGATAGCTGGATTACCATCGATATATAAGCACTTCAAACAACCTCATTGTTGCATATAAATTATCCTCATTATGATCCATGGCTCACATATTGTGATTTTTAATTTTAGCTACATAATTCGTTTTGGCCAAAGCACAACAGGATAGCCAATATGATGGTGAAAGTGTGTATAATTATGCTATGACAAGTTTTCAGTCAAACAACGATTCGTGTGTCGTTCCACCAACTTGAAACAAAAATATGGAGCCCCTCCCACATTTAAATCGTTTATAAATATAGACTACAAAAACACCGAAACAAATAATGATGCTATTTTTGAAAGAAACCACTGAAATCCTCAATTTCAAACATGTCACAAGTCAGTGAGCTGCCTCGAGTTCCTCCTGGAGCTCAAAACTTTTTTTTATTTCTTTCTGCTGCAAATTATACAGCATTTGGAAGCCGTAAGCGAGACTGAATTTTGAAGATAAACAGTGGGGACCTCATCGAATTTAACCAATTTCTTTGCGAACGGAAATGGTGATTCTATTATAAATGCACAAATTTATAAATTCTGACAATTTAATGATAGCTTATTAAGCAGCCTGAAGAAGTGTAATCGTCGATATTTTGCGCTAACTGATAGCTTTGTTGCTGTCATAAAGGCCTAAATTATCCTCCCTAATAAAGGATGTGGCTGTATTTTGCATAAATTTACCTACCCTGCGAATGTAAATGCGATACCGCAATTTTAACACGCAAGTGAATACTGGGGGTTGGGAGTGCGAGGGCGTGCTTTTTTCAGATGTATTCCTTTCACCCCCTCCCACAAAAGAATCAAAATCATCAAGTTTACTACCTCAAAAAATAAGCAAGACAGATTTTGAAAACTAGTTTCCAGATATAAGATGATAAACAATGAGTTACACTTTAGAAAACTGTTATCATAAATAATAAATAAAGATAACTATGAAATATAATTAGCTTAAATAATATTGTTAATTTTTGTTGTCGAATTTAAACGAAGATATGAATACTTATGGTACACTTTTGTGTATTTTCTTAAGATTGAGGTTCCAAAATATACATCCTTAGCTCTTTATAAGCATTTATTCCCTTCATTTATTTGCAATAGCATAAGCAAATATGCGGATGACTACTTCATATTTCAAACCCCAAAATGCTTATTTTCAATACTGTCAGTAAATAAGTTATTAAATATTCTGTGAATATTAATTTAAGTAATTTTGTACTTATTACTGAAATATCTGTTTGGATATCACTTAAATTAGAAGCATTGGTTTTACATAAAATACATCAATGTGTAAATATGAGCTGCGCCACCAACTTCTGAACAAATTTCAATGATTTTAAAGAAATTTAAGCTAATTTAAACAATGAATCTAAGCACATGCTTGACAATGATCTCAAATGATGAAGAAAATTTGTTATGGCATTTTTATGACATACTGGAACTTTCTAATAGAATCATTTTTACATGAAAATCAGGTGTATAAGTCGACCCTTGAGTTTGAGGTACTTTTTAGTTGTTGGAGGGTCAACTTACACACCGAAATATATTGTGGTTTCTGTAAAATAGTACGTAATGCAGCAAAAAAATAAAAGAACCGGTTATGCTGAATTACTGAAATGTGCGTAAATTTGATTCACTTTTAAATACTGTTCATTTAGTTAATAAAATATTTAAGCTATAAAATCCAAATTCATGGTAATATTTTGCATACAATATTCATAGGTTCAAAGGAACTTTCTACACCAATAATAAAAAATGTTACTGATCTAAGAACATATTATTGATTTATATTAAAAATGAGCATATCCAGTTCATATTTGGAGGAAAGACCTATCTTAATTTCTAAAAAAGAGTATCAATTTGATTGCACTTACCACGTGAATTTCCTGCGAGCACCTTCTTGGCCAGGCTTCTTCCTTTCTTTGGTCCTACGATCTCGCGTTAACAAACCAGCTAAAGGATTATAGAACAATTAAATCAAAATAATATAAAGAAATTAAGGCATGTGGCTCAACTAAAATGCCTGCTTACCTAGCCTCATCCTTTCTATCATGTCTGAAGACACAAAACTCCTTAAGGCGAGAGATAGTCCGTGGCGAATTGCACCTGCACGTGCGGTTGGTCCAACTCCATGAACTGTAGCTTCCACATCAACTCTATCTAATAGTCCCGTGAAGTGAAGTGGAAACAAAAGCTGCTCTCTAAAAAAATTGAATGATTTCCCAACTTTAAAATCTCATGCTAAATTCCTTATTTTGGTTAATTTGACAAAGAAAACATCTGCTACAAATAATGCTACATTTACCAAATTGAAAAATTTGAAAAATTCATCAAACTCGTTTTATAGTTTTAAACAAGTCATCATCACAGTAATTAATTTAACTTAATTGCCAGATAAAAACATAAATTGATAAACACCTTTCTTGGATTCCATCGAAGAACTGGATATCCATGCCATTGATGTCGAGTTTCCCAGTGCCGTTACCCCTGACGATAACATTTGCAATTGTCCTCTTTCGATATCCTGAGAAAATTGTAAACTTATTAAAATCTGTTCGTTTCTAAAGAGCAGAGCAGTAATATATACTTACCAACGGCATCCATATATGGGCGTTTATTTTCCTCATACTTAAGCTGAAATTAAGAGCAGAATATATTATTATACTGCACATAAACTTCATCAACAGAAAGTGATACTCTTGCCATCGGTGTACAGTTTCCCAAATACACAATTGACTTACTGGTGGGATATCCATTGCCAGTGTGACTGCTACCAAAGGCATACGATACTTCATTATAAAATCATTTACTCTCGCCGAGTATGGATGTTCAACCAGCTTTTTCAATCCAATGATTAACTGGTCATACTGGAATAAAATCGATGCATAATTAGATTTATTTGAGCGTGAGATAGTTTTACTGTATTACGCGTAATCGACTCACATCTCTGTCTTGAATAGATTCGATAATAGTTTTCTCAAATTCTTTTTTGTTTATAAACCTCGTTCCATCCACATTTCTAAAAACAAATTTAAATCGAACTGCGATTAATATCTAGCTTCGGCTATTAAATAAAACGAGCCATCAAAATCATTTACACTTTATTTGAAATGTCCGGATGCAATATCCCAGATGCAATCATTTTGTCTTCATATTTGTTTAACTGTATGAAGTGCTCGCTGGTATCCTAATTAAAGAAATGACAACATTTAATTAAGCAATCATGTTAATTACATTTATTTTCAGCAAAGCAGAAGTGAGTTACAGAACTCACGTGAAGGACTTGGTAGTAATTTGCCCGTTTACAATAAAACAAACAATGAAAAGGCCGTCCATCAAAATCAAATTCAGCTTCTACAGAAAAGAGGAAATCAAAATGTATAGCGATGGTAAAAATATTTACCATTACCTTATTGCAAGCTTCTGAAATATGTTCTTACCTTTTCGCTTAGGGAAGATTATGTTAGGATGCTGTAGGAAGATTCATCGTGTTATTATCAAAGTTAATTCTATAAATATGCATAAATCAATAACTAAGATTTTGTATGAATGACATGTCTTACTAACTTCAAACTTTGGTCTAGCTTTCTCTTCAAATAATCCAGAGGGCATCAAATATGCAATTGCTTGCTAGAACCAAACATAGGGCATAGTTTGAAACAAAAAATGATGTTATTTCATGGTCACAGCTTATTGTAACTTAATTTCCATGCACTTACATTGATATCTTCTTGTGTGAAGGTTTCTGGGTCCTCTCCCATCATGTTAGCAAGATGACGTCTACCAATTTCATATTCATGCGATTCCGTTTTTATAAGGGCATCTGTTAATTTGAAAAAAAATACACAATATTATCTCCTCAAATGATTTCAATGGATTCTAAAATTTACAAATTTTAAGATTTGATCAACTACCGTGTTGTTTCGCTCTTTCTATATACGTCTTCATAGCTTTACTCATTTTAGGTGCATCGTCCATCACCGAGCTTTGCGTTGGATTTCTTGCCACAGAAACCTTGTTTTGTTGACTGAACTCATTTGTGGTAGCAGTGCTCCCAAATCTGTAGGCTTGAACCTATGTAAAATAATTGTACATCATTCAAGAAATGATTCTGCTTCAGCACAAATTACTTTGTTGACAAAAAGATACAGAGAACATTATCAATCCTGCTTTCCTTCAATCCTTCAAAATACAATAAATTAGATCGGATGAATTACACTGGGAATTATGATTGCAACATAGAAAATGTCTGGTCGATTTTGTCGCACGATCTATCGGATGTTGCCAAATTATGACTGTGACTGCATCATTATATCTCATTGAACAACCTGCTAGTCTCTCGTTCTACATCAGTGACATACCAGATTATTAGGATAGCAAATACAAGCAATGCTTAGGGGCTTCAGGCTTGAGAGGCCCAGGTCCATATTTCTATTTTGTGTTAGGATTGCTCTTGTTTTTGGCATAGGGTGCAAGTTTAGCAGCGATGGTATATAACGGCTAACAGCTTTGGGGCCCCAAGAGTTGGAGTGACATCTCCAAGAACTTTGAAGCTGTTACCTATAGTTCTTCAGGAAAAGGTCTCCAAAAGGTATTTTTGCGTGTACTTAATTTTAGGAAGGTGAAAAAGACAGGTAAGGTCAAATGCAAGTCACAGCATCAATGCACAGACAATGGCATGTGTTTTTAACTTTCCAGGACCTTCCAGGATATTATTATTCAAAGGCTACTGAATGCTTGAGATCCTCAACTCCCACCCATCACTAGGTCCTCCTAGCTTAAAGTTGAATATGCTGGCTATTATTCTAATGTCAATATCTCTCCGCTACGCATAGCTTATTCTGGAAAAACTTATATTTTATTAAATTATGGCATTAATAAATCATGGCATACTTTTTAATGTGCGATAGTGCATTTCAACAATTTAAAGCCGCCATGCACACGAATTGCATTATGGGCGCAAGTGATGGCTAGAGCGTGTGATGCTGCGTCTCGACATCGGTTCGTCTTTTACTAATATTTCTTACCTTAAATAATGATTGCAGAATCCATTTTTGGTCCATATTGAACACCACATTATTATTTCGTAAGTATATGCCATTTTTTCCGTTTAAACATTTCAAAACTTGAGAAAGAAGCGACATTGTTGGAGCAAAGAGAACGAGTTCTAGGCCTATAACATTTCCTTCAGCTTGGCTGTCTGCTAAAATTGGTTGCTATGGTGTTTGTTTTGATTTGAAATGTGCACGTTGGGTTGAAGACAGTATAAATATTATTGTAATTATTTTGCACATTGTAAATTCCTAATGCTGTCCAGATTTACGTGATATAGCAAGAATTTGTCTGTCGTTTTAGATATTCAAATGGACTTAAAATTAAACGCAGTCGACTTTCTTCAGGTACATATAATTTGAAATAAATTTTGTAACATGTTTTGTGTCAAATTGTTACACGGTTGATAAATTTAACTACAGGTTGGAGTGACTTCTCCAAGAACTCTGAAGTTGTTACCTAGTTCTTCGGGAAAAGGCCTCCAAAAGGTATTTTGCATATAAATAATTTGCATAATGGTGTTGCATCAAAAAATACTTAAATTATCACCTTATCAAAGATTGTAGTTGGGGATCACGATGGAATTCTACATTGTTTTAATGTAAAACAAGGAAACGTCAATGTATGTATTGGGTATACTGTTGGTACATTAGGATATTACTTTAACATACTAATATTTTCATTTTCTTTGATTGTCAGTATGCATTCAAAACACTGCCGGGTCCAAAAATAAACGCACTGAAATTGGGAGGTGCATTAGGAACTGTTCAGGATAAAATATTTGCAAGTTGCGGCAATGAAGTGCGAGGCTTCAATAAAAAAGGGAAACAGTTTCTTGGGTTTGACACAAATCTTACCGAAACTATTCAGCAGATGTAAGTATATATTGCGGGTAGCAAGTTCGGTATGTAATGAATATTTCTAATGCAGTTTCTGTTACTGTGTTTTCAAGGTGTATCAGTGGAGGTGATTTGATGGTTTGTGGCAGCTTCGTGTACAACCATTTCGTCGATTGTCGTGATGCAAACTATTTTCTTGCGGGAGATAGAATTAACGATGTGTTGTGTTTATCGCGAGAGAAAATTACATCGCTCATTCCTATTTTGGCTTGTCAGGATCGTGTTCTTAGAGTTTTAAAAGTGAGCATTACTCGCGAGATTAGTCTAATTTACATTGCCACTAAAAGTGTTTACTAACTACATTTTATAACTACAGGACTCGCAACTTTCTTATGAAGCAGAAGTGCCTGGATCTGCAGTAACTCTTGGCTTGTGCCAAGGGGATGGAGGTAAACTTTGTGTAAATTGTCTTGTTTAATCTGTAGACGATAGATAAAAAAATAATTTTTGCTCATACATTTAGGAGAGGAAGGTAACGAAGTGCTGTTTGGAACAGCTGATGGAAAATTAGGATTAATTTCAATTGGAAAAACTTCATTTACACAGCATTGGGTATTCACCAATCAAAGTAGCCATGGAGGTAGGTGGTCCATCACTTTTTTTGTTAAGGATTATATTGTGAGCATAATAGTTTTCAATTTCATTTAAAACCCATTTTTATTATTGTGACAGGAATTTTATGTTTTGATAACCATGACATCTTCGGTGACGGTGTGAAAGATCTTTTAGTTGGAAGGGACGATGGTCTAATTGAAGTTTACTCGTATAATGAAGGCGAAGCTCCGTCACTGAAATACTCTCACGTAAATAATATCCTCTTGGTATACCAAATATGAAAATTTTCCCAAAATTCATCTTCTACAATTCTGTATTTCAGACTTGCAGTGAAAGTGTTACATCTGTCCAAGGTGGATCAGTTTCTAGTAGTTCTTACAAAGAGATCGCTGCTTCAACATATTCAGGTAATATAGATCAAGAATTAAATATGGTGATGAATGTAAAAATCAAATTGAATTTAAATAAGGTGAAATATTACGCTGATGGTGAATTAGCTATTTAATAAATCGGTGCAGTTGCTTGCTTTAAATCTAGTGTACAGTTTTATGATTATAACGCAGTGTAGATGTGCCCTTTCTTCTTAATTGTCTATTCATTTTTGTTTTCCCGCTTGTCAGGATGGGTTGTGGGACTTACATCTGAGCCCTTAGACAAATTTCATGGGCTGCAATCGAATGCTCATGTTATTTCTAAGGAGGCAAAACAAAAAATCACTGTTCTTAGGTATGCTTTCAATGAACTGTGTAGCACTAAGATATTTCAGCTATTACTTAATTCTCACCAAAAGAATTTTTTTTATTACATCTTTGAAGTTTTATTTACGACACTTTTTTATTTTTATTTTTTTGCATTTTTCATTTATTTGTCAGGTTTTATTTATGGCTTTCATTTGGTGCAATCAGATGCATCTTCTCACGGTCAATGCATTGATATGAGCACTGCACGGAATATGCGTTTTCAATTGCAATGTTTAAAGTATGGTTTAATCACCGCCTTGTCGTCCATATCATGATTTGAAATGTGTTATGCCACGTACATTTTTGTTATCTTTAAGAAACGAATTGGACGAACTTCAGCATAAAGTAACTGTCGAAAAAGAGAAGTTCCAGCATTCAGCTCATGAAAAGGGTGGAATTTCTGCAACCGTGCCTCTAAATATTAGTGATAAATTCTTTCTTTGTCAAGATGATGCTTCTTACTTGTTGTCTTTGGAGACAAATGTTGCAATTGATCATATATTGCTTCAGGTAATTAGCATCATATGGGCTTGTTAATTATGATAAACGTCAAATTTCTTAACTTAATTTTTATTATTTTTTTTTTATTCGTTTTTATTGTAGAGTAATGTACCGCTAGATTTGCTCGATGTTGAAAAAAATTCAGCTGTCGTGAGCTTCAGCAAATGTGACCCAGAGGTTTTTGTCATTTTTGATAATGTTAGAAAGCGAAGTTTTATATTCTCGGGCTTACATGGTTTAATTTGTTTTCCAGTCTGGCAACTTTCTTTTGGCTACTTATCGTTGCCAAGCAAATACAACGCGTTTGGAAGTGAAAATTCGCACCATCGAAGGGCAGCATGGAATGTTACAAGTGTATGTAACACCTAGATTGCAGCCAAAATGTTGTCAAGTTCGACAGTATCAAATAAAGCCGTTGTCCCTGCATCAGAGGACGCATGCAGTAGACGAAACTGGGTGAGCATAAACTTCATAAATCTTTTGAGCTTCAGTTTTCCCCGTATTAAATATTTGGAACATTCTGAAAGATGATATTCAGGCATTTTTAATCATTATTAAAGATGTTTGGCTTACAATAGCTTTCATGTTTATTTTGCAACTGTTTAACTATCGAATTTCATTTGACAGACCCATGAATACATTAACTTTAAGAGGACCATTTAGCCTGGCTGAAATTCATTCATGGGTAGTGTTTTGTTTGCCCGAATTACCAGAGCGACCTCCAGTCGAAAGTCTCGCTAGCTACACATACGTCTCCACATTTTTGCACACCAAACTGCACTGCGTGTACAAGTAAGAGTGAGACGCTGTTTACAGTGAACTGTGACGTTACACTGACATTCTTGCATTAATTCATTAATTCCCACGTATTTGTGTTTTAGAAAGGGAGAGGCAACATTTAGATCTGAAAATCTCTCCATTATTTCGATTCTCAAAGACGTGCTAACAAAAGAAGCAACTAAGAAAAAAATCCGATTGGACATATCTTGCGGTATGTTGTAAACTAAATTTGCATGCACCGACATTTACTCGTTTTGAATATATTATTTATCTACTCGTATGATTAAGACGTGAATGATGACAGTATTGAGCACACCCTACGCCTTATTCATCCTTTCTTGGAATATCAACTCCAGTTGGCAAGGAAAGTGCAACTGATTGAACCATTGAAAGTAAGGGCACGAAGGCACTTCCAAATAACAGTCCCTATTCTTGATTTATGATATCTGATCTAGAATTTTCTGATAGGAGTTGAAACTAAATGAAGGCGATGCCAGTTTCTTGACTCCAGAATACGATGAAATTCTACAGAAATCTTCTGATCTTCTCGACGAGTACAAAAAACAGCCAAGTCACTTGGAGCGACTCTATGGTATTTTTCCTCCTTGCTCGACTTTAGAATAGTATTTTAAATTTTGTAAATTAACCTTGGGATTTTAATTATTTAGATGTCTTCTAAGCTTTTTTTATGTCTTTCTTTGAAGGTATGATCACTGACTTGTACATCGATAAGTTTAAATTCAAGGGAATGAACTTCAAAAATAGAGTGCCTTCACTGCTGGAAATTTTGGATAACTACAATTTACCAGCATTAATAGATTTCTTTCATTCTGTTACGTGATGCCTCATGTTTTTCCTAGTAAGTTATTCTAGTCATCTTTATAAAACACAAAAAATTTCATGCAATCAAGCAATTGCTGTCAATATTTTATTTCACTGCTATTTTGCTCATCTTGTTTCGTCAGTTACAATTTAGGAACTATTGTGTATAAAACAATAAATGCACATAGTACAAATTAATTAAACAAAATAAATTACGAAAAGCAAGCAAATATTTAATGCTAATAAGGAATGCTATATTGCTAATTTAGAGCAATTAATTGTAATTTAATAACCTACGAGAATTTATCCAGTCGTGATCAAAAGTGATTCAATTATGCAAATTAATTCGTCTGGTTCAGATAATAAGGAATTAAGGAATTAGATTGTTGCAAATAGAGATTCCAGGATTTAATCCGTGCCAAAATATTTTTGACCAAAATGATTGGGAGCCACTGGATGTATCTCTGACGTCAGAATTGTCATTCCAGGAAATGCGCCCATCACACACCGGGCAGCTAGAAATATTTAATAGCAGATTAATTTAACAAATAAAAAGTGATTTTACTGTAAATTTATAAATTGTGCTTATTAACTAACCATGAGGAGTGCAGAAGAGATTTAAAACCACAATGTTGTCTTCAGGAACTCCGTGCTCCTTTAAGATCTTCACTGCTTTAATCATTGTATTCCCAGTACCTGTAGCATTAGATGTATCGCATTATATCCCTGTTTTCTTTATAAATATGTGCCAGTATTTATTGTACGTGCATTGCAACATACTCATAATGGGATACATCAGAAGCACCTTCCGTGTAGAAATGTCATCAGGGAATTTTGCGTATACAACCTTGGCTTCATGGGTGTCTTCGTCGCTTTGGATCAGAATTTTGCCAATGCGTATGGAACGGCAGCAGTCTCTTAAGCCCTGTTCCATAGCTTCGCCTGAATATGGCAACATATTACTATACTTTGAAACATGGTAGTTTTAAAATGTAATTTTCCTAGGTGGGAACCTACCACTTCTCACTATGCTGACTCCACAATTCCCTTTTTCATATTTGAGGCCTTCAAACTCGCATCCTTTAAGATTAAATGAATCGATTGTCATACATAAGTAATGTCTATTTTTATAATTTTATGCTAATTAACTGTATGTATATAGGCAATGGATTTAATTTAATAATTTAATTGAATGATTGAGTTGTGTGCTATATTTTTCTTTCACAAGCACCTACAAATTATAAATTTTATGGCAAAGCATCTCATGTTTTCATGTTTATCGAGTCTTTTATGATGGGCAATTAAACCATTTGATTACGTAATTTTCTCATGCATTACGCCAGAATTTAATTATTAACAATGATACTCTTGATTTACCTGTGGGAGTAGTCACAGTAATTTTACTGTAAGGCAGTTGATTTAACCCTTCTTCAACTACCAGCCTTATCTATAAATGACAAAATAAATATTGCAATCGGAAGCCATTTGCAGCTTATAACCATAGCGCTTGATCGTGATGGAAATAATCTTTACCAATCTGTCAGCGTAAAATACGAAGTCGCTTCTGTCAGTATTTCTAGTTTTGATAAAGAAAATATATCAAAAATGAAGATAAATCCTCAAGAGCATCGATCAGCTGTGTTCGGTCAAGCAAGCAACGTGATCGCACATGTTCATCATAATTATTAAATTATTGACGTAAAATACTACTTACTTATCACGCAATATCGTTTGTAGTTCTCTTATCTGATCGTTCATACTCATCACTTTTACATTTGGACCAAATTGTTCGGGGGAATATTTGGGAATGAGATTAGTAGTTTGTTTGATGATATCTGGCTGCGCCATCTCGCCGTTTTCACTTCTGGACCTAGACCTCGAGTTCAGACGTCTTTTTCCTTCCTTTCGGCTGTTGGCCGACGAATCCATTGATCTGTCATTTGTAATGGATGCAGTGACACTTACCAACAATCGATTTTATTACTTTTACTCCAATATTTGACTGAGATAAATTTGTGCTAGATTTACTGCATGTTTTGTTTGTTCAACTTCATTCGGTACCTTACACGCCCCAGTCGAATAAAATGTACATTACTTTAGTATGATTGGATTTAACAGTGGAAGGTTGATAAAAGTGACTTTATTAAGTATGTGATGAAATTAAAATATTACAGCATTCAAAATGTATTAGTAAATTTAATATTTAATAGTTTAATATGAAAAAAATGCATTGAAATAATCAATGTTTGTATCACTGAGCGCTAGATGGCGACACTGTCTCCAATTAGGAGCGTGTAGTCTAGTAACATGGCTGCGCTCTTGAGGTTGGAGGCATCAGCTGGGTGTAAAAAATACTTAAATTCTACAAGATTAAGTTGTTTACAGTATTCATTATCATCTTCCAGAACATGCGGGGTAATGGTAGAATCAGTTATCTTTGTATCGAACATTACTTTTTCATTTAATTTAAATAAATGATGGTTATGTCATAGCGTTTCTACAGTGCATAACTTATGATAAGAGGTGTGATTTATTCCGGTGACCTACTTCCTAGTTAGTACCATATATTTAAATAATGCATTAGGAAATCAAAATATATCGTATCAATGTCATATGCTCGAAGCTTTACGATGTATTTGAGGCTAAAAAATCAACAATCTTTGTTAAATTGCATGCATGTTATACTTGTACTTGGTCACTGGAAATAATACTGTATTTACCTTTTTACTGTTGTAACTTTTACAAGTTTACTGGGCTGTGATCTTTCTACTAATAGTTGTCTTACAGACACTTTGTCTATTTCTGTTAGTAGAGTGTCTCAATTGGTCTGGATTCCATCATGGTAAAACTCGCTTTTAACCCAAATTAGAAAGTTTTTTTTTATCCTGGTTATTTTTATTTCAGCAAAACAAGTGATAGGTCGTTTGCACACGATACTATGGTGACGTTAGAAGGCGACATGTCATACTGAGAATTTATAAATAAAAGCACAATTAAATACAATTAGCATGCACAAATCATTGAAGAATTCGTTAAAAAAATTTAATATATTTAATATCAATGAAAAAACGGAAATTTCTCAATCTCAAAATTTGTTGGTAGTATTTTTTTTGAATAATGCATATGTAATTTAATTTGTTCGTATTTTGTGCCTTATAGATTCACACTTTCTTTTATACACCCCCACCAAGAGCGAGGAAATTCATCCGATCTGCTGGTTTGTTCCAAAAGGCAGGTGTTTTGCATGGCGTGCTTTGTTAGCTTTTAGGCTTATGAATGCATTGCCATTTTATTTTTCATTTAAGGCCGAGTAAAAGTTATGGATTTGTGTTTATAAAAACCAGATACAATTACAGGAAGCGTTGGTACGGCAGTGTTTTCATCCAGGTGTGTCCAACCTCAATAGAGAATCAATCGGAGACCTAGATCCGAAAGCACAATTGACGGGATGGGAAATGATAAAGACGATGACCAAATACATCTGGCCACCAAATGATGTAGCTCTGCGAGGAAGAGTCGTCCTTGCCGTCAGTCTCTTGGTCGGCTCCAAGCTGCTCAATGTCGAAGTACCTATCATCTTTAAACAGGCGATTGATCTTCTTAATGAACATACAGGGAATGTATTGGCATTGAGTGACCCTGCAAGTACCATTACCACAGCTGCCATCACACTCTTAATAGGATGTAAGTATAACTCTGATTTTATCTAATTCGTGTTAAATCTTTCTGTCAGCATTTTAGTGCAAAGTGCAAAAAAATGCACTTTCACATTCACGCTTATCTGTTCAAATTATGCATACATTTAAAGTATATATATTCAGAATTTTAAGAATAATGAAATACTTTTATTCAGTTTGTTTTTTATTAATTTGTTCGTACCAGATGGTGCTGCTCGTTGTGGAACGTCATTGTTCAACGAGCTCAGAAATGCTGTTTTTGCAAAAGTGGCTCAAAAATCCATTCGTGAGGTTGCTAAAAACGTTTTCTTGCATCTCCATGCTTTGGATCTGAGTTTTCATTTATCAAGACAAACCGGGGCATTATCCAAAACAATCGACAGAGGATCACGGTATTATATACTTTGAAGTTTTTTTTGTCAGTTTTTTAATGCGTGTGTTATGCATGTTTATTGAATTTTTGTAAGTAAATTACAGGAGTTATTGCTAGTAATTCATATATTTTAATATTATAGCACAATTAATAGTGATTTCTTTGAGAATTATGAAAAATGATGAATTTGATAAAATTAGCCACAAATGGTGTATTATTTCATTTGTACCTTAATTTAACCAGTTATTAAACCATTATTTAGGTAATTTGGATAATTTTGACTTAAAAGTATAATTTACTATACTTAAATTCATTTATTTTTTATTACAGGGGAATAAATTTTGTTCTTACAGCATTAGTTTTTAATGTTGTACCCACCATATTTGAAGTGGGATTAGTCAGTGGAATACTGGTGCGTTGACATTTTACATTTCTTGAAGTTTCACCAATTTTGATGATTTTCAATGAGTTTTAATTTTTTAGTATTATAAATTTGGAGGTGAATTTGCAGCTGTGACAATTGGTTGTATTGCAGCTTATAGTTTGTATACGCTAAGCATCACCCAGTGGAGGTAACTTACACAAAATTACATTATTATTGAAATTAGTCAAAAGCTACAAGTAATATAACATTAATATTGAATATCATTAACTATTGTTTAAATAAATTTTCCAAATTTCAGGACCAAGTTTCGCATTCAGATGAATAAATCAGAGAATCAAGCTGGATCTAAGGCCATAGATTCTCTCATTAATTACGAGACCGTTAAGGTATATTAACATGCATTGCCAACAAGTGACAATCATGGAAAATTGAGAAAATTACCATGAAGTACGATTAATTTGTAAAGAGACGAAATGAAAATACATTACTGGTACCTTTTGCGATGCAGTTTTAAGGCCAGTAAACTATTCGCATTCCAATTTGTTTCTAAGTATATTTGTTCCTTTTTTTACTTAGTATTTCAACAATGAGAAATTTGAGGCAGAGCAGTATGACAGTTTGCTTAAAAAGTACGAAGAATCATCTTTAAAAACCAGTACAAGTTTAGCGTTGCTCAATTTTGGTCAGAATGCAATTTTTGGGATTGCGCTTTCTACCATAATGGTATTAGCAAGCAAAGGAATCATGGCTGGTGAGACATTTTACTCTCCAGCTTACTAAATTGTTAATTCGTACTCTCGCATATTGTTTTCAGTATATATTTCTTTGATATTTATCTATTTTGTTTCTCTGTTAACAGGCACAATGACAGTGGGTGACCTGGTTTTAGTAAATGGCTTGCTTTTCCAGTTGTCGCTACCTTTGAATTTTCTGGGTTCTGTATACCGTGAAGTGCGACAAGCCCTAATCGACATGGAAACCATGTTTGTTTTAATGACAGTACCACCAAAAATTCAAGTTAGTTGAGATTGTTGTAATTCTATTTGTAGTATTATCAATGAGTGCTATACTGTTGTTTTTTTAAAATATGAAAAACTGATAAATGCTTAACAAGGATACATTTTATTTATAGAATCAGCTAAATGCTCCTATTTTGAGCGTCACACCTCCAGAATCGACCATAACATTCGAAAACGTGACATTCGAGTACGTGAAAGGCAACCCAATTTTGAATAACATTAGCTTCACGGTCCCTGCTGGCAAAAAAATAGCGATTGTCGGTGGCAGCGGTTCGGGGTAAGGTCTGTAGAGGCACTAAATGTTCTGCATGTTCTACCTCCGCACTTTTTCTGAAATGAATTGTACTTTGTTTTTCACCAGCAAGTCGACAATTGTGAGACTTCTGTACCGGTTTTTTGAGCCTCAGAATGGAAGAATATTAATAGGTGGGAAGGACATTAAAGAAGTTGATCTTCATAGCCTAAGAAAAGCTGTCGCTGTTGTTCCTCAGGTGAGGCTAATCTAATATCTTGATTGTAGAAGTATTGAATTTGAATAACCGTTCTTAACATTAACATAACTTTTATTAGGATGCAGTTTTGTTCCACAATTCAATATACTATAACTTGCACTACGGAGATCTTCATAAAACTACCGATGAAGTGTTCGAAGCAGCAAAAATGGCTGAACTACATCAATCGATCATAAGTTGGCCGAAGCAATATGAAACGCAAGTTGGTGAAAGAGGATTAAAGTTGTCCGGTGAGTTTTATTAAACCCTGCTTGATTTAAACTCTTGAAATCCAACTAATGTTTATGCCAAAATACCGTGAATTTTGGATTTTCAGGAGGAGAAAAGCAGAGAGTTGCAATTGCAAGAGCCATTTTGAAATCTTCCCCTATTCTTGTGTTCGACGAAGCAACCTCGTCGTTAGATTCCATCACAGAACATGTGAGTGCAATTTTGTGTGTTGCGAGTTGAAAAAGGTTTCGAAACACTGCTATTAAGGTGAAATGTTGGTGATGCAAATGCCGAGACGATATTACGAAAAACCATTGCCAAATGATTTGAATTTTTTTTTTTATATTTAGAACATAATGTTTGCCTTAAAACGAGCCACACATGGGAAAACGTCCATTTGCATCGCCCATCGCTTGTCAACTGTTGTGGATGCCGATGAAATATTATTATTAGATGGTGGCCAGATTGTGGAACGGGGAAATCACCATTCATTGCTAGCCAACCCAAACAGTTTATATACAAGACTCTGGGAACGGCAACACAGTGCCGTTTTAGAGGAAAGTATAGGCCATAAACAAGCCTTAGAATCTTAGCAGCCAATTTCCTAAGTGTGTTTAAAAAGTAGAATATTTGTAATTACAAAGTCGAAAAAAATTTTTAAACCAACAAGCTATTTAAAATTTTTACAAAATATTTATTGTTGGAGAAATCAAACAAATACTTTATAAATATGTGCATTAGCAAAGTCTATATGGCAAAAGAAATATTTATGCATACAAACTGAGTTGTTTGCTTCCTTTCAGATAATTAAGATTTTCAACTTATTTTCTGCTCAGTTAGTTACTAATTTATTTAGTGATTCATAAATTTGCTAAGGAGGTTTTGCTGTGCAGTTCGTTTGAAAAATTAACATTGAAAAGTAGTGTTGACTGAAAGTTAACAGACGACAAGTTAACCGGTAATTAATGCAACGCAGCACTTCATAACATTGCACAAATAATTACAATTTATGAATAAGTCAAGCAAATGACCTGGAGATTACTTTGGCTACAACTCCACTAATGAAAATCCAACTTCTAGCACTTAATCCATCTGTAATGAAAAAAATTAAAAATCCAATTTTACAAAAATGGCATGTTTTTTTATAAAATCACTTCAAAAATTCAAAACATCTCCAGACTTACATGTGTCATTCACATTTGTTAATATTAAAGTATCAAGAGGGTATATCAACTGGGGTTCAACTTTAAGTACTTGGTCAGAGCCATATTGCCATATTAAGTACAATATTACCAAACCCTGAAAGAAAATAAAAATTTATTTTATTAATGTACCAGTTTATTCAATAAAAATAATGTGGCCACACTGTCATGAAATAAAACTGCTATGAAAAATATACGTACACTTATAGCATATAAGACCACATTTGCAGCAAACTTCACTTTCATTCTCAATGTGGAGCGCAAGTTATCTAATTAAGGTAAATGTAAGTGGAATTATGCTAATTATACTACATTAACAAAGTGAATTAAACAAATGCCTGGAACTCACTTTGGTTCGTCAATTCTGTAGTCACTTTAATGATCTTTCTTTGAATTTTAGCATGTTTAGCAAATTCATCCACCATACTAACTGTGGCTAATTCTGCCTTTAAATCAGCAATTTGTCGCCTAAGATGACTCTCAGACTCAGTTTCTTGGTAGAATACTTGCAAGGTCTAAATTCATGATTTACCAAATTCATAATGTAGAAAAATCATATGTAAAAATTTCAGCTTGAGGTGCATTCATAAATAAAAGTGAATCTTACCCAATTTACAATGAATGGAACAAACGCCAAGATATAGCTCCAGCATGTTGTCATCCAAAATAATAAAGAGTAAGTCATATTTTGGCATAAAATATGTTTTTAAAAGCCCGATTTATTCACTGCGAAGCTCAGTACCATTTTGAAGGATTGAAGAGTTATTTAACTGGAGCGCCGTATTTAAAAAAATTACTCTCCAGGTGGTGCTAGGAAACGTCTATGAACTGATTGGGTCAATTTCAAACATAAACGGCAACGATAGCACAGAGAAGCGGCACTTTAAAAAACTTGTGTATCTGCGGTTTACTTATTTAATGTTAATTAAGTTACTAAAATGAGAAAATCATCGGTTTCAACGCCTCGTCGTGTTCGCTGCGATGTAGCGAATGCGATGTTACCATCCAGCTCTCAAGGAAATCGAAGGTAAAATGAAACGAATACGATTACAGTGTATGGTTTTTTGATGTAGGACTGTACGTCTTTGATTTCGGTGTTGGGGGTATATGGTGACTGGAAAGTAAGTTTCCATTAGTTTATATTCATCCTTTTTCCTCCCAAATCGTATTGAATAGTTTGTATAAGGGTAAAAAAGTGAAAGAAGCCTCAGTTGATTGCTTTCTAGTATTAGACAGTTTGAGCCATCCAACGTTAACAAAACGATAAGCACTGGCAGACTGGAATGTCAAGGACTACCCTATGCGAAGCATGACATTCCTGACTTCCCGCGCTGTTTCTCGTTAACGTTAACGTTATCGTTTTCGTTTCGTTAGCATTGGATGGCTCAAACTCTCTATTACGTTGGCATACTAAAACTGTATAATAAGTATGTGACGTGATTCTTTGCACAATTATTGTCTCCTGTTATAGTATTTCCTTTTTAATCATCGGCTTTGGACAACATTGGGAATTAACATGTGAACTGACTAAAGCTCAGTTCCCTCTGTATGTTCCCGTGCGCTCACTTGCACACAAATGTTCCAAATATATATATCCTTGAATCGCAATAAATGAACGTTGAAAAATAATAATGTGTAATTGCCCAACAAATCAAGTTCACAATGTCCTTTGAAGTCCAGGTTGCTGGTCATCAATTAATTAAGAATGTGTTTGGCGAAGAAATGTGGGGAATTCTTTAATTATAGTTAATTATGCAAATCGCGAAAAATGAACTTTGATAACCTTGCGGTCACAATTAAGTACTTTCCTCGAGTCGTATCAGGTGATTAAACGCCCTTTGCAGATTGCTGCAGATCTGCATGTGTAACAGTAAATAATTTCAAATTGCTGAATTTTATTATTGATTGTAGATCAAGCCGGCCAAGCGCAGCCAGTGTTTTAAGCAGACGTTCTAGCATTCAAGATAATAAAAAGGAAACCAGACCGCCAAATGATCGGCAAAATCTTCAGAAGAATTTGAAAATTTTAGCCATTGTATGAAATGTTAAGTAATTAATCTGTTATTCTTATTTAATCAACCCTTGTAATTAATATTTTTTTTTAGTTCCTTACAGAAAATAATTACACCCACTTTGGTGTTCCATATAGTCTGCAGAAAGTTTTGAATTCACCATCAATTAGAGATGTTACCAATATTTTTCAGGTGTGGTCAAGTGTTACTTTTATTTGGAAAGCATATTGAACTTTATGTTTAAGCTGCTTAAGAACTTCCTTAAGATAGCATAACCTACTTCCAGAGGTCCTTCAGAAATAATACTGTTGCAGAATTATGTCATATTGTTATTTTATTTTCCATTAATAGTACCTAATATCGTTTATGGGTTTGGACTATCCTCGAGAGAAAAAATTTGATGATGAATTCACACGAATAATGAAATTGCTGCTTTATCCGTATACAATTTCTAAACGTCAGCTACAACCCATTGGCTCAATGCATAATTGGCCAAGTGTCGTTCATGCCTTAAGTTGGCTTTGCAACCTCATTAAAGTTAGAATGGAATCTTATGCAATCTATAAATGAACAATTTCTGGGTGTATTATGCATTAACTTTAATAATGTGTGTTCTAGGTCAAGAAGGCAATAGACGATGATCCATTGGATTTTCCCAAGGATAGTGAGGAGGATATGTTGAGATATTTAGTAAGTAATTTAGGGTACGCTGAAAGTCTGTTGTTTTAAACCAGTAGCAAGATCTGTGACGAACACTATTATTTGTAATATTAGGAATTTCAATTGGATATGCAAGCGTATAATGAATTCCTTAGGGGAGTGGACGATCATTCCCAACTCGATGCAGCCTTTTGCGGTAATTACACATTTCAATTGTTCTTCGGTTATTACAGAATACATGAAAAACTTATCTTTTCTGCTATTTTCTTTGCATTCGTTAGATAAGTTGCCAGAATTAATCGGGATGGATGAAGTCAAGGAGTTGGAGGAACAAATGATGATTTTGTCTGAAAAAAAGGAAGAGATTGCTAAATTAAAAGTGAGTTGATTGCAAATTTCATTAGCCTTTTAGTGCAAGGAACTGAAAAACTTATATGTTTAATAGAAGAATGTGTGGAAGGTGAACTGTGGAGAAAAAATGTAATTTTTCATGTTCATTGTTTCTGGTACTTTTATTTATTTTAGGAAGTGTGTGAGACAACACAACAGCAGAATATCTTACTCGCAGCAGATAGCAAAAAGCTGATTTCATATGTCCGTGAGATGGAAGACTTTGAAAGGAAAATGGATGCTCGAATATCTAGCCGGACAGAAGAAAAGGAAAAACTAAGTAATCCAGTTCACTTTTGAAGATTAATTCTAAATCGATATTATCTATACAATTTTGTAATTCTTCTTCTCGATTAAAGAGAACGAGCTGGAAGTTCTTAAGGCGGAAGTTAGCCAGAAGGAAGACGTAATTTCCAAACAGCGAATTACAGTTCAAGAGCTGCAAGCGATGGAAGTAGAAGTGGGAAATATGAAGAAAGAAATGATTGAGCGCAAAGAAGCTCATAGCAAAATTCAAGCTGAAGTGGTGACCGCGGAAGCTGCATTACTTAAAGAAAAGAACGAGGTGAGAATACTTTCACACAACTTCATTTATAATGTTCTGGATTCTGCAAGTTTTTTCAAACAGACAAATTTGGTACAGTTCAGTAGTGTGATCTGCATAATGAGCAAGTCTGAAA
The DNA here is from genome assembly GCA_033995625.1 of Ophyiulus pilosus. Taxonomy (NCBI): domain Eukaryota; kingdom Metazoa; phylum Arthropoda; class Diplopoda; order Julida; family Julidae; genus Ophyiulus; species Ophyiulus pilosus. Next base: position 11,738 of record JAUJYV010000013.1, on the reverse strand, counting down.
TAATCGATCCATTTCAAGACATAATTTAGCCTCGTGCGTGCGCGTAATTACTGTTCTATATCATCTATTGTTCTTACTCGTTAACAGTTGACTGCAGCCATCGAAGAATACCACAGCGTCGCTCAAGACTGTAATATGATACCAGATACTGCATGCAATGCCCAAGGCTTCAACTACAGCATACATTTGCCAAAGCCGGAATCCGAAACTAGTCCGTCAAACATCGACGACATTTCGAGGCGCTTGAAACTGATTCTTAAGCAATGGAAGGAATCCTCACGTGAATTGCGTGTTAAAGAAATGAAAGCCATCGAGGATATTCAGCAGGTAAATAAGTTCCTTATATCTTCATGCATATAATAGCATCAGATCAAATTGCGTAAATATCAGTCCGAGAAACTGAATAATAATATTTCTGCATTTTTCCCGTACAGTTGCAAGACATACATGCGTCCAAAGTTGAAGAGGTTGGTTTCTTGGAGGCGAAGATACGGAGACAGCAGGAGGCGATAGATGTGGTTAAGCAGGCAGGTTCATTTTTTGTTTTTTTGTTTTATGGTGAATTTTAGGAACATAAAATGGAGTTCAATTAGAATACCTATTTTGCTTCATGCTGCAAAATTTCTTTGCGATCCATTTTCCGATAAATTTGGCATAATACCATAAATGGGTATTACTATATTCGTGTTTACTTGTCCACTAATAGGGATATGCCAGCGAGATTCGAAAAATTCGCGAAGAAACTGCTGCAGTAGAAGAAGAAATCGTAAAGCTGAACATGCGCGACAAAGGCTCTTACGAGATTGAGGCTTTGCAAAAAACTAACAACGATCTTCGAATGGAGTAAGTTAGTGTTTTCTTCCATGTTGTCTGGTACATGATAGTGTAACTAACGATTTATCGAACATCTGAATTTCAGGGTAATTCAACTTGAGGGTCAGACACGTACGGCAAGAGCACAAGTCCAAGAATCTCTGATGCAATTTTGTGAGTCAGCAATCGATTATAAAAAGGCACTTGAGGTAAGACATTTTCATTTAACGTTTCATTTTTGTCTGTTTAAAATATGAATACTTAAATTTTCAAAATTCCGTTTTTCAGGAACGAGTTTTAAGATTTCAAAATAATATTGCCCAGTTTTGTGATGAAAGAAAAAACGATAAAATTAGTTTTGATTTTCAGGAGTTTAAAGATGAATTGAACTTACCTAAGCTGAAAGCTGATCTAGACAGTTTGATGGAAGCACATTTTACATCAAACTAACTAATTCAGCTTTTCTGCTAATTATAGCTGCTAGAAAACTTCACTAACGCTACTTTAGAGTGTTTAAACTAGCGTTAGTGAAGTTTTCTAGGCTTTATTTCATAAGCCAAATTCTAAAATGTATTTGTGTATTGTTTAAACCAAATTCAGTTAAGGTTTTTTATGTATATAGTCATTCAATAAAGCTATAAGACTTTGTTGTAAGACATAAGTGTAATCATTTGCCATTGTTCTTTGTATAAATAAAATCTCATATAGTTTTATCATAAATCCATGGACAGTAATTTTAAAAATCGGGAAAATCGGGAAATGTGCTTGAATTTTTATTACCTCAAAAACGTTGGGAATTCACATTAAACACCAGTTTATTCTGGAATTTCCTATACGCGTTGGAACATGTTTGTTAATCGGAGCAATTATATATAAAAAAAACGATAAGAATATTTTTTTAACATTCTCCAGACAAATTTCTGACTTGCTTGACATATAATGTGGTAATTAGTCGTGTGAGAGGTACTTATGTGTAATCCTTGAAACATGCTTGGATTTTTACCAGCTTATGTACTGGACGCTGATGGCATTTTCGCATGAAATTTCATGAAATGGGAGACATGTTTTGTGTACACAAAGTACAAGAGAACATTTTATTTTTTTCATAGCAGTATAGCATAAATAAAAAATCTTTTCGCCCCCTTCTAAATTTACACAGTTGAAAAACACTGGGTTATCGATTTGTTTTAAAAACGGCCTTCATTAAACATTTACAGTAAGTTACCCAGAAATCCAAACGCTTATTGCTAGGTTTATTTATCGCACCTGCATGCTTAAATATTCTTCCATGTTTATGAAATTATTGTTAACAGTGTTATTGGGTCAGCATCGTCTTAATGGTGGCCCACAGCACGCTTTATGGGAAAATGTTCAAATGTAAGCCATCTGAATAAGTGTTCACCTTTGGGTCATTCGCGTTAATAAAGCTGAAAGAAGAGCTCGTGTTTCCTCCTAAAAACAAGAAATGTGCTAGCAGACAAACAGCTGTTAAGACATTGCACCGAGGTGTAAATGTGCTTCAGGAAATCATCCATTGAATATTCCACTCATTGCTCAAACAAAACATGGGTGCATTATGATATTATGCCCCGAGGGCTATAAAATCCAGAAAACCCAATTTGACGAAAATCCATTATGATTTTTAGGCTACTTTTATGGTTACAATTTACACCTACAGCTTAGTTCCCATATTGTTTACATTGAAGACTGCAAAAAAAAAATCCAAAGTGGCTTGTTTTTTGTTATTAAAAGCTAGGTTATTCACCTTTCTCAAGTGCCAAGCATTTGAAAATGTTGTAGTCATTGTAGCATCGTACAATATCGCTGTCTCGGCACTTCGCCAGTGGTATTTGTACATTGCATGTACATAAGGGAATTTTTTTTTTACAAAACCCAAGAGGGTGATAAAAGCTGATACGTCTTTGATCTTCCTTGCTAAGTCAGATGGGAGGCCCGTTTATTACGTGTTGACATCGTTGAGTAGCACGTACTCATCTTCATGTTGTTGGCCAATTTCTACCAATTGCACAGTAGCTTACTGTGGACTGAAACGCCAGAATTGTACACCCCCATCCTCCATTCTGATTGTAAACTTCAATGAACTCTAGAAAGCTTTTCAAATGTTTGAACTAAAGAAACATCCGAAAAACGTCGGACAAATTACCTAGTCATGTGCAATGTTGGAATATTTGAATAGGAAATTTAGCATATTTATCTATTGGCTTTATAAGGGAATGGCCGATATATTTAACAATACTCACGACCCATTCTAATTTGTTAGAAATTTTATTCCACGACAATACTAAGTTTCTCTGGTCTTGAATTATGAACCATACCTAAGGTATGATTTTATCTTGCATACAACTATGTTAAAGGTCACTTGCTGTATGTATTAGCATGGCATCCAAGCTCTTTTTTTTGTACCTCCCAACCCTAAAAGAGCTGCTGACCTACACCTCAAATAAGCCTTACAGCCACTTCTAAATAGGTTACCACAATTGACGACTGAAATAGCATTTGTTAGCTTCATAAAAAAGTGTTTAGGAATATTATTTGGCAGTTTTAGGGTTGGTTATTTAGTGCAGCTCTACATGAAAATACAGGGCTTGTGGTTAAGCCACACGTATAATTATGTATTTATGTATCAAATATGGATGTATTCCAAACAATTACTGTTATTATAAGCTTATTTCATATGATTAATACAATTATAACCATTGATTCCCCTTGTTTAAATCTAATACAGATCTTGGAGGAATTTTTATATGGCTAATACTTCGATGTTCATAATTTACAAATGTGCATTGAAAATTACACTATTGACCTCCAAATCTATTCATGCAAATTAATCTAAATTTATTTCAATAGTTTTGATCTGCAACAAAAGAATTGTTATTGAACAATTTCACATATAAATCCTACAGCATGTGTTCAGTTTTATATTAAATAATGCGACGCAATGGCCCGTGTCAATCATTTAAAGAACTATGGTTTTGATGGATCGAATTCAATAGTCAAATCTAATAGGTCATACTTACAAAACTTGTAATTCTTTTTAAGAGCTTGTGGAAAATTGATTGCATGAATCATATAATTTATTATCGTTTGAATCATGCATGTCAAAAGCCTTCAAGATGCTTCAAACTTTATTTTGTAAGCCGCATACACAAAACTTAGTTTTTGATACAAATTTGGCGTCAATTGAGTCCACAATGTCAGAGCACATACACTCAACTTTCCCGCCATGTTTCCACAAGTTTTGACTTGAATTTCTATTTGTGTTTTTCTGCTCAATATTATATGTATATATTTTGGGGAAGATGACTAAAAGTTTAGTCTGCGTCTGTATTTTGTCTACCTGGTTTGACCTGGTGTAAGGATCTAATGAAAGGAGCTCGTTTTTTTCGAAAGGCCATTGCATGTAACGTAATTTTGGCACGTAATTGGCCTATATTTGCAATTCAATTAATGTTTAACTCGTATAGCAACTTCTTAAAATCGCGTTAGCTTTGTGAAAGCTAATTTCGCCAACTGTTCGGAAATAATGAGTAATTCATATTAAAAGAAGGGGAAAAAAAACCAAGAACAAGAAAAAGAAGTTATCAACGACCCGTTGTCCTCATGATCTTTTAAATGCAAATTCATGATGTTCGCTACTTAAAAGAGAGAAATGACTCTTCTTTTATCCGAATTTCACGCAAATGGGTCATCATATGTATGTGTTTTTCAACATCAACGTTTATATAGCAAAGAGGCTGTTATGTTTAAACGATTGCATAACTTCCCCATCACCCCCTCTTGTTTTCTACCTGGTTTTTTTCATGGCGTTCGTTGGCAAGTGGGGGTTAAACTTCACAAGCACCGCTTTTAGCCATCTTCATTTATGAGGAGGTGCATATTTACCACACTTTGCAATTAAAACAGTTCAGAATATGTAGTCTTCCCATATTGCAAATTGTGGATTTTTTTTCTTGTATTTTACCATTTTTAAGATGGTATTATTTAAATATGTTTACAGTACATCTGCTTGAGGGATATTGCAGGTAACCTCCGTTGTACCAAGGAAATGCCTATTTAACCGCTTTTTAAATTTAAAATATGGATTATTACATAACCCATTTTATTTCTCAACCATGATATATAAAATTCCTAAAAAAAGTGCCTTTTTCGTGCCTTTGAAATACGAAACAACATAGCATAGTTTGCAAGGTTATACTTGTCCTGATTTTATTTGGATGTACGTATGTTTGTATTATTCATGTTCGACATAATTTCGTAGATTTTATAGTCTGCTAGGGTAACATTTATTGTAGACGGTATAAGGCCATTTAAGGGTTTTTAGTTTCCAGAAATGATAAAGAACAGCTAAGCACGTATTATTGTTGCCTAAGGCTTAAATAAGCATGTTTCTCTAACAAATCTTCCTAAACGCCTAGTGTTTAAGATCAGTTAATGGTAATCATCTTCATCAGCCATTAATTAACAATATGTCTGGATATATTAAGCTCTGAAAATCAAATTGCATAAATAATGCAAATGTGGGTTACTTTAAGTTCAACATTTTTCACCTCGAGGATTAATCAGGGATTTTGTGTAAATTAGGCGAATTATAAAGAGGATTAAATTGTCTACAAAACACATTTTTCCAATTTTATAACAGACATTTGGTTGCTGAGAAAAACACATTTTTATTTGATTCATACATTCGATTTTTTTTAAACTTTAGTGTAGTACTTGGTAATATACAACTGGCATAAATATATTTTTAGGAGACAACAATATTAAATCTGTGTTTCTAAGCATTTATGTTGATATGCGCTCATTATCATGGATATTACATGGACATATTATGATAACACAATTTGATATTATCATAATTTGCGTTAACACTAATAAGCCTCTAAGTATATGGATTCGCAACCTGCAGATGAGCATTGGTAGATTTAATTTAAAGTACATTTATATTGCTTTGTTAGTCACGTTTCTACGTGCGTAACATGAAAACCTAGCTTCCTCGTTCTTAATTCATGATGAACAATTGATTTTAGCATTACCTAATAATGAAATATGCCACTGACCAGTCAAACGATTTTTAACAATAAATGCGCCATAATGGGATTATTTTACCAGCTATTTATTAGTATGAATATGAATTTCTTGTATTATGCGTCTACAGCAGATGTCCATTCAAATATCATAGATCATCTTATAGACTTTTTTTTTGTTTCCTAAAGACCATGACTAAACATAAAAATTCCTATTTTTGCACGCTTTGACTTTTTGACTTGTCACGAAAGTATGATTAATTTGATAAGTTTTTTAATGGATGTTATAGCAAGCGGCTATTACAAAACAAAAGACTGAAGCGTCATATAAAAAGACCACCCGTAAAACACAAAACTTGAAAGAGATTTGCACGAAATTTCTGAATAAGTACATTTAGAAATTGCTGATTCAGAAATTGGATGTAAATTTAAAGAAAATTAGTTTGCAAATTTAGCTATGGTTAACATACTTCGCCATATTGCAGTATTTTGATTTTATTGAAAGCAGTGTTTATCATGTAGTTTCACACTCAATCCAATTTATTCCAAGAAAATGCTCCTTGCTACTGGAGGTATGCATTTTCGAAATTAGATTAAAGAAGAAAAAAAAACAGCTCAAACTTGACGTATTTGGGGTATTTTTTGTGGCTGAAATACCAAAAGACTTCCTACTGCTTGAGTCTAAGGGAGTTTTTGTTACTAAATCATGTACGGAATGTTGTGATAATTTTAAAACCGAAATTTTACTTAATTCAGCGTAAAATGTTAAAATGCTATTTTTTTCTTCTTTAATTTTATTTATTACTGAAATATCCATTTATCAAATACTAGCTATTTCTGCGAACTTAATTGAACGTTATTATTATGAAAATTAGGACAGTTTTAGATTAATTTGAATTAGTATCTATGTTTTAGTAAATAAGGAAAACTAGTTTTGTATATTCAGTCTTCTTATTTAGGTAACCCCTTCCTAAACTTTTTTTCTTATATATTTTATATATTATATGACTTATTATACGTCCACCTACCTAGACAGTTACATTAAATAGTACAATAACTTTTGCAAACTGAGCGAAATTTTCAAAGTTTTCTAGGTTTATAGTCTTTTCTTTTCAAACGTAAGCATCTAATAAGCATATCAAAAATAATTATAGGGTATAATATCCCTTATCGAAGTAAAATTTGAAAAGGTCAGGGCTTATCTGTATAAAATGATTCTAAAATCCAGGAAACATGTTCTGAAAAAAAAGTGATAAACTTCACTCAATTTTTAATTATACTCTACATATATTTAGTACATTGATAATTGCTGATATCAAGAAAGCAAAAAATAAAAACAAATTTCCATTTTATTTAAATTTAGGCATTGTACTTTTTTTACCAAATTTTATAAGAATGCAATATGTGATGTTGTACTTCATCGATTTGTTTAATGATGTTTTGATAAAAAAGTGATGAAAAAGTAAATTTGCATAAATCTACATGCAGTTTAGGTTTTGTAAAAAACTAGTAGGACTAACATGCAGTATTTTTAAGATAATTTTGAAGGAAAAAAAATCATTTAAATAAATTCAATATTTTCTTGTGTTAGTCAGACGTTTATGTTTTGACTGTTAAAGGTAATTTGTTTTGCAATATGAATATTTATATGACAGTTTCATACAATGTACTTTGCTTAAGGAGTGCTTATTGCTATACACGCATCATAAAATTGCAGGCCTTTTCCACATATCGTAAATTTTCTTTTAAAAATGCATTTTGTTTCTAAAAAAAAACTTTTTATGAGTTATGATCAAAATTGGATAAATTCCTGCTGTGACCAAACTCAACGAGGCATTCAAATTTTGACATTCACTTTCTAAACAGCGAATAGTTTATGATTTATGTTTTAATTCTTCTTAATTTAACGTTTATTAGCTACTTGTTAATGGTAAACGTGATTTGAAGGCGTTTAACTCCAACTTTCGAATGGGAAACAGTAGCCTATACAGAAACAATCGCTTTGTTCAGGCGTGACTGTGAATGGTTTAATTACATATTTGGTTCATTACATTTTCGAAAATGTTCAGATTGGAGATTATGATAGCAGCGGTCATTTCTACGTCATTCTTGATCCAGTTACATCATTATTTGGACATTTATTGATTACTGCTTTCAACAGTGGGCCCAATCACGCCATTGTTTATGTATATCTGTGTGGTGGATACATTTATCCTCGAGAAATAAACATATACATTTTTTAATCGGGTTATTATAGGTAGGTGCGCCTGTGATAAAAACCTGTAGTTTCGACCTCGTTGGTTTTTAAATGAAAAGGTTCAGTTAAACCGGCGTAGAGCTCTTATTATTATCCGCTCAATTACCAGGTGATCTAGTTTGATAACGTGTTTACATCGATCTGATTCTGATTTTATTGCCGTGCACTTTCTATGGAAATACAATTTCAGCGTAATTAGCTTAAACAATGTGCTGTTTGAATAAAGATACCTTTGCATATAGTTGAAAACATAATGTATTTTAACGCCTACGTGATTATTAATACATTTCCATTTGTTGTTTCAATGTAAACACGTGTATGTATGCAGTAGGTGTCGATGAAAGTTGTGGATGCATACTATTAGTATATATTAAGAAAAATTGTAATGATTCGATACAGGATTATGGTACGAGTGTATTTAAAATTACTATTTAGAGTATTAACAAATGTTAAAATATGAACGTGCATATAGTGTAAAACAAGAGTATAAGCCATTGTTAAACTGGGAATCAATTTTATTATATTGCTTCGTTTCATCAAATGTTTATATAAAAATGGGAAATTTTGTGAGTAATGAAACCTAGATTTGGGTTCAAGTACATTTAGGGCTGGGGACACATTTCTTCTGCTGTCCCTTTCCCCTTTCACTGACTCCAAAAAATCCAAAAACTGAAAGATACCATCATTAGTGGACGTCCATAATGGCTTCTCTCTCTCTCTCCCTCCCCCTTTCCTCTGTCCATATACTAGTGTCCACATGCCAGCATACCCCTACCCCCCTCTTGAGGACGTCCTTTTTGAATGGCCCCTGGTCCCTATGCCGAAAAAGAAACATTTCAAGTACATATTCAGTGTAGTTGCCTGCATTGTTCATAGCATTGACAAAAGGTGCAATTTGAAAGTTGTCTTGTATAGGACTGATTGATCTGAAAGATACTGCACGTGCAGAAAGGTGATGTGCAAGTTATAATAGCCTGCAAAAAAAAAAAGAAATGCAGTGTTCCATTCACCCATCATTGCATATGGTCAGATGTCACGGAATGCCTCCCCAAGAGTTCTTAAGCTTCCCTCATAGTACATTTTCTACCTGTCACTTTACTCCGATAATGTCTGCGTTCGTGTTTTATAAGGTGAGGAACTTTGTATCGGAATTTAGGTAACTGGAGAAGGAAAAAGAAAAGTCGTTTTTCGTGTAGAAATCCCTGTGGGCTTTTTTTTTTAAGTTATGGGAATTGAGAAGGGTGAAAATGAGAGATTTATAATATATAGGACAGCAGGACCATGCATCAATATGTATTTGCGAACGTGAGGCGCAGCCTTTAAAATTACTTTTGATTTTTCAATTTCTTAAGAAGCTTGGAAGTTGAAATTCGGCACACAATGGCGTTTGTTCATCGGAACAAAACGCACAATCATCGCTGCAAAGAAATTATGTCAAAATAATAAAATATAAAATTACTATCACTTTATCCCTGCATGAGACGACACGTTTCGAGATAGTTCATAAATTTAGGCTAAGATCAGAAGTCATTTTGGCACATAAATTTGATTTCACTATGGAAATTCAATTCTTGTTATTAGGAACTCCAGGGAACATCTCTAAATTATCAGAAAATCCGTGTCGAAATTATTTTTCAGATTATATCCAACATGGTTAAAATGTGATTTTTTAGAGAAATAATGACCCAATAGATTACGCAAGAAATTGAACTATCGGCAAAAACCTTTGAGTTATATCAATTGTGTTTTCAACTGTGAATTAACAATCTATAGACCAATTTTCTTAGAAAAAAAAAATACAGAAAACGTTTGATGGATCTAGGATCAACAGATTTTTTCTGTTCATAGTGTTATGTCATTTTAAAAAAATGCGGATTGCCAAGAAGTGAACACAGCTGCATACACTATGTAATGTTTGATTACATTAAATCACATTTTTGTATACAAAACCGTAGTGCACAATGTAACCCTTGGTTTCAACTTCATGAGAAATTGGTCATTCAACTTTCAAAGTGTTGCATATAAACTTGCATCGATAATGTCAGCTTCCGCAAAATATTGTTGACATTTTGAAGTATTCCATGCATTGCACGAATACAGAATGTTACCATTACTTCCTGTTTCAAGTACTGCATTGCAGAATAATCAGTTGAACCCCTTTCATGGATAAATATATCATCATTTAAAAGCATGCTGACGTCCTGATTGTTGTTTTTTAAATCGTATACATTTTCTCCTTATTTTTAAAAAATGTCTTTGAGGTAGAATTCATAACTCAATGTATGAATTTCTGAACTACTGTATATATCTAAAGGGATATAATATACGAGTACTACATTATAGAAGAGATCCGAAATTTTTTTTTGAGTAAATAGGCATCCTAAAAAAGATGACTGGAATGCCATGGGGTGCCATACTACGGATAACATATAGTATATTGTAAATCACAAAATGCCATCAATATCCAACCACCTCCAAAATTGCACAACAACAAAATTCAGCTGCAATAGGGACAGAGTTCTCTATAGTCGGTACTTTGTTATAGTTCCAGTTTTTATGTCATTCCTTTGACATTCCATAGACGTTAAGGTTTTAAATCCACCTATATTTGAATTAAGGTACCTACTATGTGATTAAAGTAAAGCCTACAATCTTTTTGTATTAATCAGAAACTTCGCCTCTATTATAAAGACTTGATTGTACTTTTACTTTTTATAATACCTTTTAACACATTGATGGGGACCACGCCTATAACGTACAAAATAAAAGGCTTTACAACATCCGGCATATAGCACTGCCATCTTGCTCACAGCATACATCGCCCTAATTTCCTTATTTAAATACATGTATGTTTGCATGTTAATAAAACTCTTTAAATTGGTATAGGGGTATTGTTATTTACTTTGGACAAAGTTTTTTGGAGTAAAACGTTTGAATTTTATCTTTGTTTAATTCTGCAAAAAAAAAAAAAAAAAAAAAAAATTTCGATAATCATCTCCAGCGTGTTTAATAAAGTGGTTTTCAGTTTTTATAGTTTATTGAGAACTGCTAAATATTTACACTTGAGTTGATATTATCGTTTATTAAAATTCAAAACGTGATGCTATTGAGAAATCACTTTGATAAATTGAAATAACGTTTATGCATTAATCATGTAAATATTTATAAATTCCAGTATTGTTGATGGCTTTCAAAATCTAAATTGAACTGTTTGAGTACGACAGTTGATAATGAATGTATAAATTCATGCATTTATTATCAGTTTGGGTCATGAAATTTCGCATATATGAGGTCTGCATAACTGGCACAAGGTCTAAAACGACTCTTATCGAGTTTTTTTAGCAAAGATTAATATATGAAAAATGTTTAAAGGCGCGGTTTCTAGTGTTTAAAAATTTAAAAAATAGAGACGGAAACACGAGCAATTTATAATGTATTGTGTGCATTATTTATCTTCTCGTTTTGATCACCACCAATGTAAATGTTCGTTTAATTTTATTCAAGGATAAAGGTTATTAAACATACATTGTACCTATTGTAATACTATTATGCCTAATACACAATGAGACGACCGACGCTCAACCACTTGAACGGCGGAAGTCGGTATTTTTGCGGAAATACGT